>JAFBJS010001741.1:161763-204804 GCA_016785265.1 Paraplagusia blochii | reverse complement strand
CTTTGCTGTAGAAGGTCACTAGATATGAAGGCTATATATATATATATGTGTGTGTGTTACCAATATAAGAAAAAAACGTTATAGTCCTTGCATCGTTTTTCACTATATCATTTGTGGACTGTGGATGAAATTGTGGACAAGACTGGAATTTAGAAATGTCTTCTGTCTCCACTTTCATCAAATATAGAGTATGAAGAATGGTGGGATAAAGATGTGTTTCAAAACCACCAGATAAGACAGATCTCTATCTGTAGGCTGGGCCTTGAAGTCGGTCTCTCACACCATACAAGATCTCTCTATGTGCATGAGAGTAAATGCCAAACCTGATCAGCCCTGACATGAAAATATCTCTGATCAAACTCCAACAGAAATGTCTGAAGAGGCATCTGAGAGGCTGAGGTGTTTACACTCGTCGCATTGTGCGTTTAGAGCGGAGATAAGCCTTATCTGCATTCCATCGTGATGCAGGCTCTTCTGTTATACCTGCAGATGGAGATGGATTCACATCAGCACAGCAGTGAATAGTGGAACGAAAATATTTAGGGGAAAAATCAAGATGCATAGGCTGTGATTTCTATTAAGGACTTGCAGTGCCCCTTTCTCCCCTGTAGGGGATGGTATGGATGCAATGTCAAATTTAGTACAAAAATGTTTCCAAAATGATTGATGAATTCCAGCTTGTTGTTGACAATTTAGCTTTTGGTTTGAAGACATCCACCTACTCACTAATGTAATGTCTTCAAACATGATAATTATGATATTTTCTTAAGACAGCTCTTAAAAAACAAAACTCAGTTCACAACATTTAAATTATCTTTCTTAATTTAAGTAAATAAAGACGATCTTTATTCCACAAGCCAACAACATAAGAAACCCTACAAATACTACCTACCATTACATTGGGCCAACACTACTAAACATTTGACAAGCTCTTGTGGGCCAAATATACCTTTATTGTGGGCCATTTTTGGCCCGCATGCCTCAGTTTGGCCGGTGCAGTGTACAATGACAAATAACTGTGACCTTTTTCCTGCCTCTATTAAAAAATTAACTAAGTGTACTGTACATCTTTGTCGTCTATTCTTTGAAAAATCCCCTGATGTCCTACCTGTGACAATTTACAACCTGTTTATCCTCTCGTAAAGGAGAGGACAACACGTGCGTGTCTAGACAGCAAAGTTCGTCATTGGCTTCACGTTACAGCCTCCCCGCTGACAAACTCTCATGATGTCAGGCGTTACATCATAAAAAAGTGCCGGGGTTGATCAGCAGATCATTTACAACTGTACTTCCTATGTGCCAGAACAACAAACCTCCTCATGAAGCCACAAATTTAAGAAGATAAGAAAGCACATTCTTTCTCTCTTCCCCCTTCTTTTCTTCCGTTAAAGCCTCCCACCTGACCCCCTCTCCTTTCTCTCCCTCTTGTGTATGGGTGAGTAATCCATAGACGTATACTGGAAATGCCTCCTGTGGATGACCATGTAAGGGCTTTCAGGAAACTGCTGATTTAAGGTTTCAGGGGGCTTGGATAGCAGATACTTTTATTGTCTAGGCCCCCTAGCCACCCACGTCCCACTCCCCTCCCTTTTTTTTTTTTTTTTTTACAGCTAGCACATTGTCGTCATCGTCTCATATTTCACTCGGGGGAAATGCCCGTGTTACTAAAGCCTCACACAAGCGTTTCACAGCATCGATCCTGCAGATAACACTCAGGTGTCTCTTCCTGTTGTCACTCAGCCAGAGAGCATTTGTGAATCACACATGGAAATCTGCACTAGCAGTGACAAAAATAGATTATATATTATCTATTGATAACAGATGAAAATAGATTTAAAAAATAATAGATAAAAAATGAATATCTTTTCTCAGGAAGATTAAGGTCACAAGAGGCATCCCTGCTTCATCTAAGGACTGAAATCCAGGTTCCTGTGACATGCTTTTAGAGGGTTTTGGAAAAGTGTGAAAAAAACAAATCCCAGATCAACAGGCGCCGCACTGCAGTGAAATAATTGTTTATTTAACGTGTTCAGACTACAAGATTTTCCCGACGGACCTGACACCATTTACGAGTCATTAGTGTTTGAACAGTAATTAGAGAAATGAAAGAGCAAAGACAAGAAGACATCTGGTTGCAAACGGTAGAGTGTACTAAAAAGTACTAAGTAAAAAAAATCAAACATCTTTACACAGTTTAGGCCACCTAAATCACATTGCTCAATGCCAACCTGGCAGCTGGCGGATTCGACCCTGGAGTCTTGTGGACCCAAGTCCGCTTTTTTTGGGATGACATGAAGCAGGGAATGTGAGGCATCCGAGGATAAACCTGACTGACGGCATGGGTGGAGCATGTTTGAACATATGACTGGTTACGCCGGGAATTTCCGGGAAAGTTTTTGAAGTGTACATCCGTCAGTATTTACTGGTTATAAGAGGCTCAGTTAAAAGTGTTTTATCCGAAAAAAGCTGGAAGGAGTCAAAAACGTTGGTCATTTATGATTTCAAAGGAAAGGAAATCAAACTCCTTGTCATTGTGAATTTGGACCTCCGTATTTAACCCATCACCAAAGTGAACAGTGGGCAGCTTTAAGCCCAGGGAGCAGTGAGTGGTGACGGTCCCATGCTCAGAGGACCTCAGTGATAACCTGGCAATTGGTGAATACGAACCAAAAGCCCTCGGGACCCTGGTCCGGATCCTTAACCACTAGGGCACCACAGCTCCAAGTACTGCAATACCGTGCCTATGCGTGGAGTGGTTAGAGCAAGGTCCGATACCATCTCCAAATGATTTCTCTAACTTGTGTCAGTTGAGGTCATGGGAGAATGTTGTAGATGTCTAAGGGCTATACTCAAACCAGGCTGTGTTGTCTGGGTCTGAAGGCTACAAGGAGTAGGGTTCAAGGTACCAGACATGTGTAGCACATGTATTAATGCTGCTTTTGAAGCTCAAGCTCAAGGCTATATTCGAATCTGGGAGACAAGTCCAAGCAGTAATAGGCAGCTGCTTTGCCTGGGGTGTTCAGGAAATATTAGAAAATTGTGTTGCCACATCTTTGAAATCTACCTCGCTGAGAAACAGTGAATGTGAAGAGTCTTGATGATATTCTTGAAAAGTAGAAAACCCAAGGACTATAATTATGGTTTCATAAAAATTCCATAAATATACTGCAACTCAAGGTTGCTGGTGTTTTATGGAGTTTAAACTAACCAGAAATATGTTTTTATTGTCATTACACTTTTCAGATCACCGTGTTTTCACCCTGTTTCCCATAATTATGTCAAATGTTTTATATGACAGTGGTGAGACCCACTGGGACAGCTGCTGAGCTGGAGGTAGCAGAGAGGAAGAGGCTGAGATTTTTACTGGACATGGGCAGGTCAGAGGGACAATTAAGGTGGAGCAGTTTGAGGGGAAAAATAGAAACAGTTTGGACATTTCTGGAAAATTGTGAAACAATCTGGCCTGAGGAATTGAAGTTACACAAAAAAGAGGAAGAGCCCCAGGGAGATAAATGGATACATTGACAAAACATTGGGATGGTTGGTAGGTTACACGAGAGAAGAAAAGAGAAGAAAAAGTCAAAAAAGAAGCTTTTTAGCTTGTTACAAAAACAATGTCAGATCCGTTTATGTGTCGTACTTGGAGAAAGAGTTCTTAGGTTTTAATCTTAATTTTCATTCTACTCTATTTCTCTGATAACAAGAGTTTTTTCTGATTTTTTACTAGGGGTTGTCAAATCCTACAGAGTGAACCTTAAACGGAACTGGAGTTGTGTTCCCATCTCTATCGTCTAATTAATTAGAATGTACCAGCACAGCAGATGAACACTCTCCTATCTGTTACATTTCACTCACACTAATGCCTCCCTGTGATGTACTTGTTAAATCAGAAGCAGCTCATTAAAATAAATTAAAATCCACTTCCCTTTTGCGAGGTGTTCAATGTGATTTGTTATTTTAATGCAGTCAGTCGCAAATCCTCTTTTTTCTCTTTAAATATTAACAAAATAATAATTTGAAAGAATGAGATGATACACCCAGGTTTTTTCTTTCCATAAAAAAAGAAAATATTGTCTTAACTTTTTAAAAGGCAAATATCTTTCCATTATGCAGGTTTGACTCACTGGCGCCCCACTGTGGTGATGCCAAGATAAAGTTATTGCCACGGTTTGATAATAATAATTTCCAAATTTGCTGGAATGGCATATTCAGTATATTCCTATATTGTCCAGACACTTAATTTTCCAATAACCATATTAATCAATACTGATATATGCTGCCGTTTTGCTATTGAAGGAAAAACCTATATCGATTATACTAATATCACGTAGCAATGCCAATATCGCGTCGATAATGTCGGCCGACAGATGTCATCAGATAACCCCAGTTAGGACAATATAGCGAAGAATTGGATGTAGGTAAAAAATATTATAAGATATTACTAAAAAATACTCTTTTACTTATTCTTAAAACAATGGTCACTACTCAAATAATGTCAGCAAATGTAATTTGTAACTTTCTAATTCTAAGCACAGCCTAGATAGGTTAGAGACATGTTATATGGCGTAGAAAACAATCCCACTATAGTTAGGAAAACGCCTTAAAATACTTTCTTCTGCCTCAATTAGATCGCCCGTCTCCTGCAGCTGACTGCTGGCCACAAAAACCTGTGATAATTGACACGTACAAATCGCTCCTGAGGCGAACCCTCAACGAGAGATAGAATTCAAAAGGCATTTCTCATTTGGTTTCACTTAAAATGTCCACTGCAGTTTTGACTCTTTTTTTCCTATGTTCCTTTTTCTACGTTCCTCACTCCACTCATGATGTTATTGTGCCAGACCCAAGCCCACATTTGGGTCAGGTCTTCCAGGAGGCACATTAGTTCACCAACAGAAAAACAGATGCTGAATCCAAACCATTTTCTGTTCTCAGTGGTGAAGTTGCATAATCAAGGACACACACAAATATGCAGCAAAGATGAAGTCTCCTTCCAACAGAATGTTTAGGGACTTGTCCCACAGACATATACCGCAGTGATACATTGTATATACTGTATGTACTCTATATGTAGACGTGTGAAGTTTAGTACTTGGAGTATTTATTAATACTACAAAGTGCAAATCATTTACAACAGGTATCCTCTTATCAGTTACTGTTTCTGGAGCAAACAGATACTTGTATTTCATCACGACTGATACTTCAAACACTGGAACTGGCATTATTCAGACCAAGTACTTTCAACATCAGTCCTCTGACAGACTGTTCTCATTAAGAAAGGTTTTAATTGCAAACTGCGGTCTGTTTGAAGCCTTGATATATAAACCAGCAAAGCCAGTCCATTCTACCCCAGGGTGGTTTAATCAAACATGTTGAAGCATCTTTGCTGTACAAACTGGTGAACTTGTTTGATCTTGGTATACTGTAGCTGTATGTGTGGGGACGAGCCCTGGTTCAGGAATCGAAAAAAAAAATGGATACAATTATTATTATTTTTTATCCAGAGCAGAAGAGCTTATTCAGAAATAATAATAACTGGTTCATGGTTTTATCTTGAGCTCTAAAAATCATGTGTGACCTACAATGAGTCATTTGTCTCCTAAAAAGTCTGTGGTAGCCAGGGCTTTGAACCAGAATTTGTTGCCAACCGGTTCGAAACAGTATTTCGTTTCTGGTTTTGGGTCCCACCATGGCACCATGACATTCTTGAACCAGTAAGAACAAAAAATATTGTTCCTGGATTTTTTTTTTAGGAGATGCATGATATTAATGGTAGACTACACAAGATTTTTGAAATATAATATACATAAACCAGTTACCATTATTTTTAGAATAGCGTTTCTACTCCGCAACAACATATTATAGAGAAAATAATACGTTTCAGGTTTCGTTGTGCCAACGAAAATGCCAAAAGTTTCTGTTATTTGTTCCTTGAACCAGTTATGAGCCTTGGTTGGGACATTAAAATTATATTAGGACAATAGTTAGAGAATTGGATACAGGTCAAATTAATTATTGGATATTCTTAAAACAATACCTTTTCCCCAAAAAACTTACAAAGCTTCTAAAATACACTAATATCTGCAAATGTAATTTGTTACTTTTCAAATAAAAGGTAGATTAGATATAAGCAATACTGCGATTTTCCAATAAAAAGTCACCTTTAAAAGACATTACGGTCAACCGCTTTAAAGAATAGCTGGGAAAGAATAACGAAGTTCAAGAAAAGAACAGCGTCGTGTCATTAGTCCTATATACTGCGGGAGTTTGATAACGTCCATTTACTTTTCTTGTTGGTTAGTATGTGATACACTATTGGCGTATATCTGTCTGTGAATGTGCGTACGTGTGTAGGGGCGCAGAGAGAATGAGAGAATGGCAGCAAAAGTTGAGAGCAGTAAAGCTCCGTCATGTTGTGGCGCGAGTTGGTTACACAGAAGCAGTTGATTGTACCTGGTGTAGCTGATAAAGAAAATAAAGACCTGAGTTTCCGCTTACCTCTGCTGCAGACAAGCTCAAAGTGAAGGGAAGCTAATGTTAGCAGATGACGAAATCACGGAGCAAGAGCTTGAATATATCCAGCAATGTTAAAGGCAGTGCCAAAAACCATTTATTTATTACTAAAATAATACTGTGTGTACGTCTCTAATTATAACGTATAAAAATAAAACTATATTTATATTTTATATTTAACGGGTGTGGTTAATATTCAGGTGCGCTCAATAGACCGGAAATTACGGCACATATTACAGTATTTTCATAATAAAAGCATAGGTTCTGGCATCGCAGATTGTGTTGAGTGTAGAAAGGTGCGCTCAATAGTCTGGTAATTACGGCTGTAGTATTTGGTTGGGCAGTTGGTGGCCTAGCGGTTAAGGAAGGGGACTTAGGTCTTCAATGTCTCCGGTCCAAATTCCCCTACCAGCGGTAACTTGGAGGTAACCATGGTATTGTGGTATCGCTTAGGTGTAAATAACAATGTCACAATGACAAAAAAGAAATTTAATCTTCATTTTAATTTAATAAGGGCATAGGTTATAGCCCTGCGTTGTTTCTATAAAAATATATAAAAACACAGATTGTGTTGTTCTGAGTGGAAAGCGGAGATGGGGTTGATTTCCTTATTTTGTCTGTAAAGACTAGAAGCTATTATCAAGCTCAGCATGCCTTTGTGCTGCAGAAATAGTCAGTACAATGACTGTATGGACCAGTGGGAATTTTATAAAGAAAGTAAATAATTACACTGCACGTCGGAGACAAAATTGTAGGACACTAAACTGTGTCCTTTTCATTCGGACTCACAGTGGTAGCTTGTTGTGCTGTGAGGAGGTCACAGCACTGGAGAGACATTCTGTCCAAACACAAGAATCATTTGTGCTGTTACACTTACATATTTGGCCGATCTTTGGTTCTTTACTCAAGGGTGCTGCTGGGTGAGGTTGGGGCTGATGAATAAGGAAGCAGAGCTAAAACATTAAGGACGTTACAACACAGACGCTGCAGCTGCTCCACACTGCTGCAAACCTAGGAAACACCTGGCAGCAGGTCTGCCTCAAGTGAAGAGGACCATTAAAGAGTTTACTTGTACTGCTCCATGGCTGTGGTCCATTACCCCGCTGTAGATCTGCAGGAAGTGTTTGGAATTCGTCGAACACATTTTTAAGTCTTTTTAGGACAGCACTTCTGAAGAAGCAGCATGTGACTTTTTCTTTGAACAAGCATGATAAACTGAGGCTGCTCCGGCTAAGATGAGTACATGAATTATTAATCCTCATTAGGATTAGGAGGTCGTTTATCAAACAGGCACACATTACAGTAAAGTAATGCACATTAAAATGCAACTAGCACACACATTTCCTGAGTGTACAGTTTCATTCACAGACGCTCGAACAGAGTAAAAGATAACATATAACGGCTGATTCAGTTTTTCCTGCCTCAGTGAAGCCAAAACTACTGCTACTGGTACCATAGTTTGAGAACCCCCAACTCATAAAAAAGGGTCAAACTAAATATCTATCACAAAAACATATGGAAATCAAAAATCAACAGTCAATAAAAGAAAAAAGTATGAATAATATAATTATTTGTACCTCAGCAACCTAAGGCCCACGGGCCGGATTTGGCCCATTTATCATTTTAATCTGGTCCACTGAACCGCTCCATCTTTTCCCTGAAATGACTGAATTTCTCCAGTAGATAAGAGAATGCATGACTTTTACATGTCCTCTACCTGCTCCTAACCCAAGACCTCATGTCAAACATTAGCGCCCCCTGAGTAGAACAGCTCGTCCACACCTGCTTTAATGGGGCGTTAGTCACAGCTGCCTACAATAAAAACAGTCACATGGCCGAGACGAACTGAGCTACTACACCAATCAAGCCATGGTGACGTGTCTTACATATACGATTCCGATCACAGAGCTTGAGAGACCGAGACACATGACTTCTGTCCACATGTGCAATCACTCGCTTACAGCAATGGGCTGCATTATATATGATGGTATGAGCGTGTGCCTATAAACATATACACATATATACGCTGCAAGATATTCGTGTTTTAAAAATAGAAGGAGGAAAATAGAGCGCTGTGACTATTGACAATATTCTGCCAATTTAAAGACACAGTGTTGAATTTTCAGATGGTATTTCTGACTCTAAGGCAGGGATTCTGCCATATGCTTGCATTTATTTCCATTCTTTATTTCAGATTTCAAGATTTCATCTTCAGTTATTGTACTATTCACAAATGATCAAGAGATCAAGCAATGATTGTTCAGAGATCGAGTTCGATTCCCTGGTCAATGCAAAATCTTTGTCAGTTCCTACTGTAGTGTGACAGCAAACATGCTTGCCCAGGAAGAAGAAAGTCCTGGGTTCGATTCCCAGAGGATGCACGATTTTGGTGCTTGTCAGGGGCAGCCTGTTCAGAGCATATAGAATTGACATCACTGAGGTGTTACTTTAAAAAAAAAAAGAAGATTGGTTTTAATGGTAAAAAGCAGTAACTAAGCTAGATTGGCATAGCAACAGATGACCAATGACATCATCAGTCTTTCATTTACCAGATTGTGCAGGTCAACAGGCCATAGTACTGCTGTGTTATTACCACTAATGAAAAACACAGTAGAAATAGCTAAAATGGAAGAACCTGCTGAAATGACTTCATTATGTTAGAAAATAATTTTAATGGCAAATAAGGTCATGTGAAATCATTTTAATAAAAAATTATTTAAATAAGACATCATTAGCAGAGTGTGGTCCATTGTTACAACATGGAATAGAGACGACAGAAAAAGGAGTATTTTTAAAAAATATTCACATTCAACAAACAATACTTTGTATAAAAAAGTTATAAATACAAAAACACTACATTAACTCATCGTAAATGCACAAAAATCACTGGTCTGCTGTCGAGATATGTTATGAGAACTTCAGGAGAACTGCAGAACCTTCTGGAGCGTTCTCCTAAGCGGCACCTTCTCCTCAGGTTTGATGTCAGGGATGGAACCAGCGCTTCTCTCTTCACTCAGTTTAATATCCGGCCTCTTCTCCCTGACGGCCCTCAGCCCAGCTTTAGTAATGTTCCTGCAGAAGTCCACCTTCACTTCCTCCAGACTGTCTCCATGGGCCAACACCGCCTGCAGGCTGAAGTCGGTGATGCGGACGCAGTTCTCCAGGTGGAGGCGACGCAGCTTTTTGCAGCCTTGAAGCACGGAGGTCACATCCTGGTCGGTGATGTGTCCACATCCAGACAGGCTGAGCTGCAGCAGGTTTGGGCATCTGCGGCACAGAGGAGAAGCAACAGGTGAAATGAAGACCATAAACAGAACTCTCGACACGTCAACACGACAGACTGGTGTGGTTTATTTACAGATAAACTCCCTCCAGTGTCTGGAATAGAAAGACCCAGAGGGTAAACATGTTATTACATTTTTGTTATTATACTGAGTCACATCGACTTGAATACAGAAGAGCGACGGAGAGGGTAACATCGCTCTGTTTACTCAGAAACATCAATCAGTCTCTACACGGTGAACATCAATCAGCTTTTTTTTTCAGCAGGAGCCTTAGGGAAATGTGTTGAATCTGCCCTCTTAACGCTAAACAGTGTACGTATGAAGCTGAAAGAAAACCGAAAGAGCTATCTATAAGCATAGGCGTAGCCCCGGGTGGGCCCGGGTGGGGCTGGGCCCGCCCACTTGTCAGTCAGGCCCACCCCATCCAATGAGAGGGCTGACCATGTCATAACGAGGGATGATGCTCATTATCAAACTCAGGCTATAATACTTTGGGGTTGGGCCCCCCTGATTTTTTTGGGGCCCACCCATTTTATGGGTTCTGGCTACGCCCCTGTCTAAAAGAATATGATTTAATATCTATGGGACACTTCTTTTATTGATCTACTGGATAGCCTTTTTCAGGGTGTAGGAAACCTCTTCACTGAGCGAAGCAGAATAGTTTATAGCAGAGGTGTCCACACTTTTTTGTCTTTCGATCTACTTTTCAAATGACCAAGTTGTTCCATCTCCCCCTGTGCTCTGTATCTTCAACTCCAACTCTGTAATGAACAGAATAGTTTCTGTTCATTACAGAGAGACACAACCTGCTGAACTGCAAAGTGAGAAGTCACTCAACGTCCACTGATCCACAGATTATATAAACACTTATGTAATCTCTCCCCGTAACAGACAAACTATTCTTGTCTCCTGCGAATGCAGATCTAGATGCAGCTGTGGCTGATTGTGATAATGATTACAGTAGTAATTATGTAGCTTATATAAAATCTTATTTTTATAGGTTTCATTATTCATTGGTTTAATAACAAATAATGTTGTACTTTAAATAGTGTTATCCAAAGTGAGTCACTTCAGTGTAATTCTTGGGCAGTTTTTTCAAATAATCTTGAAGGAGAAGCTGTTACGAGAAGCTAATGGTTACGCAAAAAGTATTTTTCATTTTGATTCTAGTGTTTTTAACTTATGTAGGGCCAGTAGGTGGCAGTAATTCAACCAAGGAGATATAGAGCAACTGTAGATGACACTTCTTCTTCTCTTTTGTTCTTGTCCCCTTCCCAGAGGGTGCCACAGCAAATGAACATTTACCATCTCACCCTGTCCTCTGTATCTTCTACTCTGTCCCCAACTACCTCCATGTCCTCCCTCACTGCATCCATCAATCTCCTCTTGGTCTCCTACCTGGTAGCTCCGTCTCTAGGATCATTCTTCTACCAATGTATCCACTGTCCCTTCTCTGAACATGTCCAAACCATCTCAATCTGTCTTCTCTAGCTTTGTCTCTAAACCTTCCTGTCTGTGTTGTTTTTCTAATCACCTCATTCCGGATCCTGTCCATCCTTGTCTCAGCATCTCCAACTCCTCCACCTACAGCTCTGCCTCCTGTCTTCTGTCTATTCCTAGTGTCTAGCTTGGTCATTTTGAACACATGTCACAGGTGTACATTGTTTGTAAAAAAAAAAAAAAAACAGTGGCGCTCTGTGCTATATATAGCCATCCATCTGTTTGGTCACCAACAGTTGGTGAGTGAACATGTCTGGAGGTGTAACGCTTGTCACACTCCACTAATGTGCCATGTATTATTGAAGGGAGCTGCAGTACATCTATAGCACCACCTACAGCACGAGAAAGAGAGGAGAGGTAAACAAAATAAATAGTGAAATGATGAAGTCTTGCATATGATAGAGTGACTCCACCTCTAGGGTGAGCGGGGCAGGAGTGAGCGCTGGTGGCCTTTAGAGATTCAGTTACTAAGAGGAGATGCTGTGACAGGCAGGGAGAGATCATGATCGCTATAAAAACTCCATCAGCCTTTGTTATATAAGCCTCGCTCTTGTGTAGTGGGTCCATGTGTGACAGTACTGTTTGTGTCTGTGTTGCTGGTGTAGGGGCTACACAAGAAATGGAGCTACGCAGGACTTCTACTGTCGGGTTGATTCCCAGTCCTTGTATTTCTATTGGCTGTTTAATTAACAACAGTTAGCATCAGTAAAAACAGTAAAAAACAGTAAACACAGTAAAGGTTTATTCTACATATATATATACAGTATATATATATATATATATATATATATATACATATAATATATATATACATATATATATATTAAGAATAATAAAACCAATCTCGGGCTAATTTAGCTTCTTTGGTATATATATACAGTATATATATATATATATATATATATATACATATAATATATATATACATATATATATATTAAGAATAATAAAACCAATCTCGGGCTAATTTAGCTTCTTTGGGAAATTAATCAAGTTTGTTTTTCTTTGTTTTCTTTTATAGGTATGAGAACTACAACTACTATTGGAGTACTGTGGTTCCTGTTACTGCGGTTCCTGTTACTGATTTTTCTTTTTTGGTTTCTTTATGACAAGACCTAATCATAAATAAATGTACATTTGCTTTAGTCTATATCACGGGTGTTAAATTCGCGGCCCGTGGGCCATTTGTGGTCCATGGAACAATATTTTATGGCCCTCGCCTTGATGTGAAAGTTGAATTTATAGTCATATTTTATAGATTTGTTCTCCACATTTTATGGTAAATCCTATAGTTCTCAAAACCCTATTCCACAGTCCCCTTCTGGTCCAGTGTTGTATTACACAGAATCTATGGGAAACTGATTTTTTATTAAATTGATGTGGCCCTTCGTGGAATGATAGTGTGGTTGGTGGCCCTCAACTTATTTGAGTTTGAGACCCCTGGTCTATGTCCTCATTTACAAGGACATTATCCCATGTATTGTTTGTTTTATTAAGCATTTTTTTGCAATTACATTTAATCACAGTGCAGGAGAAAGTATTCTTCTAATTTTTGCTTTTTTAATTTTTTTTTTTCTATTTACCTACTACTAATTTAACCCTTATATGTATTTGGCCAAATCTTCCACATGTTTGTTATTATTTTATTTATGTGTCCCATAAATTTCAAGTGTTTGATGTGTTTTAGAGGTTGTTTCTATATAGATATATATAATATATAATATAGATCAATATAACTAATATTATATAATGAATAAATTAACTGTATAATACATAATT
Source organism: Paraplagusia blochii (assembly GCA_016785265.1). Taxonomy (NCBI): domain Eukaryota; kingdom Metazoa; phylum Chordata; class Actinopteri; order Pleuronectiformes; family Cynoglossidae; genus Paraplagusia; species Paraplagusia blochii. The sequence goes on along the minus strand of JAFBJS010001741.1, from coordinate 191,728 downwards.
AATATTGTATGGCAGATGTAGGCAAACATGGGCCAGATGTTGCTCGGCTTGTTGGGCTCTTTAATCTGGCCGTTATTCATTATCCTTCTGCTTTTTCCCGTATTTCGCCCATGGAAAGTGTAGAAATTTCTAAATATATTCTAGCCTCTCATCATTTATTAATGACTTTTACATGTAATATATCTTAGTTCTCAAAAAAATGTTCTGCTCCTGACCTGAGCAGCGTATCAAATTTTAGTATCCACTATGGAGTTAAAAATATTTGCCCTTGACTGTTGTATGATCTGGTCGACACACAGGCCAAAAAATATATAAATCTAACATGTTGTTATCTAACAGACAACTTGATATATTTACATTCTGTTTCCCTCTAACATGTTAACAAGGACTTGGAATTGTTCACTGTCTCCCTTCAGCTGTGGATTTCCTCAAAGTGAAGTTTTTCTGCAGATATATTGCCTGAAGAGTTGATGGAACTCATTTTACGAGGGAACGCATCAATTTATTAGTTACACAGCAAAAACACTTGGAGGCGCAGGAGCCTTCACCCTGTCTGATCTGCCTGTTCATACACGATAAATAATTTAATCTGCGAAACCTCAAGCTTCTGAAAAGGAAGGAAATGTTTTGATCATTGATTTACTGGAGTCATCTGGCAGGAAGAGAACATTATACCAGGAATAGTGCTATTAAATAACACAGTATTTTATAGACTGAAAAAAAACCCGGCTTGGCGTCAGAGTTTTTTTTTGTGGCTGCTTATGAAGACACAGGCAGAGACAGACGCACATGTTCATTCCTCCAACCGCAACAAAGAGCCGATTGAAGGCTCCACCTGCCTGTGTAAATCTGCAGTCTGCAGCTGACTGGAGGAGGGTCTGCAGTCCAGTCACTCACTGCTCCTCTGTGCCCCCTCCCACTTTGTCACGTGCACTTGTTTTTAACCCCTTCTTCACTCTTTGGTGTATTTTTGATGTATTATCTTATCAGTTTTGGCTGGTTGTGAAGTAGTCAACTCCTTCAAGGATTCCTTCAAGGATTTTACCTGACTAACAACTTGGTAAAGTACGCATGAGCTTTCCTAAACCATTATCTATATACTTATTTGATTGTTTTTGTTATTAAAATAATCTTGTTAGCTGCTGTAAAGCTGAAGAAAGAAAAAGTGATTTTGTTTAGTGGAGATCCAGGATCAGAGGGTTGAGTGTCAGGAGGTCTTTGTCCAACTGGTGATAAAATGCTTCGCAAAGTTGCTTCTTTTTTAGGAATTGTTGTCTTGACAAATTCTCACTTATCCTGGTCACGATATCCAAAGAATTTATTTCCAAGAAACCAGACTTCTTTTTGGAAAGTTTTGAAATGAAGAATCAGATTGTGATTTAATAGAAACTGATGGACATAACGATGAATCTGCGATATTAGGTAACTGGATATAAAGTTCATTTCACTTGTCACCCAAAAGCAGACACAGGCAAGTTTTTTTTAACTCGAGGACCACAATGGGTCCCAGAAATTGGACACAAAAATTGGTCGGAGTCAAGAGCAGAGAGATGGAGCGATTGTTGAACTAAGATATGTGGCGAAAAATTTTACTTTTCCAAAGGCCTGTCTGACGTCATCTACCGGGGAAACAAAGGCATTGTGGGTAAAAGGCAAACGTGTAATGATTTAATTAAATTATAATGATATAATGAAATTATGTAACACGGACAAGGTTTGGAGACCTAATTAAAAAGCTATTTGCACCGCAATTAGCCCCCGGGCCTTAGTTTGCCCAAGCCTATCCTTGAGGCCTCTTCAATTCTAGTTGCCTAACAAAACTGTTTCTTTCATTACAGAACTGAAGTTCCCTGTGGATGAGAGGTGAGAAAGTTGAGGCACGAAACGTTAGTAGTCTTACTTTTGAAAACAATAAAGTAGACCCAACAGTTTTTTGTCCTCAATAACGTCTTATAATCTGTGCCTATAGTGGCGTCTGCAGATGAGGCAGTAGGGGAGAGGACATTGGTCAGTCCAGTACGGTTTTTGTTTACAAACACTAAAGCCAACATTCCTACATAATCATCTTCCAAAGAAACCTCTCTTTGCCTTTTTTTAGTACGCCTTTGTACATACAGTACTACCGTAGCGGCCACGAACACGCAACAAAAGGCCACATTCTATCCACTCGTATCTGAACATCATCTGAAGGACATAACCACCGTACGGCATAGTAAACAGTATCAGAGCCTCGTGTCACACAGATGTGTCGTTTATTCTGTTCCTGAATCAGCTCCAGCTCCACCATCTGTTTAAAAGGATTCTATTGGCAGCTTCTCATGTCACCTTCAACAAACCCTGTGCATTTTTACAAACACAACGCAGTCCATGCGAACACTGCAATTGAACCACGCGCAGGTCTTTGCATCTACTTCCTGTAGGATGAAATCCATTATCAGAGGAGAACAAATTTACTCTGACGGTACTTTCTAACAAAAATTACATTCATGACTGAAACATTCCACTGGCCAGTATGCATAGATCGTAGTGTGCAAATGTCACTGACTTTCTGTACAATTTTATGTCTTTTCTGTCCGTTGCTAACAGAACAACACAGCAGCAACATTTTTTTGCGCCACAGACATCGGATTATTTTTTACAGACAGGTTGTTAAGTTGTAGCAGATAAATACTTCATAAAATTAAATTTCAGGTGTTCTGAAATATTTTCCTACCTATAAAATCTTCCTACCCGAATAAACAGGGGTTTCCCAAGTGCACACAGCCTATAATTTTCTCCTACCAGACCAGTATAGGTTAGAATCTTGTATTGACTCTGCATTATTTTGAGTTTATTGTTGTTGTCTTCACTGAGAAAATATTTCCTAATCAAATATAGTTGCATTATTGATGATGGAATCCTAGCCATTCTATTGGTCAGTTCTTTTGTTGATATGGGTATGGATCAACTGGAAGTAATAGCCAGATGGGGCCAAAAGGAAACTGCGGTCTGCCACCAATTCACCCATGGACTGGTATCGGTCCCCAGCCCAGTGGTTGGGGACCGAATAGATTTTGAAACAGGGCCAGAATAGGAGCAGATAGATTAAGTATTTGTGCGAACTAAAATAAAAAGTCATGAACAAAAGCTAAGTTTTAGACTTTTCTTAACTATCTATTGGAGAACTGCTGGCAGAATCAGAATAATGATGACGATTAGTATTATGGTTACAAGTTTGGCAGGCCAGATTAAAAAGCCAAGCGAGCCACATCCGGCCCTCGGGCCTTAGTTTGCCCAGGTCTGGTCTTGATAAGGAAAGGAAAGGAAACTCCTTGTCATTGTGACATTGTGATTCACACCACTGCACACAATGAAATGCGACCTCTGTATTTAACCCATCACCAAAGTGAACAGTGGGCAGCTTTGAGGACCTCGGGAGCTGTGAGTGTGGACGGTGCCATGCTCAGTGGACCTCAGTGGTAACTTGGCAGTAGAGGGATTCGAACCAGGGGCCTTGCGGACCCAGGTCCGCTTCCTTAACCATTAGACCACCAACTGCCCTGATAAATTCAAGTCAAAATGACGACATGCCCCTTTTGTCGTTGAAGGTTGCCAACCTTGTGTCATAGATTAGTGAGGTCTTGTCTCTTGCCCTTGAGCAACGTTCCATTCGTTAAAAACTCAAACTCATGTCCTAGTAAAAAACATAAGGACCTGGGAAGGGCCTCACACAGTCACTCACGTGTGGCAGACGTGGCCCAGGAAGGTGCTGACGAGGCGCTCATGTTTGCTGCAGATGTCCTTCTGAAACGACGTCTTCAGCCAGTCCTCGATGTTGCACACTTGCAAGACCCGACTGGAATACCAGCAAATAGTCAAGTATCGCAGTGAGGCTCCCAGGACGTAGTTGTCCCTTCTCAGCTGACACGGGGAGCTGAAGCGGAGTAGATCCCAAAGGCACGGGTCCAAGAAGATCCTATGCATCTGCTGACAGGTCAGGGACAGAGTCCTGCGACTGTCCTTGTCCAGAAAGGAGAAAAGGTGGAGGAGGCACTCGTGGTTGAGCTGGGTGATATGCATAGTGAGCGGAGCAGGACGCTGATCAGGGGCCGCAGGCGAAGACAGGACTGCTGGTGGACAGCAACAATGAGCCTGCAGCCAGTATTGTGTGGCCTAGATACATGATGCCTTCGCAGGCACACGCTGCAGGCCTGCACATATAAGGCCGTATAGAGTGGAGTCTATTTTGGGAAGACAACTGTTGCTACGGTCAAAGATGGTAGTGTTTGTGCCTTACGCTCCCTTTCCATCTGTCATGGCTCTGAACAGGCTGCCAGATGTTTACCCGATCCACTTCTCATTTACAAACACACACACACACACACTCGCCGATACACACTGAATGCAATGAAATACGACACCACGTAAACGTGACACTGCAACACAACATCCACTAAGTACTCTGCTCTATTCCATTCATTAAAACATCTCTTCATTCAGCTCTAATAACTTAAGGTAGACTTGAGTAAACTAAGGCCCGGAGGCCAAATGAAGCCCGTTTGGCATTTTAATCTGGCCCTACAGACTTGTCCTACTACTCTATTAACTTATACAGTCATTGAAAAAAAGATTAGACCACTCTGCTGTTTTCTTCAATTCCTTGTTCATCTTAATGCCTTGTTCCACTAAAGGTTTATCACCTGGGGGAAACAATGAACACAAAACCATGTGTCAGTACAATGTTATTGCTAGTGATGTAGGAACGAAAGTGATTTTTGTCACTGTCAATAAAACCATGCAAAATTGCCAGAAATCAGCTCTGAAATTAAACTGAATTATGAGCCTTTTTTGTAGTTATTATATTTGTCCAGATTAATGTAGATTAAGTGGAAGCAGACGTTTAAATGGACAAGAAATTAAAGAAAGAGTGGTCTAATCATTTTTTCCATGACTGTATTATCCTTATCTTTCTGCTAGCATTTCCCCAATACACAACATAGTAAAAGGCTAGTGGTTAAGGAAACGCAATTGGGTCCGCCAGCCCCCGGTTCGAATCCCCCTACTAGCAAGTTGCCGCTGAGGCGTCTGCTCACTATAGCGTCGGTTAATTGCAGAGGCATAATCTCCTGAAGGATACTCCTGAGGGATTAATAAAGTTATCTGCTCTTGATACAGCTCCTCAAGTCGAATTTTTGTACCCTTCGTTGGACACGAGGCTAAATACCCCCACTATGTGTTTGGTCTAATGTAGGTTACTTTATACACTAGATGTCAATATATGTAAATATTTATAGTTTTAAAAGATATAAAGTGGAGCCTCGAGATACAAGCAGCTCAACATATGAGTATCGTGGGATATGAACAAGCCACCGAGGAAGTTTTCGCTTCAAGATTTGAGTAACGATTTAAGAAACAAGCACAATTACGGACGCTCAGAGCTGCCCACGAAGCCTCGCTGCCCGAATGCTTTCTTGGCTTGACGCGGGCCGTTCGAAAGCTGAAATTCGATCGTAAGTAAAGGCAAATTTTTTCTCGAAAATTTTGGCCGAGGGTCGAGTTGGTCGAGGACTGAGGCACCACCGTATCTCAAGGTTCGACCATAAAGTACAATATGTTCTACAGCACAGCTGAGAGCATGTACTTCTTCATCTCCCCTTTGGGTGGTGCTATTCCTCAACTACAGCGCACAGGTTGGTGTTTTATTCACTTCTAGTCTTCAAAGTCCTACAAATATTTTTTGACAAAAATTATAGACAGACAATTGCATCTTTTTTAAATACATTTAAGTTGGGCTGTAGCTGTTTTTTAGGACCAACTGAAACAGGCCACGTGAAAATATAGCAGCCGCTGATTGTGACTTTATCTGATAAGAGACAACACAACAAAGATAGAAGCTACATTACCGGCGATGTCCTGTTCTCCTCTTTTCATCGCCGACTGGCAGGACACCAGAAAATGATGTGGTTAGGAGACTGATTACATCCTGTTCTCCACCTAATGGTGTCACGATGTCCTTCACCACTGCCCTGGTTGGAACACATATGATTCAAGTGCACCACTGGGTTCAATACCTAATTAAATAAAATGAAATACAGTTTTGTCAGTGAAAGCAAGAGCATAACCACAGGTGAGCTTGATATTAAAGTCACACAGAGAAAAGCTTGTTCCTGCCCGAGTGTGAAGGCCGACTGGTTGGCACGTGTCCTGGAGTGAGCTCTTATACAAGAGTGTCTGAGGTGAACTGTGTGGGTGGATAAGATTCGCAATAGAAAAGAGAAGGATTTTCTCTTTTCCTTTGTCAACCTACACTGAAGGGTGAGCACATCTTAAACCATCTTTTCTGGGACTGAATAACTCAGGTGTGGTCAAAAATACAAGTGTGGGTCGAAGAGTTACGAGGTAATTGAATTAAAGATTCATTCATTAATAAAGTGATTCTGAAGTACGCCTCTATTACCGATGTAGTATCTACTTTGACTCATCAAAAGACAGAAATTGTTGCGTTTCTTTTTTCAAATACTCTTTAGTAACAGAGGGAAATAATGAGATGAAGCTCGATCGAAACGATTCACAAAGGTCTGTTGAAATAAGTAAATCCCATTGACTTTTTCAAAAGAAAAAAAAAAGATCCTGGCTCTGTTCAAACAACTGTCACAACACTTTTTAATAAAAACCTTGATAAAAGTACTTTTTCAGAAGTGTGACAGCAGTATTTAAGGATTGTTTCCGTGTGATTGATTACCAGGAATTTCCCACAGGAAAACAAAAGTATTACAATATGATAATAAGTCGTAAGTGTCCTGCTTTATTTACCTTTGTCTGTCCACAGGTCATTCTTAAGATGACGCTGAGTTCTTAGAGAGAACTGAAAAAAAAGAAGAGTAAAATTAAAGAATGTATCTAATATATGGAATTATATATTTGTAGCAACATATGTATGCACATATTTTGTGTGTATATGTATACATATGAAATATACAGACAAATATATGTCTTCACATATGTAAGTGTGAATATGTAAATATATGCAGTTCATATATACACACACACACATTTATATATATATATATATATATATAGATACATACATACACATATATACACAAATACACATATATATTTACACATACACACATATAGACGTATATACATATATACACACATATACATATACACACATGTATGTATACATATATATATATATATACACACAGTATATATACATATACATACAAACACACAACATATATACACTCAATTATTTTTTTCAATTTCATGGTTATATATTACCTGGATCAACTACAGGTATATTAGAAAGAAATATATAGGTATATATTTATCAGGTAAATAGGTAATAGGTAAACAGGAAGACAGAATTCCTAAGGGCACTGGTTTTGTACAATTCCATAGCTTTTGATGTAGGAACTAAAAACCACGGGGAAAAAGTCTAGATATCGACTGTTGTTTAGTAGTTTTATCCATGATTTACATAATAATAATAATAATTACAAAGAAAATGTATACACAGCTGTATGAATACATGATCATTCATCAGATCCACACAGACACGGGAGTCAACACTGTTGTTGTTTTGCAGGTCTCTGCTTTAATCTAGTCTACAGGACATGGTGACGTCTTACCCTCTGTTTAAAAATACTTTACAACATTGATAAAATGATAAGCTTAATATTATACTTAAAATCAAGCAGTACATTACAAATGATACTGGTCAAGCAGGTCATTAGAAAAACAAATGAATTGAACAGTAGGAGAAGTGATGATTATGATCCAGCACTGTGACGGGTTGGGCTGAAGTGAAGACTGGAGCTGGTCCTGGGAGCTGATGGAATCAGTACGCCACCGTCTGTGGGGCTTGACTGGCTTCTTCTGAGGTCTGCATATCAGCTGCGCTCTCCGCAGCAGCTGCACCGGCTTCGTCCAGCGGTGCCACGTCTGTGCCCACACTTGCATCATCTGAGGTCACATGAGGAGAGGCTGCTGCTGCTGCTGTGTCCGTTAAAACACTATTTGTCAATAAATCTGCTGCATCCGTTTCCTGAGGGACTGCCTGTGCGGAGACACCGTCCGTCACCTCCTCTTCTGAAGGAGGTTTGCTTGTTCTGTCCGAGCACACCTGGTCAGTGCTCTCCACGTAGAAGAGAATATAGGCCTTGGTCTTCTTCACCGTGTCCTCACTGACCAGAGTCACTGTGCTGTCATTGAAGTGGTACCAGCGGCCCTCGTGGCTGCCATATGCCGTGTAATGACCTGATCCAACCCTGTGAATGGAGACAAATGTGAACTGCTGCTCTGAGGTTTCAAGAGGAACAAAAAAAAAAGGAACCTTGGCTCCTGCTGCTGTGAAATATGAGCCTGTCTAACACTGCAGCAGTGCAACATTGCCACCCAGAGGCCATATAAAAATAGACAGACATTTAACCATTCATTAAATCTTCAGATATTTAGCTTTTAGCGATCTCCACAGTCTTTCAATAAGAAAAGCTCGAAATAGACTACTTTTTTGTTTGCTTTTTAAAACCATTTTTACCAGGGGTCTCAAACCTGCGGCCTGCGGACCATTTGCAGGCCCGTGGAACCATATTTTGCGGTCCACACCTTGATGTGAAAGTTGAATTTATAATAATATTTTATACATTTGTTCTCCACATTTTATGGTAAATCCTGTAGTTCTCAATACCCTGATCCGCAGCCTCCTTCTGGTTCAGTGTTGTATTACACAGAATCTATGGGAATTGTTTTTTATTACATTTTTTCTTTTGTATTGAACACTGAAAGCCTTCAACTTCTTAGAGTTTGAGACCCCTGATTTATATTGCATATGAGACATTAATATACTATATATGATACAAAAGGTCTTATCACAGTTTTCCAGAACTCATGCCTACAGAAGCAGAACATTTACTCACCCAGAACCGTGGTGCACAACCACTGCCACCAGATCATACAGACAAGTTCCTGGTAATGAATTCTCAGGCTGCAAATTTGAACAGAATACATGAATAAACAACAGAAAATAAATATTAAGAATTATGTAAAAATTACTTAAAACTAAGAACAACTGATATATATAAATAATAAAAAAAAAAAAATATATATATATATACACTCATACATATACATACATACATGTATACAAATATATATACACATTTGAGCAGCATTTTGTAAATATATATATATATATGTATATATACATATACACACATATGTATATACACACATATATACAAAATCGTACTTTTTAATGCTGCTCAAATGTTTATTTGCCTTCGACTGCTGCACATTACTGCCCCCCGCAGGATCCATAACCTTTAACTCTATCACATATTTATTTGTAACCTTTCATCAACATTCTCTAGAACGTTGTTGGTGGTCCTGATTAAGACAAGAAAAAAATGATTTGCATCAACCCAGTTCTGAATTCACCTCCAATAGGTAGCCTCTCATGTCCAGACCCCTGAGAGGAAAATCCACATACGTATCAACCTTGTTTCTCAGAAACGCCGTCCAGTGGAATCTTTTCAGATGAAGACACAAAACCTGAAATATACATATAAAAACAATAGGCGTTCTTTAATTCCGTCTTTGTGGGTTCTCTTGTGAACTTTTACAGCCACCTACCTTTGGCAGCTTCTGGACCCAGAATTTCTTGGTGGACTTCTGTCGCTTTTTGCACTTATGACAATAATACAGCTCTGTTTCATCAAGTTCTTCCAGGTCGGTGAAGCTTCGCAAACAGTCTATGAATAAAGGAAGAACAATATGAGCCACACTTGGAGTTTAGTTTTCCCAACTGGTGCGTGTGTTTACTAAGTATATTACCACGCAATGTACAGGTCGGCCCTGGTTCCTGATCTTTACTCCTCTTCTGTCTGAACTGACTTGGAATGTCTAGAGAGAGATCTGCAGGAGATGGAACACAGGCTAAGACAAAGTACACGTCTTCTACCGTACGTTTTCATGTATTTACAAATGTTGTCTTACCCAGAAATGGATCATACTTCCGAGATTCTGTCCCACATATCAGACAGTTGACTTCATTCTGAAGAATTCCTCCAAAAACTGATGTTACCACACTACCTGGTCCATTTCTGAAATCATTTAAAAACAATCATCAGCAACATGTCAACTATGGCAAATCTTAATACACTTATATTTAGAAAATTAGCTGTAAGCATCTATACATCCTCAAATGAATATAATAAACATTAACAGGAAATAAAGTGCAGATTAAAGTTGACTTGCATGCTGCATTTGTCCTTGGCTGTGGAGAGCCTGAGAGCATCCTGAGGTGAAGCTGGGATCGAAGCGCCGTTACAACTGTGCTGCAGCTCTCTGTGGAGGTAGTCCAACAGGTAACGCATGAACTCGTGGGCGTCCTGCTGCTGATAGCCCCTGAATGGACGCAACACATGCAGCCACAAATTACACACTGAACACTGAACCGAGTGGGTTTTAATAACAAGAATTGCAGTACACAGAATAATCAGGGTGTGCGTATGAGATCAACGAACCTGAAACTTGGCATGATTTTCCATATGGTGTAAAACAGAGAGTCTGGACTGAAGGCGGTCTGGTTTCCTTGCCACAGGGAGCAGAGAGTTTTCCTGAACTCCTCCACTAAAGACCTGTTCAAAATGAAACACTGTCACCACACTGCACTCACTTTTATTCAGAGAATATTTAACAACAAAGCTTTACAGCTGAAGCACAAATAGGTTTTTCTCTTTTAAAGCAAACATCATGTCAATGATAGTCAACACATATTGACACATTTTGTCAAATGATACGTGTTAAACGTTGCTGTATTAGATGAATGTCACTAGATGGCGGCATAGCAGCTCATTTAATCAATCTCATACTCATACAGTGGTTTATTGATATTGTAATTAGGAAATAAGTGTTTCAGACAATATTGTAAAAAAGGAGAACATTGAACATTCATTATTAAAATTTTTTTTTATCTTCTGTGATCAAAAAAATAGAGTTTACACAAATGCTGAGACTATTTTTCTAATGCCTTGAACTAATCATATGAATCATCTCTCCTTCAGAAGAGGACCTTACACACTGCTGTCCCCCTGGCTGCGGGTGTGGTACATCCTCCTTCCTGCCGTCTTGCCGCTGCGTAGAGCCACTGCAGGCAATTCTTTAAAGTAACAGCTGAACTGTTCAATGTTGCTGTCAGAGAAGTAAAAAAGAAGATTATTAGAGGCTGTCCTGAGATAAAGCCCATTTTTTTGGATGGAGGTAAAAAAAAGAAATTTTGTCAGAACCGAATCAACTGTCAAGCAAATAAAATATAAATCTTGGTATTCAAGATTCAACCAATCATTGTGTAAATGATTGGTCAGGTCAGATAAGCATAGCACAGAGTGAATGTTTTTTGCTGCGCTGTACACCCTCAGCAACTGTGTGCCTAAGAGCGAAATCTTTTTTTTCTTTTTTTCTATGCACATTATAGGAAAAATACATTCTTAGAACAGATTGGTAAACACTGAGGTGATAAAGAATATTAAAACAATAAAATAATACAAATAATGCAAAAAAGATTAAACATGGGAGCAAAATATAAATAAATATAAATAAAACAGGTATTAATAAAGGAACGGAACGATATTAAACATATATCAACCTCTTTTTATGGTAATTTGTTTAGAATAAAACCTGGGTTTATGGACAAATCTCTGGAAACCTTGGGATAAGACTTAGTCCGAGATACTTTGAGATGTAACACATTCAACATAAACATCAAACTGGACAAATCGAACCATAACCCTTCCACCTGCTACCCAGACCGCATTCATAAGTCACGGCTATTCTGGCAGCCTTCAGGCTCCAGGAGAAGAGCTAATGAACCATGGTGAAAATCCTTTTACCGCCCACGCACCTCATCACAGCAGAGCAGAGCAGAGAACTCACCTGAGGGACTGGAGGATGGCGTTCATGAAACATGTGTTGCCTAAGTTACGCAGACCTGTAGCACCTGATGCTGCTCCTTCCTGACAGAGACAATGACATAGTTTTTTTCTTATTACAGTGAGTGAATCAAAAACAGCAGGGTTTTTTGACATATATAACCATGAAATCACTTACTGTGTCTTTTAACAATTTGCTGTCTGGACATAGTCCTTCCTGGAATTTTCTTTTCCTCTGTCTGTCTCCCATCATTGCTGAGCTGGTTGAGTAAAAAAAAGAAACATTTTACAATAAAATAAATGATATATCCAACATTCTGTTATTTTAACATCAAACACATTTGATACAAAGTAAAAAAGCAGTTTGTTTAAACACAGAAAATCAATGCTCAGGTGAAGAATATTTACAGTCGACTGCTAATCTCCGAATCTCAATCATTGTTTTCACTTGAGTTCTAAGGTTTCTCGATGACTTAGAGAACTGTTGTCGAAACATTCACTTACTTTTCCAACATCTGCAGCTGTTCTCTGACTTTCTGCACCTGCCCATGTTTGGTGTCATTGACGACAAATTCATCGCATCTGTAACTATAAAAATCCACATTAGACAAGACTCAGTCAGTCAGAAATAAAATGTACCTGCCAATGCTAAAAAAAAAACAAACTTGCATTTAACAGTTGCTTGGGACACTGTAAAGTTCCAGAGAAACGCAAATGATGTAACATTGTTATATATACCATAAGGCCAAACAGTGAAGCAACTGAATTTTGTTGTAAGAGAGGAAGTGGAGACTCACCAGAACACGCTGAAGTTGCTGCAGTCCATGCAGACGGCATGGGGCGATTTGTCTTTCTCCTGTTTCTCACTCTTCTTCTGACTGGTCCCATGGATTTGACTCTCTTCAAAGTGTTTTTTTGCATGTCCATTCACGTATCTGCAACAAGAAGCGGCTACGTTTTTATTACGAACACTTAAGTTCCAAAGAAAAAATGATAGAAACTTCTTTAATTATTTTACACAACATTTTAATTAGAGGTGTTTTCATTCAGAAATGGAACAAGGAGTTCACTCTACACCGTTCACACTTCTGCATCACCTGGCTGTTCTGTGTGAGTGGTTCAGACCTGCAAACTGTTTGACTTCTGTCTGGACTCTAATGCGGTCAGACAGGTAGGTGGGACGGTGAGACTGATGAAGATGAGAAACTCAGCAAATACACGCGGGCAACAAAAGTCAAACACAGACAGTATTATTTAACTATTTTAGAAAGTACCTATTTAAAAACCACGAATAAAAAAATTAAGAATAAACTGACTTTATGCAGCTGATGTGTGTAAAATCAGTAAAAATCTAGAATAACAAACTCGCACAATATAAAATTTTCCCATAGGGAAATGGCCCTAAATGGCCCGCGGCCCGCCGGTTTGAAGTCCCCATGTGAAAATATCGAATTCAGTTCTTTTCGAGGCTTATTCGCCTGATGTTGCTGCTACGCACCTTCCACAGTGGACCATCATACAGGACAGGCAAATCCACGGACTTTTATTTGACCGACAAACTGAAAACAAAAAGACACATGATTAATTCACGATGCCACGCAACACGCAGTGGCACTTTTGAATGCGCCATCAAATATTTAGGAGATGTTTACTTCACAAAGTTGACGCTTAAACAGTCGCATGTTGAAAACTAACAGTTTCCCAAAAAGATCAGCGACATAGACTCAACGTGGACAGTGTGGCGTTAGGAGAAAGTCGAACAGTGTAAACATTGTAGTACTTACCATTGCAGCACCAGGAGGACGGAGCACCGTTAGGAAACACGGGCGAATCAGCGGCACAGCTCAGGCTAGAGTTCAGGTGAGGGCACTCCATCAGTGACGGCGGAGAATAACTCAGCCGACCGCCTTCAACACGACTGGACGCTCCCGCCGGTCAGTGTTGTTGGAGTGTGTTTATCCAGCTAAACCAGCCCGCTAGTGTTAGCTGACCAACAACTCCTCAGCGAAGAGTCACGTTCCCCTGTCGGTGCTAACGCCGACACACTGGTGCGTCACCGTTCGCTCAGCCCATAAAATCAAAGTGTACAGAGCAGCGGCAATAACGCATTTAAATCGAAGGTGTTGCAAAAATGTTACAGTGACTTTGTCTGGGGTGTAAATTGTCACAGAACACCGCTGCCGTGTGTAACAAACAAATGGAAAAACTAGCGGATGTGACGTCACACCTGCCGGCTCGGCCCATTGCCAAACAGATGGGAGAAACTATATCGCAAAGAACTATTTCCGCTTTCCCTCGAATTTCTAGACCTGAAAAACTACCATATTAGTGACAAAAGTTCCACATCTATATAAGTGTTTTTATTGTTTACCTAAACGTAAAATAAATGTCTTAACAAACATGTTATACATCAAGCTGCATAGTAGAAAATGCTAATAATTCTCTGAATAGCTTTTTTCATACAATGGCATATTAATTCTATTTTATTTTCAAGTTATACGTGTTTTGGCAAAAAATCGTCATATTTTAGAAGCTTGATTACGACGTTTACTTTTTGTATTTCCAACCTAACAAAATAACTATTTTCGCTTTCGCTCGAACGCCACCAGGTGCTGCTCGTGTTCTTCGGTTTCACTTCACATCCTTTATTTCTAAACCTATTGCACTAACACCTTATTTAAAAATTCAAAGTTAGTGGCATTATTTCCAGAAATATATCCGTTGATTTTTTTTTAATTACTTTTACATAAAACAAATGTTTTACTGAAGATAAGTAATTTGTGATAGTCAGCTTAGGTGAAGGGAAAGGTTTACAGGGCAGTAGAAAGACCAGCCACGATGGATGGATTACACTGCAAAATATGGTCAGAAAGTCCTGGGGTTAAAAAGAATGGAAAACAGTATTCCAGATTTATTTGGTTCCAAATGTGGTTTGAAGAGCGTTACATAAAGATCATGTTACACTTTGGACATCTGAAGCAAACAAGGGGTATGAGAAATTAACTCAGTCTTTCAAACTCTAAGAAACAAATGTAAAACCATTGGGAAAAAAAATACTGACTCTGTTACATAAGATGTTTGTCTGAACAACAATGTTTCACTACAATGAACACGCCTCATTAAAACCCCAAACCCTTAATTTGATAAAGACTCCAAACGGTACTGCTCTCTTTCTCTCTTAACCACACATAACATATATCTGAAATTAAACATTTATGACTATGGGAAAAGCTAAAAAGATATGTTATTGAAAAACATTTGATAAAAAAAAAAAAAAACACCACTTTGCATATAGTGAGATTTCACTGATTGGAAAATGTATTCACTTCAACCTGATGAACTCTAAATCTATAAATTATACCAAGGAAAATGAAGAAAAAATCTAAATTGATGCGTTGGCAACATTGTTGTAGGAAAAATCTAGGTTTGTAAAAATGTTGAGGTGATACAACTGTCTATTGCATTTCTATTCCTGAAAGAGGGGTTTCCTGCTGAGTCGCTGGTGTCTTCTTCTTTGACTGCTTTTTCCTTCAATACAACAAAGTTAAGAAGTTAGTTATTGCAGGCAATGGTTGAATAACAAGTGGCTGTTATTTTGAGTCACAGAAGGCAAATGCCACAATAATGCTAGTCTTACTTTGACTTGACAGTCAGAACGATCACAGGTATGATGATACTGAGAATGATCACAGGCAGCAGAACTCCACAGATGATTGCTGCGAGGGAACCAATATAAAGTAAAAAACTTCACAAACCTTTCAGGTTGATAACATCAGTCACTGACATTTACAAAGAACAACAAAACAAATCATTTAAAACTAAGTTTAAACCAGGACTGTTGTATAAAAACCTGTGTTATCGTTTTTACCCACCAACAGGCGTGTCTGGTTCATCCTCCTCGAGTTCATCACCATCATCTGAAACCAAGACATTCAGTCGGTTAGCCGTGTTGAACAGGGTAAATATCATCTGTGTGAAACTCTTTGAACTCACCGTGGATGCCATCACATGTGGCGTTGCATATTTCAGCTGTGGGAAATCGGTTTCCATTGCCACCGCAACCTGTATACTGGAACTTCTTGCATTTGTCGTGAATGGAATCATAGTAGAACATCATAATCTGATTTCCGCAACGACCGGGATCCTTTTTAAAATGGCACGCCTTGGTTGCTGTGAAGAGACAGTAATAACCCTATTGTCATATCTAGGAAAACTTTAGGCAGAGCTGAGTTTGTGCAAGTAAAATTTCAGTATACAGTATACTTTTCATTTGTCACCACTAGGTGGCATACATCTAACACATCATGAATAGTTTATTCAGTACATATACCTAGTCATACATGGGAAAATTATTAAATCACCCCGCTGTTTTCTTCAACTTCTTGTTAATTGTGATGCCTGGTTTCACTAAAGGTGCATTTGTTTGGACAAATATAATGATAACAACAAAAATAGCTGATGAAAGTTTCATTTTAGAGCTGATATCTAGTCATTTTTAATGGTTTTCTTGATAGTAACCAAAATAACAGCCCTTACATCAACAGTTATGGAACTGTATTGACAAAAACAGTGGTTTTAGTTTTCTGTTCATTGTAATTCCTCAGGTAATATACCTTTAGTGGCACCAGGCTTTGAATTCAAAAAGAAAAAAAAACAAAAAACAACATGGTGGTCCTATATACTGCAAAGTGAAGTCCATAAAACAAACTTACCATCCAGGGGGTAGATGTTCTCAGCATTGGCTGAACAGTTCCTAATGCATTCTCTTTCATTGGCGAAGCGATTCTGGTTGCCTCCACTTCCCTTGTATATGAAGACATTGCACTGATCTTGATTCTTGTCATAACTGAAACCAAAGGAGGAGACCTCCCCATGACCAGGATCTTGTTCCTCGTTGCAGAACGCTGTTGGAAGACTCGTGTTAATAGAGAGCTATGGTTTGGAGAGTATTAATACAAATGCTTTTTTTCATGGTATGGCTGGTGACAAAGCGAACATTGTAACTGATAAAGGCCTCAGCAGATACCGCTGTTTGTCAAGACTAATGCTTAACCGAGAGCCGCTCCCTCATTTTATGAGAGCAATAAAAAGGGCCATTTATGTTCCGTCCTCCTACTCTTTACACCTGCCACTGAAGTCCAGTCTAGTTTCAAATAATTCCGTTTGGCCATTAAACTGGTGGAAAACTCAATTGTTAATTCATTGAATGAATTTTGTCCCTGATCTCTGTTCTAATGGGAATTACCAGTCGCACGGAAAAGCAGGACAAGCTCATCGTGCTAATAACGGTCGGCTCAGACTGAAATAATTTCAGAGTTTTTTAAAGATGTAAAATTACAGAGCGGATTTTGTCCAGTCAGCTGGGTTAAAAGCAGTAAAAGTGTGTAAATAACATTTTCAGCCGAGTAAATAATAGTAACACCCTGTTTTCAGCTCAAGACAATCTTTTGTTTTTTTAACTTCCAAGTTACAGCATGTCTACAAAAAGAGTGAGAGACTAAACTACATCAACAGACACAGCCAACAAAACAGACACAGGTAGAGAAGGTTATTCTTGATGCAGTTCCTGTCTCAGTGGCCATTCGTCTCCATATGGCCGAAAGTGAAAGACATTCACACCTAAGCGCGCCATTTTGCGCTAAAAAACGCCGCACATTAGGTTCCATCGCAATATTTCAACACATCTATATCTGTAAACGACATCTTCGAGTGTAACGACATTGCTATAGACTATATAACATTATATATTGTAAAATACGTTATGTTCAACTCCCCAAATGATAAGTCGAAATGCTCTAATCTTTTTTTTAAGGTACTACCTACAAAAACAAAAAACATTGATGAGAGAATATTTTGATTCACCTGGAGGATTTGAAGAGCTGAGGTGTATTGCTACAAAAGCCAACACCAGGAGCAACAGGCCCTTCATCTTGCTGCTTGTCCTTGTCCGGTCTGGGACTGTGTGACAGTTGTAAACTACAGTGGGAGTGTGTTGTCATAATGACCTTTGGACGGTAGTTTCTATGACTGGTATAGACTTCTTTTTTCTTTTCTTTTTTAACCTAGCAGTTGGTGGATTCAAACCTGAAACACTCCGGACCCAAACCTGGTTTCTTAACCACTTGTGCAGCTTCTTCTTTTTATTTTCTGTTCGGCTTGACCCTTTTCTTAGGGGTTATCACAGCGAGTCAACAATGTCCATCTCCCCCTGTTCTATATCTTCTCCTATGTCTCCAACTACCTCCATGTCCCCCCTCACTGCATCCATCAATCTCCTCTTTGTCTCCTACCTGGTAGCTCCATCTCTAGGATCATTCTCATACCAATGTATTTACTGTCTCTCCTCTGAACATGTCCTAAACCATCTCAATCTGTCTTCTCTAGTTTTTTCTCCAAACCTTCCTGTCTGTGTTCTCACCCTCTCCAACCTAATGACCCCCAAGAGAACCTCAGCACTCCAACTCCTCCACCTCCAGCTCTGCCTCCTGTTTTCTACCTATTCCTGTGTCTCTAATCCATCCATCATGGCTGGAAACCATAACCTTAACCACTAGTCCAGCACAGCCCATGACGGCCACCACTGCCAATTAGGTTTAAATCTTGCGTTAAAACAGGCCAAACTTTAACTTAAATAGTAACATGGTTGTAGATTTCCCAACAGGACCTTTGGGAATGATTGATCTTTCTCAAATTTCTGGCAACAATGGATTAACTTATGGACTATGAAATGGTCTGAGCTTTGACACATTTGACACATTTTATTGTGAAAAATTGGAATTGCCATCTGTAAACAACGATCCAGCCTGATTCAAAATCTATTTTAACAAATATGAAACTCCACAGGCAGGTCCCTGGATAGCCATATTGGATTTTGGGATGAGGAGCAGAAGTCTTGGTCTTGACCTGCCCTTGTTCTCTAATCTTATTCTGATCCTGAGGACCTGGTCTTGGTTGTGTGTTTTTTTTGGTAGTGTGGTCTTGGCTAAAATAAGATGATGTTTAACATGATTTGACTGCTACCCAAACCTGGTCTGGTATTTTAACCACCCATCCATCTTGTATTGGTTACTCTGTCAGGGGTGAGGATGGAACCGAAGGCACTTTCAGCTGTTGATGTAAGAAAAATGCACCCCGCACTGGTTGCCCACTCATTACTGATCCATATGGTACCAGAAAACTAACTTGTTGCCCTGTTGATAATCAATATTAAAAAGAAACTTGAAAGAATACTGATGCTGTGTGTTTTACTTCCAATCTAATTCCTGTGGTGTTAATAATATTAAGCTTTTATTGTTCTAGATTAAATGTTTCTACAAAAAACAAAACCTTTTATGGTTGCTACATGTGTCACTATTTGAATATAAATATTTGAGTCATTAAACAATGAACCGTTCATTGACATCTGAGCCAACATTTATGATCTGAACCGACATCTATGCCCTGGGTGAATTGGAAAATCTTGATTGGATGTGGTGGCAATTCATGAAAAATGGACAAGCCCATAGGAGGAGAAGAAGAAGAAACATTCATAAAAACCTGAGATCTGGTTAGTTCTGTCAGTACTTGTTCACACTGAGCAGTTCATCCTGTTTGGAGCTCGACTGTCTGTCAGTATCTTGTCGCTGACTTTTCTCATTGTTTAAACTTGGACAACAGCCGTGATGTCACACAAGCGGCACAAGTGCCTCTTAGCAATTCCCGCACTCATCTGAACATCTGAGCCTAAAGCCGGCCGAAATGAGTAGCTTGGCTTGTTGAGCTGTGATCACGTGACTCTGGAGGATGGTTTTGTTGCTGCTCTGACATCACCGTGGGTCACGGTGAGCCTGACAACAGGAGTATATAAGACGGTTCCAGGCTGGAACGTTCAAGCTCCTGCAGTGCACTGGGTTTACATCTCTATCATCATCAGAGGAAGATGTTTCCTCTAAGCTTCATATCCCTCCTTCTTCTACAGCTGTCTGCTGAGCTGCACGGTAAGGTCATAATTCAAGGTCCAGTCAGATTAAAACCTTCTGTGTTTTTACATGGGATCCATTACTAATATTTTCTTTCTTTGTGTTTTAGGAGCTAAATGGTCATATAATGGTAAGTCTCACACTTGTATACAGTAATTACAGTGAATATGAAAATGATCTGTCCCTTTTTTTTTTGCTCAATGTTTTTTGTCCATAGCTTTTGCACTAGTGTTTGGAGACACTAGGAATAGGCAGGAGACAGGAGGCAGAGCTGGAGGAGTTAAAGATGCTGAGATTCTCTTTCCAAGGATGGACAGAATCAGGAATTAGGTCATTAGAGGGACAACACAGATAGGAAGGATTGGAGAAAAAGATAGAGAAGCCAGACTAAATTGGTTTGGACATGTTCAGAGGAGGGACAGTGGATACATTGGTAGAAGAGATGGTGCAACCAGGTAGGAGACAAAGAAAAGATTGATGGATGCAGTGAGGGAGGACATGGAGGTAGTTGGAGTTAGAGTTGAAGATACAGAGGACATGGTGAGATGGAAACTGTTGACTCACGGTGGCAACCCCTGAGAAAAGGGACAAGCCAAAATAAAAAAAGATGAAACTTTTGCACTCAATAAACAGTTCCTCCAGAACACTGGGGGTTGACGTCATACGGCTGAACGCTTGCACTCATCCTAACAAGTCTCTCAGCTCCAAAGTCACTGAACCAAGCCCACTATAATACAAACAAATCTCTGTTTGGATTTGGACTTCACATTGTATGTTTCCATTTCAGCCTGGGGCCTGTCTACATAGTGTCTATATTTTTAGATACTAATTTATCCATATGCACCTGTCCCTGTTGTAACCAGTTTGACAGTAACAAAGTAAATAACAACAATCGGCTGTAGCAGGGACGTAAACCAACTAAGTTTGTTTTCAGAGAACATCAACATTATTTAACATGTCACCTTAACAAAAAACAAAGATCTATAGATGAAGTTATCGACTTCTCAGACAAACACTGACAGCACGCGACTGAGGTCAGTCTGTTTACGACAAGACTTGATTTGCAAAAAGCGTCTCTTTCTGCGTCGTCTAGAAACCTCTCATTAGCCGAGAGACCTCGTTCTCAGTGGCCGTCCGTGCAAACAAGAGCCAGGTCGTCACTCGGGAACCACAGGTCAAACCCCAAGCTGTTTGGACATGGATAATTATACTGTTCTGTGATTACAAATAAAATGTGCAGTAGCTCAGTGAAAACGCCTCCCCTGTGTGGAGAAGTTCAGTGTTAGGATTAACATTAATGGACTAACAGAGACATCAAATCTGTAATGATTTGTAATGAAATCTGTAACACTGTACATATATTTAAACCTTTTTTGAGTCTTATTTTTCATCACTACCCATGTTCTTATTTTATTTTATTTTGAAATGTTATAACCACAGGTCAAACCCCAAGCTGTTTGGACATGGATAATTATACTGTTCTGTGATTACAAATAAAATGTGCAGTAGCTCAGTGAAAACGCCTCCCCTGTGTGGAGAAGTTCAGTGTTAGGATTAACATTAACGGACTGACAGAGACATCAAATCTGTAATGATATATTTTATTAGATAGTCTCCCTAATTTCTGGTTCTGCTACAGGGCCCAATGGAGAGCACCACTGGTCTAAGAACTATCCCTACTGTGGTGGAGCTTTTCAGTCTCCAATAGACATGAAGACGGAGCTGCTCAGGTTCGACCCCACCCTGCGACCGATTGAAGTTCAGAACTACATTCTTTCGCCCAGAGAGCTGCTCACACTGGGAAACAATGGACATTCTGGTGAGTAGGAATATATGGTTAATAAATGGATTGGTTACTGTAGTGCATTACCTTGATGGGAAATTTTGCAGATTGGATGGACAGACAGACAGATAGATAGATTGACGGATAGATAGACAGACAGACAAACACAGAGAGAGACGAATAGATTGATAGAGAAATAGATAGACAAACAGACATACAGATAGTCAGACAGACAGCTAAGAGACAGATGAATAGATAGATAGAAATATAGACAACAGAAAGACAAATAGATACAGACAGATAGAATGATGGATAGACTGACAGATAGATAGACAGACAGACGGACAGTTAAATAGATAGGTAGAAAGACATATAGACAGACAGAGAGATATACCAATAGATAGACAGACAGATGGATAGATTCACAGACAGACAAATTTCTATATGTTTTGATTATTCATTGCAGACATGTATTTCAATTGGTTAATGATATAATGATTGATGGATAAAACTCACTTTTGATGAAGAACACAAAAATACTCCAGAAACGGTGGCAACAAAAGTAAAAGTATCTTAGTACAATACGTTTTTAATGACCTTTTACTGAAACCAATTAAGATATTTATTCAAGAGAATGGTGTGAAAAAAAACACAGATGTTCAATGGAGATCTCCTGCCTTAAAAATACATTTTTTAGCATAAATAAACATTTACTCAACATACCATATAAATGTGAGACCCTAAATGATACAACTGCCTGAATTTACAGGAAACAGAACCAAGAGGCTCACACGTGACAGCAGTAAACACAGCTCCATTATTTTGACGTGGATGTACTCGCAATCAAAACACTTGTTCTGCATATTCATTAGAGGTGGCCGTGCATAAACATGCAAGATGCCGACCTTGTTCTAAAGGCCTAATTTCTGGGTCATTTCAGGATCGTCTTTCTACATTCGCCTCAGTAATTTTCCATAATCACTCTCTTATTATCCTAACTGTTCTTTATACCCGGAGAAAGCTTTCACGTTCAGTCTGGGAAAATATGAGCAGACGTTACTCATCTGCTCTGCTGAGTCATGGATGTGATGATTGTCAGCTGAACAAAGGAAGATGATTCCTGGTTAAAGTTGGCCCATAATTGATCGTTTGCCATGACATTTTTATATCATCACATTGCTCAGACATGAATCTTTGAAGTTCTACAGTTTGTGTTGCATGAGTTGATGGTAAAAAAACTGTAAAGATTTTAACGGGTTGTTAATTTGCTAATTGAAACCTATAGCTATAGCACAGAGCCTTCGTTACAGCTGGAACTGTACACTTCCAGCTAGATTTTGTGTAAATATTTCAACCACATTAAAACATAAAATCTTCTCTTCGCCTTCCTTCACTGTATCCATAAATCTCCTCTTTGTCTCCTACCTGGTAGCTCCATCTCTGTATCCACTGTCCGTCCTCTGAACATGTCCAAACTATATCTCGACAATCTTAATCTGGCTTCTCAAGATTTTTCTCCAAACCTTCCTGTCTGTGTTGTCCCTCTAATCACCTCATTCTTGATCATGTCCATCCTTGTCTCTACTAAAGAGCATCTTTAACTCCTCCACCTCCAGCTCTGCCTCCTGTCTTCTACCTATTCCCAGTGTCTCTAAACCATACATCATGGCTGGTCTCACATTGTTCTGTAAACCTTAAAATGTTTTTACTAAATTTTACACATACATTCATAGGTTAAATCAGTGTTTTTACATCTGGTTTTATATTTACTCATTAGAAATAATGATTTCTGACCAACACCGGTGTCCTTTAAGGCTTGGCTGGGTTGGATTTAGTCAGATTTACACACTTATTAAATATATTTTATTGGTTTTAATGATATTAATTCATCTAGTATGCCCTAAATCCTAAGAATATCTGAATAAGAACAGACAAGATGTAAAATATCACTTCTGGGAGGTATGGTGACCTCTGCTGAACATTACTACTATATACACTGTGTTTGTTCATTCTGTTGCTGTTGTGTTAATGCTTGTCCTGGTCATTCACCACAAACAGACCTGACAAATGATTTCATCCTGGCGTGACAAACATGGACACCACAAAACAGAGTGACACCTTCAGAGTCACCGGGCCAATTTTTTTTCCTATCTTCAGCAGACGTCCCATGAGGACCAAGTGTCCAAACAGCCTGCGTCACTCTGTTATGTTGCAGTAGTTTAGTCTAAAAAAGGACATTATATCTGTGATTTTCACTTTGCCCTGATGTCAATTGTTATGTGTTCTGATCCACAGTGCAGATCTCACTGCCTTCTACGATGCACATCTCCAGCCTCCCTCATCGTTACACTGCAGCTCAGCTTCACTTCCACTGGGGCTCCTCCAGCAGACCAGCTGGCTCGGAACACACGGTTAACGGCAAACAGTACCCAGCAGAGGTAGACAGAACTGAACACTATGTATATGTATATAAAACACACATGATATATAAATATATATAATTAAATATCATGGAGGTGGAGGTGCAGGAGTCAAAGATGTTGCGATTTTCTTAATGAGAGACAAGGATGGACAGGATCATGGATCAAGGTGATTAGAGGGACAACACAGAAGAAGACGGTTTGGAAAGAAAACTAGAGAAGCCAGAATGAGACGGTTTGGACATGTTCAGAGGAGGGACAGTGGATACATTGGTAGAAGAATGATCCTAGAGATGGAGCTACCAGGTAGGAGATGAAGAGGACATTGATGGATATAGTGAGGGAGGACATGGAGGACAAGAACAAGATGTATTTTATCTTAGTCTTGTCAAGATAAACAAAGCTAACAACAATTCTTGCCAAATGTCCTTATCTCTATTTCACAATGAGAATCCACATTGGTCTACCAGTAGATCTCCAAAGAAGTGCTGGTAGATCCTGAGTAACAACATAAAAAAATAATAGCAATTAAATCTAGAGATGTAATTCTATTTCAAAAGTGAGAATAATATAGGTATTGAGTCAGACAGTACAACATAGATTTTATATGTTAATATAGAGAGTGAGATATCCAGTTTATATAGGTAAATATATTTAGAGTTTTTGATCTAGGTAGATCACTTCAGTCTGGTCATTTTAAAAGTAGCTCACAAGACAATAAATTGTGGGCATCCAGGCTCAAAGATTATTGAAAAAACTCAATAATCTCCATCACTGTGGACAGTAATAGCAGGTGACAGACCAATGATTAGATACTTAGTGAAGTAAAAGCCGACTCCAATCATTTCCAAATGGTTCCACAGACGCTGCCTAAGCTGAAGGTCTTCTAAAAGCTCTGCTCTGGCATCTTCTCACTAACAAAACTATCTAGTGTTTCTAACCACAATACCAAGTGAAAAAGATGCTGACATTACAGATCGTTTTCGTTTGTCATGCAGTGGAGAGCAATTACGTAAAATACGGTAATTACAGACCGACAGCTTTGACGTGTTTAAGGTTCTAACTACCAGAGCTGTAAAGTCTTCAGATCATTATTTCTTAACTAGGTTTTCTTTAAGGCAATTACACTGCACCAAATAATAAGACCGATCCCACGGGAGTATCCTTCAGGAAATGATGCATCTGCATTCAACCCATCACCTTAGTGAGCAGGGGGCAGCCGGCTGAGCCAGCGCCTGGGGCCCAGTCTGTGGGCACCTCAGCAATGACTTGGTGGTTGTGGGATTCGAACCAGGAGCCTTGCGGACCCAAGTCCATTTCCTTAACCACTAAGTCATCAACTGCCCCAAGGTGAACAGTGGGTAGCTTATAGTGCCCGATGGGGACAGTGCCAAGCTCTGTGGACCTCAGTGGTAACCTGGCAGTTGGTGGATTCAAACCTTAAACCTATCGGACCCCAGTCCGATTCCTTAACCACTGGGCCACCACTGCTATAAATGACAAAGGCTGATATAGAGAAGATAAAATTGCTATTACTTATGATAAATTACTTAACATCAGTAAAAAGGTTACATTCCATAGGTTCTTAAAGAAACTAAGAAGCTAAATAAAGAACATTTTACACACATTTTAATGAAATATGAGCATTGTGAATTTTGATTGAATATCGATTGAGTGAATTTCTCGAGAAATTATTATAACACTAAAAATGTACCCGTTGTGTGTTTCAACGACCCAGCTGGAGCTGAGTCACTTGTAAATTGCTGTGGTTTAGCCTGACTCTCCAAGAGTGGACACGTCAAAGGTTTGGTCCTTTTCCGAGGTCTCACTTGACTGCAGAACCACAGCTGCATGATGACAGGTTGTAACTGAACGATGATGGGAAATTAAAGTTTCTCAAAGGAAAAAAAAAACACAAGAAAAAGAAGACTGTGCAAGTTTGTCCTGATATCTATCCAACATTATGTCACTCGGCTGAGAGTTTTGAGTGACTAATATATTTTTTAACATCCACAGCAGCATGGCATCATGTCTCAGGTGCTTCTGTTTTGTCTTTCAAAAAATATTTTGTTCCTGGAAACCGACAGACGTTGTTTTCAAATCCGTTAAAACACCTGCTGAGCTCAAGAAAACACACCACACTAAACAACAAATGATTTTGTCACTACGGTGACACAGTGAATTGTTTATTAATTTTTCATTTGCACTTTGTTTATTACCCTCTCCATCCACAGATGCACGTGGTTCACTACAACTCGGACAAATACCCCAACATGTCCACAGCTTTGGACAAATCTGATGGCCTGGCAGTTCTGGGCGTCCTGATTGAGGTCAGACACTTCAGTCTAGAGAGGAGAGTAAATATATCTCCAGCTAAATCACCTGACTCTGATGTTTTCTACATAGATCGGAGAGTTCAATCCTGCCTTCGAAGAGTTTCTAAGATTCATCAACGGAATTAAGTATAGAGGTAAGTCGGAAACTAGCGTCAAAAATGTCTTAATATTCCATATGTTCAGTATAAGGAGCATTAACCCCTTAGATTACAATCATAACTTGAAACACGACTGCATTACCATCATAATAAATTATTATTATTCATTATTGGATTAGAGAAACAACAAATATGGAGAAGACAGGTGGCAGAGGTGGAGGAGTTAAAGATGCTGAGATTGGACAGGATCAGGATCATGAATGAGGTGATTAGAGGGAAAACACAGATAGGAAGGTTTGGAGAATAAGCTAGAGAAGACAGATTGAGATGGTTTGGACATGTTCAGAGGAGGGACAGTGGATATATTAATAGAAGAATGATCCTAGAGATGGAGCTACCAGGTAGGAGACAAAGAGAAGATTGATGGATGCAGTGATGGAGGACATAGAGGTAGTTGGAGTTAGAGTAGAAGACACAGAAGACAGGGGACAATTAAAAATGCTGATTGCTCATGTGAAGATTTTTTTTTCATAACCTGCAGATCAAAAAGTACAAGTGCCAGGCTTCAATGTCCGTGCCCTTCTACCTGCACGTCTGGATGAGTATTATCGTTACGATGGGTCTCTGACCACTCCTCCGTGCTACCCCAGTGTGCTGTGGACCATTTTCCGAAACCCTGTCACAATCTCTCGGAAACAGGTGCACGACTCAAACATTACTATATCTTTTTTTGTTTAAAGAGGTAAATAAACTATACTATCACCACGATGGGGCCAAAAGAATGTGTATCTATGGTTTGAAGTGCAACCTGTTGGGTGCACTACATGCTGCATAGTACTAGTAGGGTATTTGGAACACAGGTAAGAAGTGAAAATGAGGTTTCATAGATTTGAGAACCCACTTCTGTAAACAGCATTTAGTCACCTTGAAAAGCACCCCTATGTTGGAAAATGACCAGATTTGATATTAGACACAGAAGATGTTGAAATCTTTTCACTTTTCTTTTAGTTTTTGGCTTTGTCTACAGCCCTGTACTCCTCCCATGCCCAAGACTCAGCCCCTGAACCTCTGAATGGCAACTACAGGAAACTACAGCTCCCTGACAGTCGTATCGTCCTGGTGTCATTTAAAGGAGGTAAGTCAGTGGGTACTAAGACACGAGTACAAAGGTTAAACCCAAATGATACGCCCACTACAACGCATTAATCAAGGGTTTACTGCCATTCACTCATTGGTCGGCAGAATGCAGCACTGTCATGCAGGATGTGGTGTGTATGACGTTATTGGCTTCTGGCTGAGCTTGCATATTCATGTGATTTTCAGTCTTCCTTAAGGCTGATTGACAGGTGGCGAAATAGACCGTCTATTCAGACACAACAGATGAACCTTTTTCTGACATAATGAGCATGTCTGCCGGCCTTAAGTTAGTCCTTGAAGGATTACTTTTATGTGGTTTTGCTGGTTCACCGCAGAGTATTGTTTTTAGGACTGTACATTGCAGAGCAAGTTCATTCCAAAGCTTATCCTTACAGAACTACGTCTCTTCCTATGGAACATTTCTGGACAGTAAGGAACAAAATTATTAACCCTGTTTTTTCCTCCTGGAATTTCTAATATAGTATATAATATAATATAATAATTTACTCACGGCTGAGAAACAGTTTACCAATATAAAACGTATACTGTGCATTAAGGAAGACTAGTATAACATGAAGGATATTGAAATACAGAACAATACTATAGGGACGTTGAATTTATGACTGGGAACAATGTGGGGCTTGATGCGAAAGTAGAATTAGAGGAACAAGTAAAGATCTGAACTTCATTTACTGCACCATACTAGGGACGTATTTCTTTGGGTGATTTGAAGGCAAATCTCTGAATGCGTTGATATGGTGTAAGAACAAGCGTCCAATCTGCAGCAACACCAACAAAATGGTCTATAATAAGTAAATAAACAAAACAAATATCTAGATTTTAACAGTTGGACAATCGTTTTCACTCTAACTCTACCGGTCATGTCCAGATTATTGACATCTATAGACGTTCTCACTGAGTGGAAGTTTAACATACTGTGATTGGTTGTATGTTTGATGCAGGCAGAGGAATGCAAGGCACTCATACGGTCTCATCGCCACTCACAAGGAAGCGAATCCTTCAGCAGCTGCTGGTCGGCGATCTTGCAGACTTGGCTGATGAAGGCCTCCATCAGCTATTACCCAGTGGCTTGGAGAAGCATCCCACTGGCTCAAAGAAAAACCACAAGCACCAGCAGGCTGATGCTCTATCCAAGTCTAAACACCAGATGATTAAGCCATCCCTGAAGAAAAAGAGCCAAACCAACCACTATGTGGGAAACCTGGGTATGGCTGAAGATGCCCTCTGCTACGTCTCACTGGAGCAGAGAATTCTCCAGCAGCTCAAACAATCTCACACAGAGAATCAGCTGGTTCACACTCTTAGAGACTCAGTGTTTCCCAAGCTCAACCTCAAGAGCTACCTGGACTGTAAATCAGACTTAGCCTTGTCCACAATCAGGAGCATCCTGAATGCAAGGCCAACAGACGAGGCCTTTGAATTAGACCGCTCTCTGACAAAAGCCTTGAAGAATCAGAAGAAGACTCACACGGTAATCAAGGAAAATGTTCCCCCGACAAAGTACGGTAGTCTCTCCCCAGCCTCTGTTCCAAGGAAACCATACAGCAAGGCCCCATTACATCCTTGGCTGTTGCCAATGGAATGGGAAGACTGAAGAGATTCCCAGCATAGTTCAGACTTACGTTTTGTCACTTTCTAAAAACAGACGTCAGTAGCACGGCTGAGACTCATTCAGAAGGCACACCCTGCACTTGTTTGACCAATGGATTTTGTGATCATATTTAATATTTTTAGTGTTCTTCCAGTATACACACATGATTATTGTTTTTATACCAGAAAATGACCCTGGTATGATTTAATTTACTGTGGTTTCTTCTGGTACCTTGTATATATACTTATTCCATTTCAGTCAGTCGGCACGGACTGATCTCTGCTGAGGCAGATTCCTAATTGTTTGGCCATGGAATCTGCGGAACGGAAGAATTGGCGGCACGGAATGGCTGTCTGGTGCAGAACGTTCACAAAATTTATACCAGTGCATTCGTGCAATCTGGTAACTGTGGTGAAACCTCAAAATAACCGTCTCATACAAGGTAGAAATGTGGAAAACCAAAGCAGAATGCTCTTCGAACCACCCTCCAAACTGACAATGAATTCACACCATTGTTCACAACAGCTTTACAGATACTACTCTCAATAAAAGCATTATTCTTCAGTATCAAAGTGTACATTTCTTTTTTTTATTAAATGTTTTTTTATGAGTTATGTACTGACTTCAAGGCATGAAGGTAGTTGGAGTTACAGAGGACAGGGGGAGCTGTTGCAACCCCTAAAAAGGGACGAGCCGAAAAGAG
>JAFBJS010001741.1:150698-161391 GCA_016785265.1 Paraplagusia blochii | reverse complement strand
CTTTTTTTTATTAAATGTTTTTTTATGAGTTATGTACTGACTTCAAGGCACAGAGTTAGTTGGAGTAAGAGTTGAGATTACAGAGGACAGGGGGAGCTGTTGCAACCCCTAAAAAGGGACGAGCCGAAAAGAGAAGAAGTACTGACTTCAAGGCTCCCATTCAAAGGAAAATGGCAAAAAGAGTAACATTGATTAATATGATTGGTTACCGCTGAAACGTCGATCACCCGATGAAAGCATTGGCACAAAGCAGGGACTTAACACCCCAAAAAACAGTTTTTTTTTTCTTTTGGACAGTTTACCAAAAGAAAAACAGCTGATGTGAGAGGAGCAGCGATAAATTCTTAAGGAAGAGAGGATATATAGTATATGTAGGGAAAAGTTTGCCAAAAAAACCCAAAACAAAACAAGTAACTTTGTCTTGAGTATAAAAAATATGAGTCTCAGGGAATTATGGCGCTTAACTTTGGTTTGAGGACAAACTGTCTACATTCTATTCTATCTATAAAAGAGTTTTGTGTAAATTCAATTCTAGATTTCACCAATAGTTGATATGTCATGATCCATAATTAATTCTGATGTTTGAACCTCTAAGAATAATTTTGGCACCCTAGTTACTGTCCGTATTATACACCCTAAATTAAACCGAAATAGCTAAACTAATTGAGCGAAGGAATCACTGGGGGCTGTGAGTGCTCTCTGTTATTCACTTTACAGGCTGAGATATAAATATATATATATAAATTGGAAAATTGCAGGACCTTTCTAGAGAATGGTTAACCTTAATTAAACTGTGAGGGTAGAGATTATAGAAGGAATAGATGGTTTTCTTACGAGGTTGTGCCGTTAACATTCAGGAGTGTTGTAAAGGCTGAATCACTTGTGCCACTCTTAGCCTTGTCAGTGTGATGAGCGAATTACATATACTACTATGTGTAATTGTGGTTGTCTATAAAACATAAGAGACACCCTGGGGAGTACTTTGGTCAGATATGCTTTGTTTGTGTATAATTAAATTATCTTACGGTGCACAGCGGAGAATATTGGGAAATGTAGGTAAATAAATCATTTGAAAACTATTTTGTGTGGAGAAAATTACCTAAGAGGTAAATGTCTCAATCTAATACAGCAAAATGTAGAAAGAATTATTTTATGTAAATAATTAAAAGGGTATGTGTATCAAGGAAAAGTCATTGTGACACCACTGCACACAACTAAATGTGATCTGCATCACCAAAGCTAACAGGCAGCTCCCAAGGCCTTGGTTAAAGTGGTGGTGGGTGGATATGTACCTGGAACTCTCTGGACCCAAATACGGTTCCTTGACCACTAGGCTACTACTGCCGCACCACTAATCGCTCTTAATCACAATTAATCACAATTCACCATGATTAATCAACAAAAATTCTGTTCTGGGTGAGTCATTTTTCACATCTGCTGTCGTTATGGATCAAAGCAATAGAGCAAATATAATTGAAAAGTACATACTGCGGTAGATCACGGTCCAAGCTGTCATTAAAAGGCTGCCATCCATTCCTAACCAATCGTATATTGTGAAACTGTCCCTCGGGTCAGTTTGAATTTTTTTGTTCCAGGGAGTTGACGTCTAAGAAAATCACATTACAGTGTTTGTAAACTGCTCTGGTTTTTGGAAGCCCTCTGTTCTCAGGCCATAGTCTGGACTGTGTTGTGGCAGGAGGACTATTATGAATCTCCATGATGGACATTAAAATGTTCTTTAATGGCTGCTTGACTCCTTCCCGTAAACAAGAGGAACGGCTGCCCTCTCTAACCTTCCTTTATCTGTCATGATGTGGTCAACATTATGAGAAGAGTTTGCTGATGTGTCCAGAAAATCACATTCAGTCCAGGACAGAACCACTGGGAATCTGCAGGTCAAGGATCACCGTGGCTCCGATTCCATCCTGCTGCCCTCTGGTAGTGAGAACTCCAACCACAAACCAAACAATCGAGGATTAGGGAGTCAACATTTCTCCGTGATGGTAGGGTGGTGTGAGAGGGATGGGCTGCACCACTACCAAGCCTGTAGTTAGAAGTGCTCTATGGATTTTTATAATAAATTCAGTACAAACGCAGAAACGTGCAGCTGCCAGCAAGTGAACCTCACTGAGAAAAGAGTGGCTCTTGTCTATCTTTAGGACCCACGTGCACTGGCCCCTGAACCTGGTCTCCAGTCTGTAAACAAGACTAACTCCCTGGTTCTCCAAACACTGCCTCAAGCTAGTAGAAAAAATGAACAGATTATATTTTCATGGTTCTGAATATGAGATATTTTCACTGTTTGATTAATTTTTACAACAACAATCAATGGTTTTAACACCAATAGGCCATTTATGGGCCACTGTTCACACATCCATCATGGCTGGTCTCCCAACTGTCCTGTAAACCTTTCCCTTCACCTAAGCTGACACTCTTCTATCCCAAAACATGGCAATAGAAAATATACTTTTCAACCTCTACCTCTGGTAGTAACTATTATTGATTGCCTGTTACGTTTTCTGTTAAAATAGTAAACGTCTCTTGCGGGCTACAATGTTACCTGCTGTTGAGCAAGGCTGCCATCTAGTGGTTAGACACCACTACACATTTCCAATATTTGCAGTTTAACTAAAGTCAATTCAGAAGTGTTCTGGCGCTTCATAAAGAGTAACCGATTGGACGACATGTCTCAGAATTTTTGTAACAAAATTGTTAAATCAAAAGCAGCCAAACCTTGTAGTATCAGAAAAAAAATCCCTTCTGTGTTCGCAAAATATATTTGCCTCAAACCGTCTGCCAACAACACGGAGAAACCAAAATACTTTAACAGTTGCTTTAAAAACAAGCTAAGTGTTCAACAAGCCCTGTATGAGGAACACATTTATAACAACAACAAAAAAAACAGAAGTTACTCACCTGACGACAACAGTCGTTCGAGTCAGTGTAGTTTCAAATCCAGACAGAGAGGGCAGCATTACACGGTGGCTCCTTTTAGTCTACCGTCATAAAGAAGAGGAAGCAGACCCTAGCGGTCCGTCCAGGTCCTGCGTGTGAGAATAGTTCCTGGTCAGGTCTGTAGACTTGTACCTGGAGGGAGGGGAAAACACATTTGGATGTTTATGTTTTATTTTGACAATGTATCACCGACCTGTGTTGAAGAACAGACGGACTCTGCTGGAGAGAGCGGAGAAGTTTGTGTCCGACATTTATTTCACAGACTGTAACCTGAGGGGACGGTAAGAACCGTCATCACACACTGATACAGTAACAGAAACCAGTGTACTGTACAACACCATCGAGTTATATCATCATACTGTACACAGATACTACTCGTAATATGTACAATAATACAACACTCCTCAGCCTTGACTGTCACGTTGTTTTTCGGTGCAGAAACCCGTTTATTTTTATTATTTTTTTTAGTATTATGAACCGTTCTCTTGTCTTTTGATGAATTTAACGCACATTCTTTGTAAACACTGAACATTTGCCGTTTATACTGACTTCTCCCCACAGACTATATGGAGATTCCTGTCCCCTGGAGTCAATGTCCTACTTCTCTTGTCCTAAAAGAATCTCTTTCACTGAAGCGTCCCAGCAGACTTTTACCCCGTATGAAGTCGGCAAGACCTTTGGACCGACGTGAGCAATACTGTCACTGTTTTATTGTCCTCATTCATTTCTGTGCCCATGAATTTTCATCCTATCTGGTTCTTGTTGAAGGTGGTGGACATGTTGGTTTAAGGTGATGCTGAAGATCCCCAAGGCCTGGGAAGGAAAAGAGGTTCATCTGCTGTGGGAGAGCGACGGAGAGGCCATGGTGTGGAGAGATGGACAACCTGTGCAGGTAGAGACGTTCTCACTATAGAAAGTCCACAGTTTACTGTGCTGTATAACATTCTGTTCTCTTGTCTGGCAGGGCCTGACAAAAGATGGTGAGAAGACTTGTTACATCCTGTCTGAGTGTCTGAAGGATGAGGAGCCACAGAGGTCAGTATCACCAGATATATATATATTGTTGAGATAGTTTTGGGATAGTTATGTTAAAGCATTTTCTTCTCTTCCATCAGTGTCACAGTTTATGTAGAAGTGGCCTGTAATGGACTCTTTGGAGCTGGGAAGGGAACCTTCATTGGAGCTCCAGACCCTGACAAGATGTTTTCAGTCCAGAAAGCTGAGCTGGTGGTGTTTAATCGAGATGTCAGGGAGCTACTGACGGATTTTGAGATGCTTGTTGACATTGTGAAGGTACTTGTATTCTTCTTCTTTTTTTTCTTTTTGGCTTGTCCCTTTGACAGGGGTTGCTACAACGGGTCAACAATTTCCATCTCACCCTGTCCTCTGTATCCTCAACTCGAACTCCAACTACCTCCATGTCCTCTTTCACTGCATCCATCAATTTCCTCTTTGTCTCCTACCTGGTAGCTCCATCTCTAGGACCATTCCTCTACCAATATATCCACTGTCTGGTTTTCTCCAAACCTCCCTGTCTGTGTTGTCCCTCCAATTACTATTCATTCCTGATCCAGTGAACTTACCGAAGACAATATTGGCCTAATGTCCTGGAGTTTGTGGCCTTAATGCAAAGTGAATAATCAATTTCTTGTGTCCTCATTCACAGGAACTGGGAGAAGAAGAGCAGCGGGGCTACCAGGCTCTTTTCACTGTGAATGAGATGGTCAACCTCTGTGATCCCTGTGATCCCAGCTCCTTCACCAAAGCCCACAGGCTGGCTCACAAGTTCTTCAGCCAGAAAAATGGAGATAGCCAACACTGTGTCCATGCAATGGGACACTGCCACATAGACACAGGTGAAAATGACTTTTGTGAATGCATCAGTAACAGGAAAGGAAGCAAAAATGACAAAATTATATAGCATTATACGTAGCCCTGTGGATTTAAAGTTTCTCACTGTTGCCCATTTCTCACTTTGGTTTACATTGATAATGGCATAGATATATAAAATAATTGTTTAAAATTACAATTATCAATATAATTTCTGCTTCATAACTTGCTATTTACACCTGAGGTGTTTTCACTCTTTTCAACCACAGCCTGGCTCTGGCCTTATGAAGAGACCATTCGTAAATGTGGCCGCAGTTGGGTGACAGTGATTGGTTTAATGGACAAAAACCCAGAGTTTGTCTTCACTTGCTCTCAGGTAAACATCACTTGTCCAAACAGCTGTGTATAAATCACAGAGCTAGACTGTTGAAATGTTTTAGTAAGAAAATAATTCCCCAGGCCCAACAGTTCCAGTGGGTTAAGAGCTGGTATCCAGGACTTTACTCTAAGATACAACATTATGTCAAGAAAGGCCAGTTCATTCCAGTTGGAGGAACGTGGGTGGAGATGGTAAATATACATATAAGCCATTGTTACAGAAATAATATGCAGCCATCTCACTGTTATTACTGTCTTCCAGGATGGAAACCTGCCCTCAGGGGAGTCTATGGTCAGACAGTTTCTTCAGGGACAGCGTTTCTTCAACCAAGAATTTGGATTTTACTGCAAAGAGGTGAGTAATTCTTAACCAGGTTACTTTTAGTTATTTGGGAAGAAAAATCAATTTACAATCAATGAAGACGCTTTTCTTTTTTTTTTTACTTTTCAGTTTTGGCTTCCAGATACATTTGGCTACTCAGCACAGCTTCCTCAGATCATGCAAGGTTGTGGCATTTCTAACTTTTTGACACAGAAGCTGAGCTGGAACCTGGTCAACACTTTTCCTGTGAGTGCTGTTGTTAGAAAACACATCAAAAAGCTTCAAAAAGCCTTGAGTTTTTTATTTTGTTCTCTCTTCACAACAGCATAACACATTTTTCTGGGAAGGTCTGGATGGATCTAAAGTTTTAACACATTTCCCTCCAGGAAATTCCTATGAAATGAAAGGCAAGATTGAGGACGTGAGTTTGTACATTTGAACACTATGTGAGTGGCTGTGAGGAGAAAATTAAATTAAAAGTGTTGTTGTTTCTCGTGCACACAGCTGGTAAAGACAGTAAAGAATAACAAAGATAAAGGCAGAGCCAATCACAGTGCTCTGTTGTTTGGATTTGGTGATGGTGGTGGTGGACCTACACAGCTGATGCTAGACCGACTGGACCGGGTCAGAGACACAGATGGGCTTCCCAGGTCAGTTCTTGTTGGAAATTGTTAGTAACAGCAACCAAATCAAAAGTATTACAAAGAGGAGGTATTGACTACTGCGTTCTTCTTCTATCTTGTGTCTCAGAGTTGTGATGTCCAGTCCTGACGAGCTTTTCACTCAGCTTCAGACTGACTCTGATTTGCTCTGCACATGGAGTGGAGAACTCTTCCTGGAGCTCCATAATGGAACCTACACCACACAGGCTCAGGTAGGACAAACATCTGAGGAGAAGCCGTACCTATACTGATAATGCACTAGTCCACAGGTGTCAAACTCAGGCTCGGGGGCCAAATCTGGCCCACAATGTAGTTATATTTGACCTACAAGATTATATCAAATACTATCAAGTACTAGAGTTGGCCCATCACTAAATAGCCCTTATATCCTGACAGGATTTGTAGTATTAGTGATGCATGGTATTTGTTATAGCAAGGACCTTTTGTTACTTTGTTGTAGTACTTCAAATGTGTATTTAAGATTTAATTCCTCATGTGTTGATAATATTAAGCGACTGTTCCAGATTCAATGCCAAAAATCAACATTTAATCAGGGATGGCACTTGAAAAGAGGCAAGCCAGGCAGTTGCTTGGGGCTGCCACTAGGGGGCATGATTAAAAAGTGTGTTTTTAAGTTAACACAAATTAAACCTGTAGTTCAACTGGAGTTCATTATATCTCTGTCTTTTCTTTGTTTTTTTTTGTTTTTTTTCAGATTAAGCGTGGGAACCGCCAATGTGAGACCCTCCTCCATGATGTGGAGGTGGCCAGCAGCTTGGCGCTGTGTCTGGACAAGACATTTAACTATCCTGTGGAGAAACTGCAGGAGCTTTGGAGGTCAATACAGGCACTTTAAGATAAAAACAATTATAAACAATTATATTTCAATATTCTTTTTTAAAAATAGATTTTAAGACTTTGATTTTTTTTTTTGTTTTCTATTCAGGCTCCTTTTACTGAATCAGTTTCACGATGTGATTCCTGGCAGTTGTATACAGCTAGTTGTGAAGGATGCTCTCGGTTATTATGAAGGTACAGCTGTGTGACATCATTATTTTAAGGCTACTACATCAAGGATAAAGTTTTATACAATCTGTGTGAATGTCTCATCAGATATTGTTAGAGACAGTACTGTGTTGCTGCACGAAGCAACTGGAGCTCTCCGGTCAAAGGGAACCAGTACTGGTGTGTTCAACTCACTGCCCTGGGATCGGCATGAAGTCATCCAGACTCAAGACCCGGCTGGAAAACCTGCTCTGGGTATGATACAGACACCTAATACACCTTTTCTTTCAGAAAACGGTCATATCTGACACTGTTGGATTTTAATGTCTTTGCAGCACTAGTACACGTTCCCAGTGTTGGTTTATCCCTTGTCAAAGACACACAGCCTGAGACTCCAGTGTCTGTCACTGTTCAGGTCTGTTAGATCTCAAGTAGACGGAGAGCAACTCACTGATTCTTCTCCACAGTGACTTCATTTGTTTATCAACATTACAGGCCAATGGCACCGTCATCATGGAGAATGGGATTTTACGGACTGTTGTGAATAAAGATGGCACTTTGGCTTCATTATGTCTGATCAAGTCAAACAGGTAAAACAATTCAAGGCCAAAAGAATTGTGTGCAACAACTTAAACATTATATACTAACACCCTGTTAACACCCTGTGTTGATTTCAGAGAAGCAATCTCAGACAACGGTCAAGGGAATCAGTTTGTCATGTTCCACGATGTCCCTCTGTATTGGGATGCCTGGGATGTAATGGACTACCATCTCCAAACCAGGTGCTGCTTTGATAAAACTAATGCATATTTTAAGTAACTCAGTAAAACCATATCCATAAACCAATTTTTCCTAACCAACTAACGGTCTTATAGGAAGCCTGTGCTGAACGTGGAGAATCCCGTTCATGTGGTGTCCTCAGGTGGATTACGAGGTGTCCTTAGTTTCACTCTCAGGATCAGTGAACACAGCACCATTACTCAGAAGATTGTCCTGGACGCCAATTGTCCTTATATCAAATTCGAAACTGAGGTACAGTACA
Source organism: Paraplagusia blochii (assembly GCA_016785265.1). Classification (NCBI taxonomy): domain Eukaryota; kingdom Metazoa; phylum Chordata; class Actinopteri; order Pleuronectiformes; family Cynoglossidae; genus Paraplagusia; species Paraplagusia blochii. The sequence continues at coordinate 153,197 of JAFBJS010001741.1, read as the reverse complement.
CAACACTATCCAGATACAATAAAAATCACCAACAACCAAAAACTGATCAGTCTTTGATTTCAGGTGATGTGGATGGAGTCCCACAAGTTTCTGAAGGTGGAGTTCCCAGTGCGAGTACACAGCTCAGCTGCTACTTATGAGATCCAGTTTGGTCATCTGCAAAGACCCACGCACAAGAATACATCATGGGACTGGGCCAGGTTTGAGGTACAAATCAAAGACTAAAATATGTTTTTAATTACATTGAGAACATTGTGTACTTTTATTTTTTTATTGCATCTTTTCCTCACAGGTTTGGGGACACAAGTGGGCTGACTTATCAGAACACAACTTTGGCGTTGCGCTACTAAACGACTGCAAATACGGCTACTCGGTCGACAAGAACACAATGACACTGTCGCTGTACGGTTTTCCAGAACAGACACTTAACAATAAAAGTTGACCAACTCGTTTCACTAATTCATTCTCTAACAGCAGTCTTTCTGTTTCAGGCTGCGAGCGCCAAAAGCTCCAGATGCCAATGCTGACATGGGAAAACACCATTTCACCTACGCCATCATGCCACACATGGGTAACTTTTTTTATGTTAAGATTTTATCAGCATTTTCCATCTCCCTCTGTTCTCACCATCTTCTTCTCTATCTCCAACTACCTCCATGTCCTCCCTCACTGCATCCATCAATTTCCTCTTTGTCTCCCACCTGGTAGCTCCATCTCTAGCATCATTCTTCTACCAATATAACTGCTGTCCCTCCTTTGAACATGTCCAAACCATCTCAATGTAGCTTCTGTAGCTTTTCCTCCAAACCTTCCTGTCTGTGTTGTCCCTCTAATCACCTTATCCCCGCTCCTGTCCATCCTTATCTTTCCTAAAGAGAATCTCAGCATCTCCTCTACTTCCTGCCTTCTATCTTTACGCAGTGTCTCTAATCCATCCATCACGGCTGATCTCACAACCGTCTTGTAAACCTTTCCCCTAACCTTAGCTGACTCTCTTCCATTGTATATTTATGGAAATTTTCCCAAAACAAAATTTAAGATCTCTGGTTTTCATCTGTTGCAGGATCTTTTCAAGATGCATCTGTGATCCAGAGCGCCTACAACCTCAACTTCCCTTTGAGATTGATGCAGTGTTCTCCAGACACCGTGCCCTGGAGTGCCTTTTCAGTCAGCACTGATGCTGTAGTCCTGGAAACCATTAAACAGGTACCAAAAAAGCTCGTCTAAAGAATCGAGCTGGAGACCGTGCACTGGTTGTTGTTTGTACAAGTCAAACCACGCAATTGGTTTATGCTCAGTACAATACACACATATGCATTCTCCCCTGATAACACAGGCTGAGGACAAGAAAGGGGCTCTAGTGGTGCGTCTCTATGAATCACATGGTGGCAGCGTCACAGCCATACTTTCCACTAACCTGCCTGTGAAAGAGGCCTGGCAGTAAGTATTTTTTAACTAATCACTCTGACCCCATATGCATTATATTGTCCTGAAAAAATATATATCTTTCTTTTCTTTTTTTTAACAACAGTTGTGACCTGCTGGAGAGACAGGACTCAACACAGCCCGCAAACATCACCTCAGAAGGAATCACATTAAAATTCACGCCTTTCCAAATTGTCTCACTTCTGCTAATCTTGTAATCACCCAGTATCTGTGTGATGACATGATGTTTGGGGCTTAAATGCAAATAATTTAATTCCCAAAATTTATTTTTAGTTTCCATTTTATTTCATCCACGGATTTTGTAAATAATGAAAAATGTCCGCTTTTCGAGGGCATATACATACTGTTGATAATAATATTAATAATAATTATGTACTTAATAATAAAAATGTACTTAATAAAATATTGTTAAAGAGAAACTGCCTTCTTTGTCTAAAAGGTGTCTGTATTGTGTGTTTGACTCCCCACTAAGACTTTGACGTAGGTAAAACAACAAAATCCTATAAATGGCTCAGGGGTTGGATGCCCTTCATTGTTTACCCTAATGACTCTACACAGGTATTTGCTCCTTAGAAGCCATAGACTACTGGTGTGACGTTCTCTTGGTGAATTGGTGCCGGGCCACAGAGAAATAACGTTTCCTTTTGGCCCCATCTGTCTATTACTTCCACTTGATCCATACCTATATCAGCAAAAGAACTGAACAGTAGAATGGCTAGGATTCCATTATCAATAATGCAACTATATTTGATTAGGAAATATTTTCTCAGTGAAGACAACAACAATAAACTCAAAATGACACAGAGTCATTGATACAAGATAGATAATCCTAATCCTAACTTTTTATTTCAGGTACGAAGATTTAGGTAGGAAAATATTTCAGAACACCAGAAATGATATTTTATCAAAGTATTTATCTGCCACAACTTAACGGCCGATCCAAGAAAATAGTACAACCTTAAAAAGTTTGGACAAGATTTGCCTACAGTATCCCACCAAGAGAACATACTGTAGGACATACTTTAAGAGTCTTCCAATGTTTTTTTCTCCTGT
>JAFBJS010001741.1:99195-150622 GCA_016785265.1 Paraplagusia blochii | reverse complement strand
CAAAGCAGAGTCTTTGATATAAGATTCCATCTTTTTATACCGATCTGGTAGCAGAAAGTTATAGACTGTGTGCACTTGAGAAATCCTAGTTATTTCAGGTAGGAAGATTTAGGTAGGAAAATATTTCAGAACACCGGAAATGATATTTTATCAAAGTATTTATCTGCCACAACTTAACGGCCAGTCCGAGAAAATAGTACAACTATTTAACCGGTCCGTGGCGCAAAAAAGATTGGGGAACATTGGTCTTATAGAAACTAGTCCTAAACCTTTTTTCATAAATACATTTTTCTAAACAAGATCTTCAAGTGTCTTCTTGTAAGCAGAATAATCGAGAAGAACTTCTGAATTCAACAACCGAATCCTACTGTCCACTTGATAGTCAGCCTTGTTTTCGCCTGTGACATAGTAATAAATCTCGGGAATGTCCGAAACATTTGCAATAGTTTTGCAAGAAGAAAGAGGGTGACATTTTCTCGTCCTTAGCTTGGACCACTATACATAGTTTTAGTCCCTTCTGCCCTATTTATAGTGTTGGACCTTGCAACAATGTCACTTGTAACTTGACTCCATCTGTTCAGTCAGAGCTTGTTGAATGTCAGTAGCCAGAAGCAGAAGCACCAGGGCTTATTTCCCGCTGACTCACGGAGAGCCCCATGGAGTTTGAGGGAGAACCGAGACTTTATGGGGCCTGCAACCTCCTGGGAGTGCCGGGCCCCAGCTCCCTGGATGTAGATAGTGATGAGGGTGACGAGGTGATCGGCATCAGACCCAAATCTTCTCCTCAACCACGTAGAAGAAGCTCTGTGACTGACGAGGACTCAGAACCTGAACCGCCGCTCTCAGGCTCAAGGAGAGTGTCCTTTGCAGACACTAAAGGTCTAAGCCTGGTGCAAGTGAAGGAGTTTGACACCTGGGATGTGCCCAAACTGCCGGGGTACGACTCTTGTGAGGGGGACAACAATGACCCCGAAGAATACTACATATCTACTCTCACTTTCACACGGCCACTGCCTAATGGGGAGCTGCTCGCCAAAGTATGGGACCAAAAAGTGGAGTTGGAAACAGTTGAGCTGCTTCCTGGGACCACAATACTGAAGGGTGTGATCCGTGTGCTTAACATTTCTTTTCCTAAGGCAGTTTATATCCGAACCACGTTTGATGCTTGGTCCAACTACTTTGACCTGCTGGCGGAGTATACTCACAGATCGGGCGATGATTTAATGGACTATTTCTCATTCAAGATAACCCTTGTGCCTCCGTTTGGGGAGCAGGGAGCACGAGTTGACTTCTGCGTACGCTATGAGACGCCGGCAGGAACATTCTGGGCCAATAATAACTGCAGGAATTACGTATTGTTCTGTCACCAGAGGACTAAGGATGTGCTAAAAAAAGACAATGTGAACAAGAAAAGCTGCCTCAAAACCATCAGGTGATGTTTTTCTTTTTTCCTTATTGCGCCAGCTCACTAAAATAATTTAGTTGAAAGACTATTTGATATTTTACGCCAAGGAAATTATTTCTGCGAACAAAAACTAAAACAGTTATTGATTAACTTTGGTTATTATTTAATTTAGATTTCATATGTCAGGATGATCTAAGGTGCTGCGTTCTGGTCACAGTCTCCGCTGGAGACGTGGGTTTGAATCACACTTGTGACAATACTTTGGGGCAGTTGGTGGTTAAGGAAATGGACTTGGGTCAGCAAAGCTCCACCAAGCCCCCTGCTCACTAGACATAATCTCCTCAAGGATACTCCTGTGGGATTAAGAAAGTTCTAAAAAAAAAAATTAAATAATTTTACCTAAAATCACCTAATTTATATGCAGGTTATTCTATTGCCCAAATTAAATTCAAAAGAATATATTTTAAGCCATATTGTGTATTGCAGCCACTCATCATTTCATTTTATTTATTTACAGTCAAAACTACTCCTTTGAGGAATCCATTCCAGCAAAGGAAGTCTCGTCACAGAACAACAATCCTACAGGTCACATATTAATGTTCATTAAAAAGAAGGAGAATATCTATAAAGTGATGTAACCTGAATTTAGACTTCTCTTTTGCAGTCAAATTAAACCTTGAAGAGGAAGTAAACACATCTGGAGCCAAAAATACCACTGATAGTCAGTCAGAAACATCTCTGAAAGGTGGAACAAAATTAGTGGTAAGTACAGAAACGACAAGAAAATGTACAAAAAAGCACACTGTGCAGTCAAACATCACATTAAATGGTTTCTCTGATGATTGTTCCATTTATTGTGAGCCCATTGAGAAATTGACAATATTGCTTGTTATTAAACAGGGTGAAAGTAGAAGATTCAGCAGTCAACGGAATGCCAGAAAGGCAGCACGAATGGCCCGAGTGAGGGACCATTTTGCTCAGAGAAGCAGCGGAGACAGTGATGTTGAAAGAGATGAATCTACTCCAGAGGCTAAACAAGCTGAAGAGCAAGAAAACGTACAAAGAGTGCCTTCATATACAGAGAACAGCAGCTCGTCAGAACTTTGTAACTCTTTCAAATCCCCTGCTGATGTTCTACATAACGATTTACATGTCAGTGAAATGCCAGAAGATGCTGAGACCTCCACAGAAGGTGGCCAGGGCTCTGTGGAGATGGACACAAAAATGTCAGACAACCTAATACATCTAAATAAAGAAGCTGAGGGGAAAACTGAGAGGCAGGACCCCCATCGTGATGTAACGAACAATGCTGCAGATGAACCTGTTGATGGTGCTATTTCAACAGGGATCAATGAAAGCCTCTGTGGTCAGAACAACAACACTTTTGGAACCGTGGTGGCTCCACTGTACAATCAAATGTATGTTGGGAAAGTGGGAAGTGAAAGTCAAAAATTTGCTGACTGGAATGATAATTTCAAGATTTCAAAATCTGCTCCAGATTTAACACAAAGTCATTTCATCCCAGAAAGGAAAGAGAGGCGCAGCAACAATTTAAAAAGCAAAAATAAAAAGGTGAGAAATAGTCAAAAATGTAGCCCAAGGCCACGTAAGAAGGAGGAGATGAAACAGAGAAGTGAGAGTTTGACGGCAGAGAATATCGTGGATTCTGAAGGGAATAAACAATCAAACCAGAAAGGTAAGAATACATCTGACGATCCAATACCTCTGTCTGTAAATGGAGAAACCCAGATACGTAGTGAGTTACAAAACCATAGTCTGTCTTCATGTTCACCAACTGGAACTGATGAAAATAACGCTGTTACACAATGTGATTCTCCGAAGGCTATGACTAACATAACAATACAATTCTCGCTATGTCAGCAAAATGATATTACCTCTGAGTCAAACCAAAAAACCAGCAGCGCTGAACAACATGAGTCACATGAAGATGCTGACACATGTGAAAACAAGTCAAAATCCAACATTAATGCATCTCTGGACACTCATTTTGGACAACAATATGACCTCAATACAGAACAAATTAAAGATTCTGCTGCCAAAGCAAAAGATTTCTCATCACCCGTGACTTGTGAAGACACTCAGAACAAAGATAGTGTGCGAGAAAAAAGCATAATGAATAAGGACGAAATCCAATGCCAAGTTGTAAGTGAGGTTAGTAAACAAGTTGATATAATAAATAGCACAGAAGAGGCATGTAATAGTGAGATGATTGAAACGGTGTATGAAGAAAAAAATACTTTAATGCATGAAGGTAGATTAGATATTTCAGTGCAGGAAGATCTTGTTTTAGAAAATACTGCATGTGTGAAAAACTGGGAAACATTGGTTGAAGAGGAAGAGGACACAGTCATAACAGATTGTGAAAAAAGTGACTTAATGAGTTGTGAAATTGATCAAATAGAGCAGATGGAGAATGTACGGACTGATGCAGCAACAGAAGAGAAAAACACAACACAACAGGAAAACAAGGAAACCGCAGAAGGACCTGAGAAGGCCACAGCTGCAGAAGTCAAAGATAGTTCAGCTGAAGTTGCTGTGGCATTAAAATATAAAGAAAGGGTCAGAAAAAAAGCATTTGGGACGATTAATAATGCCAAAGAAGCTGAGAATAAAGAGAAAAATATACAAGTTGAAAAGCCTGAAAAACCCGCCAGAGTCAAAAAACAAGTTGACAAGAACGTGGCGGTAAAGAAGAAAACGGAGCAAAACAAAGAACAGATACTCACCGAACAATCGGAAATGCCAGATGTCGTAGTCGGAGGAAGCAGCTTTCAGGAGATGGAGGCGACAGGAATGGTCAAAAATGTAGAAATACATTTGAACAATGGTAACACATTTTCTGGACTTGAGGATAAACAAGAAAAACATGAGGAAAAGACTGAAGAAGATCAGAACTTCATAAATGGTTTTAACTTTAATGAAGTAAAAATGGAGAGGGTAGATTTAGAATCAAACTGGAGGCCAACAGAAGAAGCTTCAAAGGTAGAGAAACATTCTAAAGACAGGTTAGATTTGACTCCAATTATGGTTGAAGCTCTTTCTCATGCTCAGGTGACTGGTACGGAGGATTCAAGTTTTAAAGGCGGACTTGAGGTGGATGAACCTGCGTGCATTCCACCCGAAATAATTCTACACAAAGTGGCAGATATTCTAATCAACCAGAATGTCATGAGTGATTGTTCCCAAGATCAGGTTGTATCATATGCTGCAGAACCACAGTCACGCTATTTACCACAGGAAACTGATAGCGACCATGCAAGTTACGGCAGTGAATCAGCAGAATCAGATTCAGACGATGAGGTGGAATTATACATGCACTGTCTCAGAGCCGTCCACTCAGGCTCACCGACCACCAAAGACAAAGGGACACATCACAGTTATGGAAAGAGGGGCTCAATGAGCAGAAACAAACAGCTGCCAGTGCCGATGCCCGCCATAAAAGAGTCTCTGGATGAAGAACCACAACAGAATGATCTTCAGGACAGTACTGAAAACACAAACGCAACAGAGATCCAACATGATGGACTTGATGAGCGACATGATGAGCGCAACACAAAACCCGTATCATGGTGGAACGAGACTTTTTCGTGTAGCAATATTTCAAAATTTCTCTTATTCAGTACGCTGTTATTTGTGTTTGTTGTTGTTGCGTACCATTATGATTTTCTCGCCTGTTTTGGACTCTACTTGATATCATTGGTTTGGCTTTGCTGTCAGAAGGAGACACCATCAATGAAGAAGCGTTAACTACACTGAGTGCCATTCTACCAATGTAGTGCCAAAGATTATTTTTATTAAACTGGACTGACAATCTCACTATGTTTACTATAAACACAACATAGTGAAAACATTAAATACCTCTATGGTGAATAGTGATTGCATGAATCTGTGGTTCTGTCTAGTTTGTTATCACCTAGATTCTAATCAAATTACTTTTCACATTTTTGCTATGGAACACTCAGTATAGTCCTTAATGTGATTAAAAAGCCATGTTCAGTTTGTTTCAAGGGTAGAAACAAACCAAAAACCCTGCATGTTTAAATGTTAACTCGTAAAAAATGCCTTATGTTGTTTCCTTATGTGTAATAAAAGTATTTTCGAGGGTAGAATTGTCATTTTTTTAAGCAGTTTGTGTAAAAATCATGGACATCAACAGCAGTAAACATTTGCAGTTGAGCAGAATTATGTGGTTACACTGTATAAGTAAAACAGACATCTGTCTCAGACCAACAGACCACTTGTGCTTCAGCACGTAGTCCCTGTTCACTGTTTGAACTTTAGCTAAAACAGCTGCAGTATTGTACTCACCAGGGAATTCCAGGGCAGTCTGCCATGAGGATTACCATTCGCCCTTCTTCCAGCAGGCCATTTTTAGATGCCTATAAATTACATTAACATTCTTGTCAGTCACACTTCATGTATAAAGATAAACATATATTTTAAAAAAAATAATAAAGATGCTAAACATTGGCTGTTGTTACTCAAGGCATACTGTTCATAATTTGCTAATTGTATGTTTATTTCCCCGTATAAATTAATATTTTACGTTTCGACCCTAATATCCCCAGCAAACTTAGTTGAGAAGACGGGTGCAAGTTAGTTGATACGTCCTGTAAACAGCTATCAACTTGAGTTATAACTGTTAATGACAATTCGTAAATATAATCGCTTCGGGGCAAAAACTCACCTAAAAATGGCGTCTGAATCGATTCTACCTGTGATTTAAATCATGTTTTTATAATGCCCTACGTTGGACAAACTAAATGACTTACGTGGAAAATAATAGCTATAAAGTTAACAATAATGGTTTTATTTTAAGAGAAAGCGTTTTACTTTAACAACAACGCCAAACTAATATAGAAAACGAACACTTAAAAATATCATGTCATACATATCCCAAAATTTTGACAAGCGCACACAAACGCACCATTGTGCGGACGATCAGGTACGTGTTCTGTAGTATGATTGGCTAACAGCTTGTCATTTGTCCCCCACGCCTGCCAGTTTCCGCCAATCAGCGGCCGTGTTATTAGCAAGTGCACCAGTTCGCCGGTCAGGTTGCTGCTTCGCAAAAGGGGTTACGTCTGGCGGAGGCATCGTCTGCTGAGCGGTGCGGTGCTATGGACTACAGGGACAATGTCGAGACCGGAGAAACGGAAAGTCTTTCGGAGCCGTTTTATGTGCCAATACCGGAGGAAACTCCGCTGAAAAGGGAACAGGAGAAGTTGTCTGGCGTCGTGAAGAACGTCCACAGAAAACTGCGCAGGAAATACAGAGAGGGTAAGTTGCCTCTGTGGGCCCCTCTGTGGCCCAGTGTCCTATGGAAAACACTCTGTGTTAGCTCACAAAAATACTCCAAAGGTTCTCCTTGCGTCGGTGAATCACTTGTTAAAACCCCTCCAAGCTGGTAACGGAACCGGGAAGTAAACGGCATTCATTCAATGAGGCCTTTAAAGCCTTTGCAAATGCTGTTGTTGCGGTGTCATTTTGTGTTTTGCTGTAAACATGTATTACCTGGTGTTCTTAACCAGAATTGACAAGATAGAAAGACCTTTATAGCTTAATGACCGACTCCAACCCGGCCTGTTTATTGACACTGCCTGCCTTTCTATTGCCTCTGTCTTGTCAATAAATGTTGGAACCGTGGACTAAATAAACTTATTATATGATGGCAGGTATTAGTATAATTGAAATGATTCACAGACAATGAAAAGTATCTAGCGTGTCAGTGTTACTGTAACAACCCCAGCAGCCATATTTAAAAATATATAAGAAGAAGACATTAGCTTTATACGAACTTATACTTCAAAATATTAAATTTTGCAACCACAAGGGTTTGATTTCCAAAGTATGTATGAACCAAAAAAGGTTCTGTGGATTATTTCTTATAAACTATTTTATTCTACAGCTGTGGTCCGCAACCACTGAGCCGGGGCCCAGTACTGGTCCGTGGGTGAATTGGTGCCGGGCCGCAGAGAAATAATGTTTTTTCTTGGACCCAGCTGTCCATTACTCACACTTGATCCACACCCATATGAACACATGGACTTTACCATAAAATTCCATCCTCCATTGTGCAGCTATATTTCATTAGGAAATATTTTATAGCAAGATGTAATATCTTTTCAATTATGTGCCATTAATACAAGATACTAACCTAAAAATTATAGGCTGGGTGCATTTGAGAAATCCTTGTTGTGTCCATGTTACAGTTAATTCGGGTAGGAAAATTTAATAGGTAGAAAAATATTTCAGAACACCAGACATAAAATTTTATCTAGGGGTACTTCACTGCCACAACTAACCGACCGGTCAGTGAAAAGGTACCAGACATTTAACCAGCCTGCGGAGCAAAAAGGTTGGAACACTGATCTACACATCGGAAAGCAGAACTAGGTACATTATGAAAATTAGCAAGTTCCTAAACATACAGGTTTTGTAAAGCATTACCAAAGAAATTTAATAAGTTTGTCATGGAAAGTTGTTTTTTTTTTCTAAATTTAGTACCACATATACCTTTAAAGAGGAATTACTCTTTTGTAATAAGAGCGCTGATTTATTAGCATGTAATGAGTCATAAAAGTTTGAGATAATGCCATCTCTTTAAGAAAGTGCAGTGAAAGAAAAGCATTTTCTTTCTAAAACTAACTTTATTTATGAAACAAAAGAGGAAGCTGGGAAGATCCCCTTGAAAAAACATACGAGTTCAGAGTGAAAGACCGTCGTTGGCTTTTAATAAAACAAATTTAATAAATAATAAACACAGAGGCTTTGTGATGCTGCACTCTCCTTTTCTCTTTCTTTCATGTCGAGGTACAATTCTTGCTTTGAAGGAAGGTATAGAATTCATGTTTAGTGTAAAATCTATGTGCAGCACAACATTGGAGCTTGTTCAACCCCTTATAAAATTGAATCACAATGATTTTAATGGGATCGCACACATTCGAGTTAGTGTTCGCAAACAGATATCTATAGAGGGTGCTATAAACACAAGCTTGTTTTGTCTATTAGTTGACAGCAGCAGAAAAGTCAACCTGGGAGCAGACCTCATGATTGGTTAATAAGTAAAGCATGATCCGGTAGGATTGGCATTGACTCACAGCAGTTGTGCTTTCACATCGCCCATCCGACTCCACTGGCCTTGTTTACAGATTCCGATTCTTTTTTTTTTTTTGCTCATATCATGGGATCTTTGTGCTCCACAAGCTGTGTATTCGTAGCAGCTAAAACAATGTAGCTACTATTATTTTAAAAAAAAAAAAATTAACCCAGTTTTTTTAATTTTTTTTTTATACAAGTATAAGCAAATTTTTTCGTTTAGACAGTAAACAGCAACAGTTTTTTTTTTTAAGCGGTTCGACTGCTGAAGAGCTGGATTACCACACTTGGCAAGTAAGTCGTGAACAACTGGCAAACTGTTGGAACAGACGTGAAATAAGGAACTTAACGTTGAACTTAGTATTCTAGTAATTGGTGTTAAAATGTAAGGACCAACCTCTTTCCTGTTGCTTTGTGAAGAGGGATTTGATTGTTCCTTTTCTCCTAATTTCACTTTTTCTCCTTTCAGTGGGCGACTTTGATAAAATCTGGCGAGAGCACTGTGAAGATGAACAGACACTGAGTGAGTATGCACTGGCCATGAAGAATTTGGCTGACAACCACTGGGCCAAAACCAACGAGGGGGAGGGACGCATCGAGTGGTGTCGTAGGTACGATTGTGTCTTATAATATATTTTTGATGCCATCGTCGTATGCGGTTTAGCCTTTGCGGAGATAACATTTAACAGTGTAAATGTTCACACTTCATCATCTCAGTCATACTGTTAAATTAATATTATTGTGATTTAATAGACAGCAGAGGTTTCACAAAAATGAAATGTTTGCAGAAGGTAATTGAAAAAAAGAGATGAAACTTGGCACATTTCCCAATACTGGTAATGAGATGTTTGTGTGGCATCTCGATGACGCCCTTATCTGTGTTGCTGCGGAGAAAAGTGCTTTTCATTGCTGCTGTAAATTCAAGCGAACAGACTGTCAGTCTAATTAAGGCTGTAACTCATGATTCACTTTAAATTTCCACAGTGTTTGCCAAGAATACTTCTTGAATGGTGGGATGAAAAGAATGTTGGAAAAAGACGAGAAAAGCAACAAGATGGCCATGGCAAATTCCCTACCACACAGCACCACCCACAGGTGTGGCATACTGGTAACATTTGTCCATACCTGCAGCTACAGCTGTGGAAAAACTGAATATAATCAATGGGGAGGACAAGGAAATGAGTCTTAACATGTTGTTTAGTTGTGCAGTAGTACTGTTGTTGCCATGACATCGTGTAGACCACTGGTGTCAAACTCTGGCACGGGGGCAAAATCTGGCCCACAGTTTAATTATATCTGGCCTGCGAGATAAAATCAAATGTATACTAAAGTTAGCCTTATATTTATTAATGATGCAAGCTTTTTGTTATTGCACATGCATTTACAACTTGCATATAAAACATGCACATTTCTCAGTATATATTGAGTCTGGCCCTTGCCTCCATGCCAGTTTTTAATTCTGGCCCGCTGTGAAATTGAGTTTGACACCCCTGTCTTAGACCCTGAAAAAAAAAAGACACTGTCTCAACTAGTTCATTAAACAAATTAAAGAGAACATAAACTGAGTCTTTTTTGTGCCAGCGGAATACATACTAAAAACAACGAGGTGTGTCACTGATCCAGTCACGTTTGTGTTGCAGTTCAGTCTCTCATCGGGGGAAAATGCGTCTCCTTGACGTAGGAAGCTGCTTTAACCCTTTCCTGAAATTTGACGAATTCCTCACAGTGGGCATCGACATTGTTCCTGCGGTTGAGGTAAGACTGTTTTTGTTATTATTTCCCATTTTGCTCACTAGAAAGTTTTTCAAAAGCGCTCGTACATTGTGCCAAATATATTGCACATTTAGTGTAGATTTATCTGTAGTTGGTGTATTCAGACAAGAAACCTTTCACTGAAAAAGAGAGCTCTTCATTATATTGTTTTGCAAAATATGCAGAGAGGGATTCAAAAGCTGTTCTGCTCTGTGCTATATTCTAACAGGCGGTTTACAGCTTTGCATAACAAATACAATCATTTGCAAGGCTCCAGACACACTCAAATTCACTTCACTAGTGCAGAAATGTTTAGGATTACAGACACAAAACTTTGTAAAGTTTGCCTCCTTTCTTTAACCTATTCCTAGTCTTTGATTTGGGTAGAGTTTTACGCCGGATGGCCCTAATTTTTGCCTTTATTATCTCTCTTCCAGACCGTGTACAAGTGTGACTTCCTCAACTTGCAGCTCCAGCAGCCTCTCCAACTCGCAGATGATGCCGTGGAAGCCTTTCTCCGTCAGCTCCACAACCCCATCGATGCCCTGCCCGCGCAGCTTTTCCACGTGGTGGTCTTCTCGCTGCTCCTCTCCTACTTCCCTTCACCGTACCAGCGCTGGATCTGTTGCAAGAAGGCTCACGAGCTGCTGGAGCTGAACGGCCTGCTGCTCATCATTACTCCCGACTCCTCGCACCAAAATCGTCACGCACTCATGATGCGCAGCTGGCGCGTCGCAGTGGAGTCGTTGGGCTTCAAGCGATACAAATACATCAAATATTCCCACATGCATCTCATCGCCTTCCGGAAGGTGTCTGTCGCCACCACCAGTGACCTAGTGTCTCGCAACTACCCCGAAATGCTCTACATCCCTCAGGACTTCCACTCCATCGAGGAGGAAGACAGCGTGGATGTGCCCGTGCGCTCGGGATTTGAGGACGACCAGCTGGCCTGCAGCTTCACGGAGCTGCCCGACACGCCCTATGATTCCGATTCTGGAGAGAGCCAGAGCAGCTCAGTGCCTGGCTTTCACGAGCTGGAGGACCCCATTTTGCTTCAGAGCTAGATGAAAAACGACTAGCGGCACCTGTACACAGCACTCCAGCCCAGAACCATGCTATACCCTTCAACTGCTGCGCTGCTGAATTTAATCTGCTGCATTCTTCTCTACCTAAGCCTCCCTCTCCTACGACGCAGTTTGCACAGAAGCTGAAGAGAGACGTTTACAAAAATACTTCCGTAAAAACACACACACATAAAACATACAAAACAAAAGACATGAGATTGCGCACACATCACCAGAGATGGATATATTTTGATAATTTTTTTTTTTTTTTTTAAGGGTTGGAAAATGAACATCTCCCCCCGCCCCGGCTCCTTTTTCTCCACCCCATCTTCCAAGCTCTTAGAAACAAAAGTCAGCTTGTCTACATTCTGTACTCAGTCTCTATTTGAATAAGCTAGTGTGGCAGGCTGATGGATACGTGTAAATGCCAAACCCAGCAACCCGAGCCGCCCCGACAGAGGTTTGATTGCACTGGAGAGACTGAGATGGAACTGACTGGACTTGAATCGCTTGCTTCTGCCACAGTCATGCAGCTAAACTGAAAAAAAAAATCCTCTTTGTGCATTTAGCTTTTTTCTAGATTAGAAATGAAGTAAAATTAGTTTTTTGAAATCAACATAATCTCAACAATCGCATTGATGTTGTCTAGTGCAAAGTGTGGAAAGTGCCATTTTTAACTTGGCATCTTGCGATTTGTGGATCTTTTACAAGAAAGCTGTATTTGTAGCATTTTAAAACATTTTCAGAACCGTACAGTAGGAGTATTAATTACTAGTTTACTAATGTGAAACTGTGTTTACTCATCGTGTAACAAGGTACGCGTGTTTCAGAGCAGATATTTCAGTCTTATCCTTCAATCGTTCTCACAGAATCATGAATCATCACCTACAGATTTTCGCAATATTTTTGCCTTCACACAAAAGCTCAACGGCACTGATGACTGGCGCGTATCAAACGCAACTAGTATTCATTTTAAACGCCGGCAAATATCATTAAGCACTCTGCCACCAAAAACATTCAGAAAATATTCTGAAGAAAGCATTTTTTGACTGAGGAAATTTGCACTAAATGACTCTTGTCTTACGGAATTTCTGACACAGGTGAGATACTGTAGATTTTAGCAATAGTGAGTATAAAGGCCTGACCTTACTGTATTCTTTATGAGCAGGTTTTAGCAAAAGACACTACCAGGTGAGACGTTTGTCTGTTTTTGTCTGTAAGTGAAGAGGAGACGTGTGTGTAGTGTGGATGAAGGAGTGAATTTTCTCCGTGTGCTTTTTTTTTTTTTTTTTGCCTGTGGCACTTTATCATTGATCCCAAAGGGTGTCACAACATTAGAGAAAATTTCTTTCATCCGATAGAATGAACCCATAATGTTATAACAGTTGGTTTAACATGTCTTCTTTACACAGTCCACACTGAATTTCATAACTTGAAATAATAATCATTTGGCCTCATCATATACACAGCAGTATCTTTGTTGTTTTAATGGTAAAAACTTGAGTCTTGATGTGACACTGTACTGTATGTTGTTGCCATTCTTAGAATGTTTCTCATCAGTTCACATCCCTCTTTGGTTGATATAGAAAAACAAAGGTGCGATTTCATAATCAAGCTCGGAAGACGGATGTTTTTGACTGATGGGTATTTTTTTTTGTTTGTCTTCCAGTATTTCCTTTGACAGATTTGCATGAACTGGATTATCTCCAATATCAACATTTTCAATAATGCAGAACAATGTGTTCTTATAGTACTGTTGTATTACTCTTTTATAAATGAATGTCAACGTAACGTGTCTCTGTTGTGTTTTTTTTTGTGATTTTGTTTTCAATACATTAGACTTCTGCGGTGCACCTTACAACACATTAGAAGGTCATGCAAGTATATACACCAGATTATATAAAATCCAACTTCATTGTCAGTGCACATGTTGCACATCTACAAAATGCAGTATTGACTATCTTTAACTTATTTTTGTTGACTTATTTCACTTTTTTAGTGTTTTAACATTTGTGGTTAACTTATTCCCTTCCCTTTAATTAATAGTATGGTCAACAAAAAAGGGATTCTCTGAAAGAAAACAAATGACCTTATGGTGTGTACAACTTAAAATACTTTAATTAAAAGTTAGTTTGTCCAATGTAAGAAGAAACATGCATTTTAATGGAAATTAAAGCTATAAAACAGGGGTCTCAAACTCAAATAATTTTAGGGCCACAACCCACGCTATCATTTAACCGACGGGCCGCGTCAGCTTTCAGTGTTCAAAAGAAAAATGTAATTTAAAAACACTGAAACCAGGAGGAGACAGTGGGTCTGGTTTTGAAAATTTGATTTAAAATTTAAAATCTTTAAAGATTTTAAGATTATAAATTAAACTTTCACATGAAAGTGGGGGCCGCAGAATATCGTTCAACGGGACGCAAATGACAGTACTAACGTGTTTAATAAAATACACGAACACAGGGCTGATATTACCATAAATAACTTAATTCTAATAACATTTTAAAAGTAGTAAACTTTCACTTACATCATTATAACTCATAACTAATAAAATTCAAAACTAATTGCAAAGGTTTTTTTCCGGGACACAGGGCGTTTATTTTTGCGCGTTTCAATTCACACCAATCGCTTGCCGTAGTTAAGGAACTGTCATGGCGTCTGTTACTTGACTCAAAACTTTTGACGAGACAAAGTTTTTTTCACCCACTACGTCGTCTTTTACGGTCTAGACAGTTGTCCTCTTAAAGACCAGTCTTGACCGCTGTCAAAACATATGGCGTAAAACAATTTTACTTCAATAACCAAAATGTAAAAGTATATTTTAACGGTGACCGGCGCCAAGATGCGCCGCTGAAGCTAACCTAGCAGCTTATCTTCAAGGTTCGGGTATTCGAGGAATTTTATCGGTTACTCACCTACGTCCCTTGTTTCTGACTTCCGGTGACCGTTGTTGCTGCCGAAAATGTGTCGTTTTTTGCGCTATTGCTTTAGCCACTGCTTGCATGCAGCCATGACCCGACTGGAAGAGGTGAACGGAGAGGTGAGCATGTGGTCATCCGTTCGATGGCTGGGCTACTTGTCCGGTGTCAACCTGCTGTTGGCTCTCTGTCTGGGTCTGTATGTCCGCTGGGAGAAGACAGCCGAGTCCATTCTTCTCGTCATTTTCGTGCTGGCGTTATTTGTCCTGGGGATAGCGTGTATATTGTACTACTACTTCAACATGGAGAAGGTCAGCCTCAGCCTCCTCCACCTGTGGTACGGCTTTCTCCTGGGTCTGCTCTGCCTCCTGAACAACGAAGCTCTTGAGGACGACGTGAAGGAGCAGGTGGCCAACTACATGCTGCTGGCCAGTATAGCGCTGAGGACACTGTGGGCTCTGCTGGAAAGACTGCTGGGATGTGCCAGGTATTTTAAAACATTCACTTTACCAGCTCTTATTTCACACTAACAGCCATCAACTCCTTCAATACACCTACAACAATAAAAGCATGTCAGAAACATAAGTTATCTTATAGGTAAATATGATGACATAGATTGCTGTATATATAACATTTGTGAACAAACAGCAACTCCATCCATGACTGTCTTAGTGCAGGGGTGTTGGACTAAATGTCACAGTGGGCCACAATTAAAAACTGGTATGAAGTCAGGGGCCAGATTAAATATTTATTAAAAAATATTTTTTAATGTTGATTTTTGGGAACATTGAATGAATGAAATGAAACGAGAAATTAAATCTGAACTAAACACACATCAGTACCTTTATCTGTAGCCTTTCCAGATCATTTTAATGTGTTTTTTTATTCAGACCTAAAAAAAAACCCAAAATGTGCTATAACAAAGATGCTACAAATCCTGCCAGTACAGTATATAACCAGCCTATATACTGGTGGGCAATTCTACTTCCTTAAAGACTGCCACCACTGGCCTCTTCTACACTGCAACCACTAGTATGGTGTTGCTTAAGAAAAAGTTGATACCAGTCGAACTAGTTGTCATCCAGTCATATTGATAATGGTTACAGATGTCTGGCAGAATGCAGAAAGGTTCAGTCAAACTCACAATGTGCACTGAGATCGTGTTCATATTGTATTAGACTTGAAATAATACAATTTTATTATTTAATTTGAGCAAATCTACTTGGTAAATTGCTACCTAAAAGCGTTTGCTTTGGAGCTGCAGGTTGCATTAACCAACAGGGAGAATTTAATTGTATTAAAGGTAAATAAAAGTTATGAAAGAATATTTTTTTATTAAATAACATAAGAAATATTATAACACATTAGTTATTGAGCTTTAAGCAGTCATGATGCAGGAAGTGACGAGTTCCTGAAATTTACTAATGTCTATTTGGGGAACTTCATATTTACTCTATTTAAATTTCAGTCAAAATAGAATGAAACCACAGACTGTACAAAAACTATGAGAAGGTCCATTTGTGGGAAAGTAAAATGTCCCAAAGGCTCTTTCTCGGGTGTCTCTGGGGCAGCATTCTCCGCGACTGCCACCCAAATCACACTGCCCCATACTGTGAGGCTTTTCTGAAAGTGGTGATTCCACTGGAAGTTATGTGGGTGGGGACAGTGCTATGATCAGAGCAGCTTAGTGGGAACTTGAACCTGAAGCCTTGCAGACCCAAGTCTGCTTCCTTAGCCACTAGTCCACCACTGGCACCTATCAAACATTCATGAGGATATTATACTCTTCACATCAGAACAATAAAGTATGTTTTAAACAATGAAAAACAGTAACTGAACCAGAAAATCATGATGTGGGGCGACCCAAAAGGAAACCTTTATGACCCAACACAGGGTCCCAACCCAGTCTTTGGGACCCTCAAGGAAAAGTAATACTAAGAATACATATCATCCCTACTTCTAGGTACCGTCCTGCGTTTCTCACCTCAGCCGAGCGACAGGAGCTGGCAGGTTTTGCCATCGCCAGCACCGTGCTGCTCCTCCACAAGTCCCTGAGTGTGATGGTGCTGGTGGTGGCACTGGCTGCAGTCATGGTCGCCCTCAGGATGAAGGCAATATTCGCCGTCCACAACCTTGTCTGCTTTGCCGTCGTCACCGGGATGCTGTTCTTCAAGTCCCTGCAAATCAACACCAATCCATTTGCCCTGGCCTGCTTCTTCAGCCAGCTCATCTGTGACCCTCTGCTGGACGTCTACTTCAGTGGCCTCTCGGTGACGGAGCGATGGCAGCCTTTCCTGGTGTGGCGCGGTCTATGGCGCCGGCTGTCTTTGCTTCCACTGCTGGTGGTGGAGGTGATCTTTATTGTCCTGTCCTCCCATAAGCTCCGAGACCTGGACCAGTGGTACCTGCGCATTCCAGGATTTATAGTGTTCGTACTCCTCTGGTCCATCTGCCACCTGGTGTTCATCATCACCGTGTGGGGCTTTCACGCCAAGCTCAGTGAATGCCAGCGACTCTGCGTCTTTCAGGGTTCGGGGATCAGTGGACTGGACAAGATCATGGCCTCAAAGGGGATGCGACACTTCTGTCTCATCTCTGAACGCGTGCTGATGTTCACGCTGATGACCACCATAGCTGTAGCTGCTCTTTGTTGGCAGGTATGGAAAGCAAGAACTCTTGAATTTAATATACAGACACTTCAGGTTTAGATTCAGGCAGTTGAGGGCCACCAACCACACCTTCATTTCACCAAAGGGCCACGTCAGCTTTCAGTGTTCAATACAAAAAAAAAAAAAATCAGTTTCCTATAGTTTCTGTGTAATACAACACTGAACCAGAAGGAGACTGTGGATCAGGGTTTTGAGAACTATAGGATTTACCATAAAATGTGGAGAACAAATCTATAAAATATTATTATAAATTCAATCTTTACATCAAGGTGGGGGCCGCGAAATATCATTCCACAGGGCCGCAAATGGCCCACGGGCCGCGAGTTTGAGACCCCTAGATTTAGGGCTCCTGTTATATGGGTTAATGATTAGTTCTTGATTAGATATTGGACATAATTATCAAGTAAAAATATTGGTTGGCACATATTATCAACTTAATATTGATTAGTGATTTTTCCGAAAGGAATTCCTAATTAATTAATAAAAATCTATCACCTACCTAATCTAGTGTAATAATGCATCTCAGTTGCCACAACAATGTTCAATGACTGTAAAACTGAAACGCCTAGTTATGGGGATAGATTTTTAGTCTTAAGTTAACTTTTTCCCTATGTTATTTACTGTAAGAAAAGCAAACATTGGTTTGCCAGTGTGTGTGATTTAACATCAGCAATTTGCTAGCTGTGGGATGATCAGCATGCCAAAATAAAAAAAAATGATTGCAATATACCTCGCAATTATTGACATATACTGTACATTTATATGTGAAAAATTGTATTTGATCACTGTTTTTCTTTCCACTGATTTGTCACTTCCCTCCCGGCTGTTATGCATGTATGGTTTACACCCAGACCATCACTTCACTGAAGGGCTGTGCCAGCGTTCAGTGTTTAATACAAAAGAATAAAACAAACAAAAAAAAAAATCTATTTCCTTTGTTTCTGTGTCATACAACACTGAACCACAAGGAGTCTCTGGATCAGGGTTTTGAGGACTATAGGATTTACCATAAAATGTGGAGAACAAATCTATAAAATATTATTATAAATTCAAATTCGCAAATGGCCCACGGGCCGCGAGTTTGAGACCCCTAGATTTAGGGCTCCTGTTATATTTGATTAGTTCTTGATTGGATATTGGACATAATTATGAAGTAATAATATTGGTTGGCACATATTATCAACTTAATATTGATTAGTGATTTTTCCGAAAGGAATCCCTTATTAATTAATAAAAATCTATCACCTACCTATGTATCTGTAGGTGTGAATTAAACAATAGCTGCTGTGATTCCCTCATTTTTAAAGTAATCTCCTTGTTATCTGACCAGGCGTCCAGCAGCATCTTTGTGAGCATGGTCCTGTTTGTTCTGCCCCTTGAGACCTTGTTTCACGGACTGTTCTACGAGCTGGGGAACAGCTTGGGAGGGACCTGTGTGGGCTACGCCCTGGTTATTCCCACCAACTACTGCAGGTTCATTCATTGTTGACAAGTCCGCTAACAAGTATGCTAGTATTTTGTACATTACAAACATGGCGTAAACTTTACTTTATGTTCTGTTTTGCAGCCCTGACGGTCAGCCTTTGCTGCTGCCCCCAGACCAAGTACATGACCTGAACAGACGTTCCACAGGGATGCTGAACAACGTGCAGCGCTTCTTCGCACATCACCTGATTGAGACGTTTGGCTGTGACTATTCCACCAGCGGGGTGACCCTGGAGGCTCTACAGGCCAAGATCAAGTCTTTCTTAGACTTACGAACAGCGGACGGGCCCCGTCACGACACCTATCTGATCTTCTACAGTGGACACACGCACAGGACCGGGGAGTGGGCACTGGCAGGTGAAAGAAGAGACTGTTTTAATAATAATAGTAGTATCATGCCCAAAACGAAAAAAAAATATTTGCGGTACTACTCAGAAATATGTGCCGCTCCTTAAAGTTCTTACTCTGCATACAGCTATGCCCAACACAACCGGTGTTTTCTTACTTCAGTGTAATTTTTCCAAGTAGCTCAATGATGTAAGCAAATACCACACACACAATAGGTGAAGACAGGAGCAGAGAGATACTGTAGGACTTACTTACAGTTGTACAGTGTAGGCCAGTGATCTCCAACCCTTTTTGCGCCACGGACCAGTTAAATGTCTCGTATTATTTTCACGGACCGGTCGGTAACTTATATATAAAATATCCCTCAATAAAATTTAATTTCCGGTGTTCTGAAATATTTTCCTACCTATAAAATCGTCCTACCCAAATTGACTGTGCATGGGCACAACAAGGATTTCTGAAGTGCACACAGCCTATAATTTTCTGCTACCAGACCGGTATAAAAAGTTAGAATCTTGTATCAATGACTCTGCGTCATGTTGAGTTTATTGTTGTCATCACTGAGAAAATATATCCTAATCAAATATAATTTCATTATTGATGATGGAATCCTCAATTAATACCCAGATGGGCCAAAGGGACACATTATTTCTCTGCGGCCCGGCACCAATTCACCTACGGACCGGTACTGGTCCCCGACCCAGTGGTTGGGGTCCACTGCTGTAGACAAATGTTTTTTTTCTGTATTCACCAAAAACAAAATCTTACACATTACCTTTTTCAGGAGGAGACACCCTGCGGCTGGAGCACATCATCGAGTGGTGGAGGGAGAAGAACGGCAACTTCAGTTCCCGCCTCATTCTGGTGCTGGACTGTGAGTACTCCTCAGCGTGGGTGAGGGACATCAAGAGAGTGGAGGGCCTCTATCTGGCTGTGCAGGGAGCGACGCTGGCCAAAGTGACGGACATGGAGCAAGAGGATCCCCCGCAGCTCGGCGACTTCACCGCCCAGTGGGTGGACTACAACTGCAACTCTGACAGCAACATCCAGTGGTCACAGAGGGGACGGGCGATCTCTGCGTCATACGGCATCTCCAAACACTGGGGCGACTACACGTTACATCTGCCCAGCGACAGCGACGTCACCAACCACTGGAACATGTACTATCCCCGCGTCACGAACCCGGTGGTGCAGTGCGCGCTGTGGTGCAGGGTCCTGAACGTCCTGTGCGTTGGTAACTTTTGCATGAGATATCTCAAGAGAATCAAACTCAACTGGTTTCCACCAGCCATACTGGACACCGGTCAAGGCTTTAAACTGGTCCGATCTTAAGAGGATATACAGTACACGTCTATTGTAACTAGAGAGAAAACTGGGTCAAATCCCCAACAACAATTTTTTTTGTTACTGCAAAACTAATGAGTTACTGGTTGATGATCTAAACCCATTGTCAATTTACTGTCAACGTTCCTTTTTTAACTTCGACTGAGCACAACACTCTTTGTACTGTTTTTGCCGAAATAATGTTACACTTCAAGGTGCCTTATGACGACCAACCAAAGAACATCGAGGTCACTCCAATGAAATTCCTAATCTTTAACCCAAAGAAGCTTTGGTACATTACAGAAAAAAAAATCTCAGGTTTAAATTATATGCAGAAATCTAGAGCACATTTTTGTATTTTAAAGAGTAAAATATTTGTTTTTAAGTTTCTAGACTCATAGAAGCTGTGAGTATATAATATTATGCACTCCTTTTCTCTCTCATTCAGTGAAATCTCTTAGTTCTTCTGAGAAACTATGCAATAAAATACAGTTCACTGCCTATGCCAACATTTCTTTATCTTTGTGCCCAATCTGCCTTTTATTGAATATAGCAGCTCAACTCATGTGCAAAATGCAGAAAGATAAAACCTTTGTAATACTAAATGACTCTGTTATTTAAGTTGTTTGCACTATGGGAGATGCGTTTTGTAGAAATATTACATTACAGCTTGTTAAAATGTCTTGTACAATGATGAAAAGAGATGATAATTTTGTTAGATTTTTGAATACTTAATTATTGAGTAGTAATTATTAATTACATTGATTGAATGAACCACTTGCTTTGACCCTAATAAATGTCTTTTGTCCTCTAGTTTTCCTTGTCCTAACTTAGAGTTCACCATGTTGTATAACCATATAATCAATAAATAAGGTTCACCAACAGCAGTAAATATATATACTGATAACATCAAAATTATCCAAAATGGCTACTTCTTTACACTAGGAACCCAGTTCGACATGAATACCAAACATTGACTGAATTAAAAGAGCGAATAAGGCTTCCAAAGTAAAATAATTCTTAAATTTTCCCACGTACTTTGATAATTAACTCAAAACCTAGCTATGAGCGGCGTTAACAGCAGTCATTCAGCGAGTAAACAGTCCTCTGTCGCCCTCATTAGCTTAAATGCGGTATTACACAAACAGTTTTGTTTTACTTCCGGGTTAACCTACGTTACTTTGAAACAAAGATGTATTTAATCGTGCGTAACACCAATAAACTTTTTTTTTCAACAATTGAAGAAACTCGTGTGTAGTGTAAGAAAGACACGCAGATTTTTTGGTAAATCAGAAAAAAAAATATTTTTATGGTTATAAATTCGCCCATCAATGTTTTCCAAACAGGTTGGAACAGACCAATAGTAGCAGTGCTTCTCTCAGCAGCTTATTAGTTTGAGCCAATTAAATACATGAACGGGCATAAAGGCCCGCCTTACACGGAAAGAGCAAATTTTGCTGAATACATTCAGGAGAAATCACCAAGAATATGTTAACACAGCAGTCCAAGAAGCAACGTTATGATTCATTGTCAGCCAGGACTTCAAAATGAATCTTATTTTGTTAAATAAGTCTGATCCCTAATTGGAAACTGTTCTATTTATTTAGAAACTACAGGAAGTCATTCTCAAATAAAGGTAACATTTTTTAACCAGTTTTTATATCTTTGTCTTGTTTGTACATCATTGAATGAGTCAGAAATAAAGCAAAACACATAAAATCTACAGAGAAAGTGTTATAATTAAATTAAGAATAGCAGATGTAAGGTTTATATTTTAATTAAAGAAAAATAATCCAGTGTTGTATAAGTGAGAGCTGTAAAAGTGTTGTTTTTTTTCTTAAGTTGGCACCATGAATGTGATGCTTGAGTCCCAAATAAAAAACAATTAAAGATGGTGGCTTTGTGATTCACCTTCACATAAGAGAGACAGTTTAAATAAGACTCAACAGTGGCCTGAGCAGCTTCAGTGTAACAGGGCAGCATTTATGGCTTTTACCAAACAGAAGGTTAATGTTGTGGCTGATTGGTCAATCTGTATTCTCTCTCCTCCACCTCCTCGGTTACAACAACTTGTTCTTGCTCTTTACCTCATCACAAACACCTATTTTTTCTCCTCAAAGTGCAGTCAGCTGACTGGACTCTCCGCCAACATCGCACAAAAGAAATTTACAGTTAACTAAAAAGCATAAAATGGAATGAAATATTTGAATTCACATTTTGACTTGAGCGGTGTGATTGTCGCTGATGTGATCATTGGATCATTTCTTTAGTGTCCATATTTGACTCACCCTAGTGAACATCCACGGTACTGACAAAACATCCACAAACAAAAAAATACCCCAACTATAGTCATCTAGTGTTGTACATCAGAAGTTAAATATCTAGGATAGGATAAACATATGTTTATACAAACTTGTTTTTATGTTTTTATGGACAACGTGTGACATGTTTGTTTCAAGTTTGGTTTTTACGTGAAAGAAAATGGACAAAAAGAGAACATCCTAACAGAGAGAAGAAATGTGTTATTACTAACTGCGAACGGCTTTAGTAGATAGTTGCTTTGGACAATTCAGCGGTGGGAAAATAATAATAAAAAAAAAAACTGAAAAAGAACTGCACAGCAGTGGTCAATCAATAGGAACCAGTTCAGTCATCAAATCTGCAGCGTTCCGTTTAGACTCCGTTCAAATCAAGATCACGATCCTGGTGTTTATTCCTTTGACTGAGCTTATCTTTTTTTCCCCTCTTCATTTTTCTTTACATAAATGAAAATAAATGCTTTTTCCTTTTTAACAACGTCCTTAAAAATAAATGAGGTAAATCCCGGTGGTACAGCAATAACTACACGATGCACCGATGACATTTGTACACCCTCTCCTTTAGTTGAGTGACTACTCGGTTCACAGAAACTGTGGACAGTCGGCGAGAACGTGTCTTTCTGTGTGTGTCCCGAGTCAAAATTTTTCCTTCACCCTAAATAATCCACTCCCCTTCCAAACCTTTTCCTGTCTTGTCTCTCTCTCCCTTCGGCAGCAGCGAAGCCTCCTCCGGCTCCTCGCTGCTCCTCAGGACTTCCTCTGACGCATGGTGTCGGAGCTGCCGTTCAGTTTGCTGCGTCCATAAGGGGGAATGGTGCTGCCGTTGCCCAGAGGACGGTCCCCGTCACCGGGTGTCTCCTGTTTGCGTCGGCGGGTCTCTTTGTATCGTAGGTTGACGTCCCTGAGAGAGGATTTTAGAGAACACTTTATTTCTAGTCATGACAGAAATAAACTACATTTTTCTTCCTCAATTTGTAAATATCTGATTTTTTTGTTCTACATTTATAATACATTAGGATGTCAGACATGTTTCTTTACCGAATGAAAAACCTCCAGATTGTCCAGATGAGGATGAGGAGGATTCCCAGAAACCAACACTGCATGATGAAAAAGGGAATTGGCAGCATGATGGTGTTGGGGTCGTACTTGACCACGATGAGGAACTCTGTCACGGTGATGGCCGCCACCAGCCAGGCCTGCTGGCCCAGCTTCTTGTGGAATTTTCTGAGGGGAGCGTGAGGCACAAATAACCTTGTTACACACCAGTTACAAATGATGAAAATCTGTTACACAACGTCCATGTCCAATAATGAACTGTTCGAGTTCCTGTGTGTCTAATATGTCACTCAGTCGGCTGGTTGGAGTGATGAGTGGAGTTAATGGTTGAATACTCACGGGTCATCCATGAAGTCATAGATCTCCCTCATGGCCACTCCTCCAACGTTGACAAAAAACACCAGACGGAGCAGCACCAGGTAGTGTTCAGGAGGCATCCACAGGACGAACTTCAGGTAGAACGTGTTCAGTTCTGCCAAGAGGAACTGAGAAGGAAAAAGATATAAATATATTTAGTAATATTAATGATAAGACAGGGATGGACAGGATCAGGAACAAGGTAATCAGGGGGACAACACAGACGGGAAGGTTTTGGAGAAAAAGCTAGAGAAGACATGTTGGACATGTTCAGAGGAGAGACAGTGGTTACATTGAGAGAAGATTGATCCTAGAGATGAAGCTACCAGGTAAGAGTCAAAGAGGAGATTGATGGATGCAGTGAGGGAGGACATGGAAGTAGTTGGAGTCAGTGTAGAAGATACACAGGCAGAGGACAGGGGGGCGATGGAAATTGTTGACTCGACTTGCAACCCCTGAGAAAATGGACAAGCGGAAAGAATAAGAAGGAGGATACGCCTGCAACTATCCACATATGGGACATTTTCTGCAGTTTGTCCAATTCACACAAGGTTTCAAATGTGGAATTGTCAGCATAAGGGGACACACAAAACACACTTAAAAAGGTACTGAGAGCCTGAACCCTGGTGTATGCATCTCACCGTAAGACAACTACTCATATTTTGTCCATTCATACCATAAATATTATGCCCAACACAGCGAGCCAGCGACGAAGGTTAGACGCCGGCTTCCACTCAAACTTCACCCAACTGTAAGGCGTGAACTGGAATGCTATTCTTTTGATCTTGCCCCTAAGAAGAACAAAAAATAAAAAATAATAAATCCCAAAGTGTTGACAACGTCCACAATGTATTTGCACCTGAAACCAGCAGAGCATGTTTTTTTAAGAGGAGCTGCTGTCATACTTATATGTAGGAATGTTCCACAGGCCCTGCCACTGGTAGGGCTTCATCGACAACCAGGCCAAGGTTTTCATTCCGTAGTAGATTCCCAGGCCGTTGCACACCAACACGTCCATGATCCACTGAAATGAGAGACAGAGATCAAACGGTGTAAGGACAGCGTCACAGCAGGGATATGGCTGATGATACACGTGAAAGAGGCAGACGTACATGGTCCCACCAGCACTCTGAGAAGTTTGGTAACTGATGCTCCAGGCTGTACTCCAGGAACTCAAACATCACACTGATTATCATGCACATCCACCAGTCCCGGATCACCAGAGTCTGAGGGACAAGAACGGAAGAAACAGAAAGAGTTTCTTTAACCCCAGACTCTAAACTCCCTACTTGAACAACATCTTGCTTTTTCAATTGTACAATATAATGTTAATACTGTTTTGAGACATTACTGTACTACTGCATTGTATATTGTGTATTTTGGAATGTTGTATAGCAGGGGTCTCAATCTGTGGCCTGTGGGCCACTTGTAGCCCGTGGAACGATAGTTTGCGGCCCCCTACCTTGATGTGAAAGTTTAATTTAAAATAATATTTTATGGATTTGTTCTCCACATTTTATGGCAAATCCTATAGTGTGTTGTATTACACAAAATCTATGGGAAACTGATTTTTTATTAAAATGTTTATTTTGTATTGAACACTAAAAACTTGGCCCTGCGGTAAAATGACAGTGTGGGTGGAGGCCCTCAACTTATTAGAGTTTGAGACCCCAGCTGTATAGTAATCTTTTGTGTTTCTATATTTTCTATTCTTTACTCTACCTATGTACCTGTGCTGTTGCAAAATGCAATTGTGGGACAAATAAATCAAAAGGTTTCTTAATCTAAATGTATCTCAATTATGGATCAATATGTTGGCGTTGTTTCTATGACACCAAAAACAGCTGTAAATACACGCAAAATGTGATCATTACGTTGGTCTTTTTTTAAACAGTGAAATTTACACCACCTTTATGTACCATCCCAGGAAATGGGCTGGGACAAAACCATCCATCTTGTCCTACAAAAAAAAGAAACACTTTACATTAGAATGTTATTTAAATATTAATAAAAAAAGTCACTTCATTATATTACATTTGTAAAAATACATACATTTTTTTTATGATAAGTTAATTGAGACACAAGTTTCCTCTCATACATTAGAAGAAATGGCTAACAATACTGAATATTAAAGATAATTACTGGTAATATATAATGAAAAAAATAGATGTATATTTAATATAATTATATTTAGCTAATTATTAACCAACAGACACAGATACGATTTAAATATTTATATGACAAAAGCATGGACGGTTCACTCACCCAGAGGTTGTGGAAAGGGTCGGTGGTGTTGCCTGGGTCATAGATGAGACAGTTTCCTCCATAGTCCCGCTCTGGTAGGGCCACGCCCAATTTGGGGTCAATGTACTTCATGAACTGTCGTCCATCATGGACCGTCTGTGAACATTATGGAGAACCAGCAGATTTCAAGCCATCAATTCACACAATAAATATAGCAAAGGATTGGGGGATTTTAATGACTGACACCAACCTGAAAGAGGATGAAGATGAGGAAGAGCTCATAGACCACAGAGACACAGAGCCAAAAACGCCAGTAAGCTGTGGAGAAACAGACAGACATATACAGTAAGTTATTTATGACATTTTGTGGGAGCTGCCGAATATGTGGTTCTTGGGGTTAGAAACTACAGAACAACCCGGCAAACATCAACACGACCTGGTTCAACAGGTCTGGTTAAACAACTGAAGGTGTTGAGAGACAGTGACTCAGTACAAACACCGTACAGTAACATTCTGTCTCCCTTTATAACAAAGCAACAGCAGTGACTAAAATAAATGTGAACCACTTGTCATCTTGTGGATCGCTTCTCCATGACTACCATAACAGACTAACCCTCCAAGAAACAAAGACAAAACTGATATTGACGTGTTAAAACATTTGGTCATGAGAATTTAATACAAAGCAATATTGCAGTACTGCAAAAGTCTAAGTAACAGGTGTCAAACTCTGGCCCCGGGGGCCAAATCTGGCCCGCAGTGTAATTATATTTGGCCCGTGAGATAAAATCAAATGTGTACTAGAGTTGGCCCACCAGTATGTAGACTTTATATACTGTCAGAATTAGTTATATTAATTATGCATGCTTTTTGTTATAGCACACATTCTAGTTTTGATAAAGGAATTTTCAATAAAATGATCTGGAAAGACTACGAAGGGACAGAATAAGTAACAAATACCAATAACATAATATTTTTTTCTATTACAATTCCTCATGTGTGTCACATGAAAAAGCACTATTTTCTAAAAGAGCTGGGAAAACATGTATGTTTATAGTTAGTTTCTCAATATATATTGAGTTTGTCCTGTGACTTCATGCTGGTTTTTCAATTCGGGCCCCGCTGTGAAATGGAGTCCCGACATCCCAGGGTTAAAACATGTGGTCATGTCAATGGTTTACTCTTAAACAAAGCCATACTGCAGTACTGGTGTAGTGTTCAATGCACTCTTCGTACCTGGATGAGGTCTGGTGAAAGGTCCATCTTTGGCTTGTGTCACTCCAAAACAGAGAAACACTAGGATGCTGGCTACAATTCCCCTGAAACGACACATAGGAAATTACTTAAATATGTTAACAATATGTTAAATTCCTATACAGTCTAAGTTTTTAGAGGTTACTAAAATATACATCTAGGTTGACCAGATTTTCAAGAGACTCAGCTGCAGCAATCACAATGCAACTGCAACATTGGGACCAAAAGAACTGCATGCAGGTCGATACATTCACTGCCAGTGAAACCTACCATATTTGGATTATTGAGGTTTATGATGTGATAAAAGTGAAACTGTTGATTTTAACTTATTCCTCCTCATTCGTACTCTAAGAATGCCTTGTTGTACAGTGAACAGCAAAAACGACACAATTGTGGGCGATGCATCGTGGGTTTCACACTGCTGGGCTACAGAGCGTGTTGGATTCTTCTGTCTGTCATTTGTAGGAATTTCTGACTCCTCGCCAACTGGGACTCTCTCTGTTTCTCTCTCTGCATTTCTTAAACGACCACAAATTGGGTCATTTTCATGTGGACGATGGGCGGCTTTTTGAGGTTGGGTTGGGTTAAATATTTGGGTCAGCACCAAATTTGGAGGAATTCGATGACAAACACCGTCCTGAGGTCATAGAATCAGAATTAGAAATGACTGCAGCCTGAATATAAGAGCACATGATTGATTGGGACCATCACGCATCATGTGTCACACTGTGGTTTTCAGGAGTACAAACTTATCACATTGCAAGTTTAGTCAAGTGTTTTTAATCTGACACTGCATGTTCGTGTGTGTGTCTTCTGGGAAGAAGGTCACATGTATTAATCCTTAAGAGCCAGACGGTGCTGATGGCAGCAAATCCTGCTAAGTACAACAGATCAGCACAACACCAACTATCGGCCCGTTGATCAGATAGTTCCACACAGCTCCACCGGTGACTCCTGAATCTCACCAGGCACCTGGGGCATTTTGGTCAATGTTGGCAAAGTTCATAAAACCCCTATGCTGCCACTTGTTAGCTAGTCTGTCCACTGACAACTCGAGCATTAAACAGATATGTCATCAGCAGTTGATAACACTTGTGTGTTCTTGTGTTCTCTGATGTGTTCTTGTATTATGTTATTAACACAGAGAGGCACAGAAAAAGAAAAAACGGAAGCTGCTTTTTGAAACATATCACATTTTTCACCGTCAGCTTTACTCTGCGGGGACAAACGGGAAGCAGGAAAACTCACTGACCTTTTAGTGTTGTAGGCTGTGTCCTGCGGGGTCTCCTCCAACAGTGTGACGTAGACCAGAGCACAGGTGAGTATAAAGAGGACAGTCAACGTATGAGCCCGCCTGTAACAGAGGAACAAGACAACATATTAAAACAAAACACGTTAAAAATATTTAGAACAGCGTTCTCAAACCTAATGTTGAATACAGAAGAAAATAGGTCAAAATGAAATAATAAAAAAAAAGTTTCACATCACCTTTTTAATACAACACTTTCATCCACAGCAGTGTCTACTACTAAGTGCATCCAACAAATCCATTATTTTTTATTTTTTTTAGCATTGACTTGCAGTAGTTCTCGTAGGCCCTGATAACATTCAATTTTCATATCAAGGTGGGGGCCACAAAATATTGCTCCATGGGCCGCAAATCGCCCACGGGCCGCAAGTTTAAGACCCCTAGTTTAGAGTGTGGTTTCAGAGAATTAGACGACTGATTAGCTTAGTATTTATTTAGAAACAAATATTATCTGCTCCCTGAGACTCTCTGAAGGGTCAGCCTGAAGTCTCAGGTTAATGCTTTAACATTTCTTTATTTAAGCTTAACTTCAGGTCCAAAGATGTGTTGCTGGACGAAGACTTAAAACTCACCGGGTTTAACGTTAAAAGGGGAGGAAACCTTGGCCTTTGGTCATAAACCTGTGGCTGTGTTTGCAGCAGTGATAAAGATCAACACTTGGGCCAAAAGTAGCACAGAACATATAGTGTGTGTGTGTGGCCTGTTGTGGTCTGTAGTTTTATATATTATACATATTTGTTACATTAACAGCTTGGCTACTTGGTTTTAATGTTGCCCATACAAATGATTTGTATATTGTTGTAGGTAAAAAGCAGTGAAATATATTTAAGAATCAAGGTTTCCCAAAGACTGGGTCACGTCCCTATGGTGGGTCAAAGAATTTTTTTTTCGGGGGAGTCGTTTCTCTTTTGTCTTGTTGGTTCAATTACTGATTTTCTTAGTTTAAAACTTGAATCAACAATAACATATCCTCATCAGGATAAAAATAAATATTTGTTGACTTGTGTGGCCATCACTTTGGCCCAGAGGTAATGCCTCTGTGGCGTGAAACCCCAGAGTTGAACTCCTAAGCAAGTTCGAATCCCAGTTTGCCCTGCTCACCAGCAGCAGGAAGGTTCACCCTCTGCGACCCAGCTATGGATTAGTGGGTGAAAAATCAATGGATGGTTGGATAGATTCATTGACAAAGATTTGCAAATGTTTTTTAGTCTTAAGATGTATTTAAGCTGCGTTTATTTTTCCAAATATTCACTTCAAAACCTAACTAGACAAGAACAACGGAAAGCTAATTGGAAGGATAACCAACATTTTGGACTTGGACACTGAGCCTCATGTCTGGTAAAAAAAAAAAAAAAAAAAGATCCCGACACATGTTTGCAAGACAGACAGATCCCAGCTCACTGTCAATAGTGACTTTGTCTGACTGTGTTTGCTGCGATGTGTTTTGTTCCCTGTAGGCTGTACTATAATGTCAGTGTTATAGTTCACACCAGACGAGCAGTGCGTAAACAGGAAACCATGTCCCAGAGCACCATGGTATGCCATGCACCTGACACAACTACCCCCCAGAGATCAGTGATGCAGGGCAGGTGCAGGTGTTTGGCTGCTTTACCTGCACACACTGTTTTTACGCTCATTAAGAAAAAAAAAAACAGTTAACTACAGGTTCTAATGTCAACATGATCACAAGTACTCCTGGCACATGAGGACAGTTGTTTAGATCGTTGTTAAGCTGTGTTTTTCTTTTTAAAAAAATCTAAATATGCTGAAAATGAAACTAATGACACCGAAGAAACTAAAGGAGGAATGTTTTAATATGCAGTAGGTAAATAATGGTTTACATTATATATATGTTTAATTATCAATGGTACAACAGGTGGTTGTGAGACCAGCCATGATGTATGGGTTAAAGACACTAGGGACGTGTGAGGGAGTTAAAGAACTTGAGATTCATTTTAGGACAGATGGAGGATGGACAGGATCAGGAATGAGGTGATTAGAGGGACAACACAGACTGGAAGGTGTGGAGAAAAAGCTGGAGAAGACAGATTGAGATAGTTTGGACATGGTCAGAGGAGGGACAGTGGATGCATTGGTAGAAGAATGATCCTAGAGATGGAGCTACCAGTAGGAGACAAAGAGGAGATTGATGGATGCAGTTAGGGAGGAGTTGGAGTTAAGAGTTGAGGATACAGAGGACTAGGTGAGGTGGAAATTGTTGACTCGCTGTGGCAACCCCTGAAAATGGACAAGCCAAAAGGACAGAAAAAAGAGAACGGATGGCCAGTTGATTGGAAGTCACTCTAACTGTTACGATACATTTATTCAGCAACGATCAATGGCCTCGTCACATGTCTTTGGAAGTATCTATTGTGCTGATTTGCCAATCAGGCTTTGATACTGAACACCTGCTCTCTGAGCTGATCCTGATTCAGGTTGGTCAAACCATGTCCAGACAGGTTTTTAGTCACACAAATGCTCTTATTAAGATCACCTCACTTTGTTCTATCCACATCCAACCTGTTTGTCAGGAGACGGAGGCCAATGTGTCAGCGTTGCCTAACAACCTTAACAACCTTAACACCAGTGGGAGTAGAAAGTCTTAGTCCAAATACCACACTTGTTCTACAATGACTTTTTTTTAACTAGTTGGTCTGTAATTCTACCATTTAAAAAAAAAAAAAAAAGATTCACTTTGACTGGCAGAGCTTTAAAAGAACTGTGTTTATCAAACCCATGTCACAAAGTCCAAAGCCTGATTTGTTTGGTTTGTTTTTACTTTAACAATCACCCAAACACCAAACACAAATCAGGATTTCTCAGTAGACACAAGTAAAACTTGAGTTTTAAACATTTACAATCCTTACATTCTCACAATAACCACAGTCATTATGAATCTCAGTATTTTCTCAAGTGTATGACCAGATAAAAAAAAATAGAAAACATATTTTGGAGAATACATTTGGACAATGTTGATAAAAGAAGACAGTAATTAAGAAAGCAAACTGATCTGAGAAGCTCACAAGGGTAAAAATGCCAGGTTTAATGGTGATTATGTCTATAACTGTAATCCTAATTCTTGTTATGTGTTATACTATTTGCGTTGTTAGGAAACATGTTTTTACGTTTAATGTACAATAAACACTACACTCTAAATACATAACACTGCGGTAAGGCCCAGTGTTAGGGTTACTTCATAGGAAATAAATGTCCACTGTGTTGTGTCGTAACAAAAGTACACAACAGTGACAAATCTGCTGCCACGAACAAGGAAAAATATCACAGTCCTTCTATTGAACCCTCCACTTCTATTGTAGACAACGTTTGATTCTACTTTTTAGTATCAATGATTCACAGAGTCGACATGTTTTCACAAGAAGGGAAACAGAACTACAGAAGCCTTTTTTAAGTCCAAGCTCTCCTCTATGACCCGACTCCTCTATGACCTGACTCGCATGGAAAATGTTGACCTGCCAGTGTGTGACCACATTGCTTTGAGACTTCAGCCAAAAGCAGAAGGAAGAGGTTATTCGCCCAAAATAAGTACTGAGTTCAATACAATTGCAACCTTGTATAAACTTTTTTCAAATTAAAACATATTAGTTTATTCAAAACAAATAGTTTGTCATAGTAATGCCTTGAAAGAATAATTCCCTATTATAATGTTATATATAAACCTAGTTTATATTGTTATAAGATGGAAATTATTTCTTCAGCTCCAGACATGTGAACTGTTCTGCACTGAAATTGAACAAACACTTAACTGAGTACATCTGGAAAAACAGAGTGTGATGAAATCGCCTAACAGTGACACACAGACTTGTGACACACTTCTGTGCAGATCTGCCTGTTTATGTCTAAATAGCGTTTGTTTTCAAGTTATCTGTCAAACTGGTGAGCTGTTATCAAACCCTCTCAATACCTCAGGATGTTTCCACCTCATTCATTTCAATGAAGGTAACGTGACCTTCAATATGACAATAACAGGAAACCTAAATCCCAAGACTGTAGAAGAAACACATAAAAAAAAAATCATTAAATTTCCTCTCTCTGAGAAACATCTTTGTTTTCCCTACTGAGACATATAACATACTGAGTAATTGTAATGACATTTTTTTGAATGCTTCACCCTGTATGCTTTTAACACAATAAACTGCTGATATATAGAGTCATGGCAGCTCAGAATTGTCAACTACAAAGGGAATGTTGCTCTTCCAGATCAGCCTCACCTGCAATCTGCTCAGGTCATGTGTACCTGTGCAGTAACACTGCTCATTCATTGACTTTAGAAATGGAGTATATGTGTTTTGAGCTCCCAGTTAATTCTTTAAAGATCATCTCTCTATCTCTTTATCATCCTCTAGTGGACTGGAAAGGTTCTTATCAACATAATCATCGAGTGCTGTTTAAATAAGACATGATGGCTGAAGGACTTTTGAGCCCAGAGTATCAGTTCACCTTGAAACCCGTCACAGATTCTGCTGTCACCATAGACGTGCATGTACTGCACAGAATGTTCTTCTGTGGGATTGCGGTGGTTAAAACCTTACCACAGATGAAGCAAGGCCATACAATAGTGTAAATTAGAAACACAGAGAGCTTTCTCGGGTTAGGATTGGGTCACATTGTACGTTTTTTTGGAATTGCTGTCTCTGAAAAGGCTGTAAAAATCATCAAGTCATCCATGTCATTTTTTCATGTATTTCAGAATAAGAATACTTTTATTATCTCGAAGGAAATTGCCCAATTTCCTTCGAGACAGTTATGATCTTTGAAGGCACAGATGTAAAACTCAGACCTCAAATATTGGAGATAAAATCAAATATGTACTAGAGTTGGCTCAACCGTATGTAGACGTCATATACTGTCAGAATTTGTTCCATTAATAATGCATGCTTTTTGCTGTAGCCCATACATTTTGTTCTGTAAAGAAAGTTACATTACATTACATTACAAACATGTAACATTAAATTTACAATAAAAAAAGATATTGAAAGACTTGAAAGAGTCAGAATAAGAAACAAATACCACTGATGTGGGAATTATTTCTAATGTAATTTCTCATGTGTTGACAACATTAAGCTATGGAAGTTGTTTACAATGTTTCCATCTAAAGAAACTATATTTAATGTCTTAAGAGAAGGGAAAACGTGCATGTTTACAGTCAATTTCTCAATTAATATTGAGTTTGGCCCATGACTTCATGCCAGTTTTTAATTCTGGCCCATGGTGAAATCTGTTCTACCATCTGTTTTCTTGTTTTTTTGTCTGTCACTCCTATTTTTGTGTATTTTCAATAAAAACTACAAAACACATAATGTTATTGATGATCCCTGATGAATCTAGTCAAAGATTTGACTTGATCAACCTTTGTTGACCTTTAAAGAATGGGTTTTGCAAATTGTAACATATCACACAACTTTGTTAGTTAAGGGCTGCAGCTTCATAGAATTCTAATATATTCTGCCGTGTTTATTAGTAACGCGTATTTCCATCATTTTCAACTCAGCTGTTGTATAGGTGACAGGTTAGGATAAGCTAGTGTCATTAACCAAGACTGCTGGTGTCTCTTTAGAATTCGTACCATCTACATTTGACATCTACAATGTTGACATTGCAGGGAATCAACTCACCAGAAGAAAGTGTTGGTCCCGTCATCGTAGACCTCACATTCTGCGTTCTTGCGGTGGAGAATCTCCCTGGAGTTCTGCTTTATCACCTTGGCTTTGGTCGGGGCGCCCTGACCCAGGCAATATTCCGCATCTGAGGGGCCATCGCCAATTCGCTCGGCCCCGGCTGTGGCGCATTTCCCCGCATTGTGAATCACGTTTGTCACACCGCTTCTTATCTCAGCTTTGGCCATGGCTTCGCCGACCAGCAGCGCTGTGAGTCCTTGAGATAATCGCCGTGTGGTCGGTTTATCCCTGAACTCCGCTCCCGTGGAGAGTCATCCGCGGCAGCCCCACCCAAGTGACTGTCAGCATCCTGGGGTGGTCGGAACAAATGTACGTTAATGAAGAGCGAGGGCGGAGAAAAACCTGAAAATCACGTCCAACTATGTCAGTAAGTACGGAACACACCCTTCAATGACCTGCACAGACATTAACAAACAGACGCGCCGCGAGCAGGCGAGTCTGGTTCACTTAACGCCGCCTACTACCGTTAACCCATTTGTGAAGACAACACAACTGTCAAGGTACAACAATGGCGACCACTTTACGGCATGTGCCCTGTCTGCTTATTAAAGTCATTTAAATCGGGTGCCTGGCGGCTAACAATGTTAGCTATTTGTGTCTGTGTCTTCTCAGACACTCTAATTTGTGTTGCATAGTGTTTTGTCCTGGTGGAATACACGCTAACATGACTTACCAGTTGATAATTTTAAATTAGAGACACAATAAACCGCTGTTTGCTATTGCTACATTACTGCGGAATAATATAAATGTCAACGTTAATCAAAGAAATACATTTTAGCGACTGACCGTGTTGTGAGTTAATTGAAACACCATCTGCTGTAGTTGAGTATAACTCGTGTCTCCTCTGTCTGTACACACCACGCCATTTGAACGTCACACGGCTCACTGCAGGGAACGTGAAAACATTTATATCGTTTCCGGTGTAACATTTTCAAAATAAAAATGCGCTCCTTAGCTAAATAAAAAAAGCTGTTTTATTTTTAAACAAAATTAACCCCTGTACCGGAAATTGTATATTCGATCGTTTTTCAGTGTTTTTAAATGTTTTTTTCGTAAATTTAACTTGAAAAACATGCGTTAAAGACTCGTTTTGCAACCAGTTGGAAAATGAATGGTTTGAAAATAGCAAAAGTAATAAATATGGGAAAATAGCTGTATAAAAACGAGATGGTTATGAGAAGAATTTCATCTAAATTATGCTAGAGTTTTTTGTCGTCACTTCCGCCCACCAACATAATTGACGTACGAAAAAAGAAAAATAAACTGTTTGTCTTGTGTTCCATTTGCTTATGCTAAATGTTACATTACTAATAATCTGTCAACCTTTGAATTTGATTTAAATATTATCATATTTCAACATTATTGACGATTGCTTTGTGAAATGAATGGTACAGTGTTTGATAAATAAATATTGTACATTTTTGCCTTTCACTGTCGATGAATTTTCACAATGAATTATCTTAATTTCCTCATCATGTTAATAATGTACTGTATTTCTAAGGAAATTCAACACTATCAAATGTGAATTTATCTTTTTACTATGCCTTGTGTATTGATAAACTTTCACAAACATTTGGGACCATATCACATTCTTCACGATTTAACCTTAGGTCGTAAAATAAAGTATTTAATACAGTCAGAGGATTCTGCCCTCTGTCAACTTTGTGTTCCTTGCATTTCTGCTTTTTCTGGGCTCGTTTTGTTGCATTGTTTTTGTACTACTGTTAAGAAAATGGCAACCACATATTTGTGTCTTTCTCTGTGACTTGAGCGTCCCTGCAGCCAACGGCTTAAGGCAACACTCTCAGCAGGCTAGACCATGCACACGCTGAGCTGAGGGTGGTCACAACCTGTGAGAGCACAGGTTTTGTTACTTAATAAGGGCAATTGAATAACAGAAGTGCCCTTGGGCTTTATATGTTTGCCTAAAGTTTTATTTTGAAACGTTTGATTTTATGAGGCAATAAAAAACTATTTGTATATCAATACAAAACGTTTGTCAGTTTGCACCTTTGAAGCCATTTTTCTGAAGACCATTTCTCTCACCTTGATCATACCTGTAACTAACAAAAAGACCTGTAAAAAGCACAATGATCATATAATTTATGTCCTGGTTGCTAAACGTGTTTACATTTAATTTATTACTATTGTTTTCATTTTAAATACCGTGTAGATGTTTTTTTGTTAACTTCTACCAAAGTTCTTGTTTTGTTTTTACCAAGACGCGTGAGTCTCAACTGGTGGTTTGTGACCCAAGAGTGGGTCGCAGCCCCATCCTCAATGGGTCACAGGACTTTGCCAGGTAATAATAATTGCATCCTGGAGAAGTGAAAAAGATTTGATAATATGTTACATTAACAAGAAATATTTGTTAAATCAGAGACAATAGTACATACTAATACATACATACATATATGGTTCACTATTTTCTTCTGACTAATGCATAACAAAAGCTTGTGACCAACACAAACATATAATTTGGGTTTGCAAGCCATTATGTTGCAAACTGTCACTAAATCAAGCAGGAAATACTCAGTGTGGGTGTGTCACATGACGGCTAACTTCAAGCATGAAGGCAACATGTGGAGAAAATGGGTTTGTGGGTGTCATGTTGACTTGTGGGATCAGATGACCATTTATCCCTGCAGTGTTGCCTGCAGCTCCTCTCTGACATCAAAAGGGTGAGTTTGTTCAGGTGAGTGGCTCCAGTGAGTGGGGGGTGGACGGCAAGAGTCGGGAAATGGCTCTTTAAGATGACGCTTTCATTAGGTCAGAAACAACAACACCCTTATATGGTGGCCACAACAAAGAGGTCACAAAACAATAAAATCAGAAGAAGACAAAAAAAGGGAAGATCTGTTAGTCTTGGTCAGGTGAGCTATCTATGGTATTAATATCTACAAAAAAATATTACCTAATATCTAAGTGATAGTGCCAAATTTATAAAGAATTACATTCAAGAGCATGCATGCATCTTTTTAGTACTTCAACTTATCCATAGACAGAAATGCTTATGTATTTTTTACTACTAGAGGACAAAAACTCATTAAATTTAAACTAGCTGGGGTTTAAAGATGGAGTATGGTTTTGTTGTAAGGCTGAACACCAACAATGGCATTTTAATAAATTAATTACAGAAATCCTAATGGCATAGTCATAAAACGTAACTCGGATGGAGAACAGTTTTTTTTTTAAACTGTATTTTGTTTTTAACTTTACTTCATTAAATCTGGGGTATTGTAATATTAAATGCTGTTTAATATTAAACTTTAAATATCCCTTAATTATGATTACTATTATATTAATTTTGTAAAAATATTTGTTTTCGTCCGATAATGAAAATCCAATATTACCTGTTTTTTTTTTGCCAAATTTACTACAATCACACCTTGGGTTCTGAGACATTTATGTCAGTTTTGTGGGTAAACTGCGGCATATATCGATATCAGGCGATATCGGAAACTTAAGTGTTTGAACGATATGGGAAAATCATAAATTAACATTTCCCTCAAAACTTCCCCTCAAACTTTCACGGTCGGCTGCAGTAACAGGGTGGACTCCATAGATGGCGACAACGACCTGTGGATTCGTTTCATCTTATCCCCGTACTACGGGGCTGTAGGTGATTTACACGTTGAATAAAAATAAAACCTGCCACTGTGGTCACGTGACATTTGCATCTTTCACAATACAACTCTCCAGGTGTTCTCGCCTGTTTGAGCTGTCATGTGACCTGGCAGAGTGGAGGGGAAATGAAGAGGAGAACCAGAACCATTAAGTTGAGTAGATGAAAGTTCGATAAAGCGGTGATTAACGGCAATATCTGAGAGTTTCTATCAACTAGATAGAAACCGTATTGATTTAATCCGAATTTAATTGGGGATTACATATAGATGGACTTATTTAGTATTTTTCATGGAAACCTTCTGAAATAAATGTAATAAATTTTTTAGAATAACTCTAAGAATTACATACTTTTAATTATTAATCAATATACGTATCAGTAGAAATATTTATATTTTTAGTCCTAACAAAATCGAAGTCAAATTTTGATTTTTCATCCTTTCTATTTTTTTATTATTGTTGTCATTTTTCACCACAAGAGGGCAATGTGTACTTGTTAACCTCTCCTAGGCGTTGTCTGTGGAGTGAAGCGATAAAGGACGGAGAAGACCGAAAGATTCGAAGAGATTCAACGCTCAGGTGTTAAATAATAACATATTTTTGTTAAATAATCTCGGAATCATCTGGGAATGTGGGAACTTATTTAATCCGAGATGTAAGTTTTGACCTGTGTAGACATTATTGACTGTTGCTAAAAAACAGAGAGTGTCGAATTTATTAGTAAGATCATGTCCATGTCCGGAGTATGTGTTGTATCGTATAGTATGTATCGGGCGTAGGTTGTGGGATAAATTGTCCGGTTGGGGCTAAATGAGTGCGTTTAGGGCAAGTAACCACTGGCGGCGCAGGCCCAAGCTTACGTTTCCATGGAGTAGAAGTCTGATCCGTGTTGTTATCACAGAGCAGCGGTTTGGGGAGTGAAAAAAAAAAATCCGTGCGCCGGACGGGAAACCAGGGTGGGGGTTGTACGTGAGAGTGCGCGTACGGAGGAGGGGAAAAGGTGGATGACGACAATGACGTCACGCCTATTTCCACTTGACAGGCTTTATATGCTCCATGCTTGCTGGTACATTTAAACAGAAGTCTGACGTGTGGAGAGAGGACGGAGTGACGAGGAACAATAACACCAATACTATCACCTGACGTTCTCGCACCAGGGACTAACAATTCCACTTCCACAATATTCGGCTGCACTTTTGTGGATTTTTTTCGGTCACCCTTTGCGAAAGAAAAAAGCCTCTGGAGATGTCCAACGTCCAGTTATCGGGCAGTCGCCTGGAGAGGCTGATGGCCAGGGAGACCTTTCCTCTCCAGAAGCGCACAAGCGTCTGTCGCAACCTCTTCGGACCCGTGGACCACGACGAACTGAACCGGGAGATGAAATCCCAGATGCAGGAGATGTCTCAGCGCGAGCAGCAGAGGTGGAATTTTGATTTTGAGTCCAACACCCCACTGGAGGGGGATTACGAGTGGGAAGAGGTACCCGTGGATACGACCCCGGTGTTTTATCTGGACTCCGTGCAGAAAGGCAGGACTCGGGTGCCCGCAACCCCCGTCAAGCAGAGGCCCTCTGTGGACTGCGCTCTCCCGGAGACTCCTGCCATGGACGTCCTGGAGCGCCTGGCTCTGCCCGAGGACAGCACCAGCAGCGGGGGCAGCGGCAGCAAGGTGGAGGTTAACCAGGAGAACCGCACAGACAAACTCAACTCAGGGAAGAGATCGACTCGCAGATCGGTGCCGTGTGTTGGACGCAAGAGGGCAGCCACTACCGACAACAACACGCACATCACAGGTAAAAAAACACGGTCTCTTCTCCGCCTGGTCTGGCGTCGAAAATGTAACCACAGCCTCTAGAATTTCCCTTTCTTCGTATATAGTGATTAAAATATCTAAATGTATTTTTATTTTCTCTTCAGACTTTTTCGTGAAACGAAAGAGGGTCGTTGAGAAGAAATCTGAGATCGGTGCCTGCCATCTCTCCAAGTCGCCGATCCCGGTGGAACACACTCCACGGAAAAGGATCCGTTGAAGGTAATAAAATGTTTTTGTTGTTGTTTTTTTATTATCTAATAGGATCATTGAACATCAGAAACAATATGGGGATTTATTTGAGGTTATTTCGGGACAGAGTTGTCCTGGGATTTGGGTGAATCGGAGAGATAGTCCTTATCGGGGCTCGGAGGGGGGTGGGGAGAGATTCTGCTGCCGAAACTGCAGTCGTAGTGATAGTAGGAGCCGGAGTGACTCCGCTTCGCCATTGGGGGAGGGGTAATGTGCGTCACTCTGTGGCGGGAAAGACGGGCGACGCCCCCTGCTGCTGCTGTAGTTCCACCGCGACTCCCGAGTGTCTTCCCGGAGAAGTTTCTCGACGATGCCGGATCTGAAAACTCACCAGTTTCTTTTCTCTCATTCTTTTCCAGATTGTTTATTGGACTCTTTGTCGACGTTGCACTATTTGCTTGCGCATTTTTGAGGGAGTAAAAGACGTTTGCACCCCTGCCGGTCACTCGCTCCGACGTCGGAGGGGACAAAGGACGCAGAGTGATGCGGGAAGAAGGCGCGCCGAGCGGCGCATCCTGCTACCCGGCAGAGAAGCAGCGGGGCTCGGGCTCCGGAGCAGACTCTCAGGACCGAACGGTTTGGGGTTGGTGGAAGAATTCAATTGAAATTATGGGGGTAAAATATTTTCTTTTTGCCGAATGACATCTATGTATCCAGTACAAATGTAGCATTCAATATTGCTTTTGCATGTACAGCCACTCGACAGTGTTAAATGTTTTAACATCTGTGCAATCCTATAATAAGAAATGTCTACACTGGCCAAAAGTGTACAGCTTTATAGAAACAGTAGCTTGTGATTTTTAATTTCTGTTTTTATTTCTCCCTGTAAATTTTTATATTTTTTAAGTCTATTTTAACTTATACTTTATTTATGTTGCCTTCATATTTGTCAAATGCCTTTTTGATTCTGCCAAATGGCATAGGCTATTTTCTATTTTATTTGTATGTTATTTTATTATTTGCATTTTCTAAATGTGATTTTTTTTTTTGCAATCATGTAGCTTCCCCTCATAGTTCACACTTGAAAATAGGTTTCTTTGTTTTTCTGAGCCGCTGTTGATGTTGTTGTTGATGTTAATATTATTGTTGTTTTGTGTTTCGTACCTACAAGTGCCCTAATCATGCCTTGCAAAGATGGGAATAAAAAAAAAATCACTTCAACTTTCAACTTTCAGTTGTTTTTATTGGCAGCTCATTTTTGTTGATACTTGTTTTTTTTGGAAACTAGAAAAATATGGTAGTTTATTAGTTTCTTTCCATTCAGATGTATTTTAA
Source organism: Paraplagusia blochii (assembly GCA_016785265.1). Taxonomy (NCBI): domain Eukaryota; kingdom Metazoa; phylum Chordata; class Actinopteri; order Pleuronectiformes; family Cynoglossidae; genus Paraplagusia; species Paraplagusia blochii. Next base: position 109,345 of record JAFBJS010001741.1, on the reverse strand, counting down.
GGAACTTAAGTTTTTCTGTCTGTTTATTTTCCTTTACTAGAGTCAGAGCCTCTGTAGGCTCCACTCTGCGGATCCCAGTATTTCCATAGACAATAACGTCTGTGTACCTCCTCTTCAGGGGCCACAGGTGTATCCCAGTTTGAACCCGGTCCAAATACCTCACTGGGCCAAAAAGTGCATTAAGACACGCAGCCCTGGGCAGCATGGCAGCTGTGTGGTATAGGCTGGGATTTAAAGGCCCTCTCGTCCCTCTAAAGAAGCAGCAGCTGCCTTTGGATCCCCGCTTTGTCCGCCACGAAGACACCCCCACATGCACCCGCACTCAACAAGCCCTTTAAAAGACGTGTACACACACACATACGCTGTGTTTACCCTGCCGTGGACACACCGGGTGTGGAGGCCACCTGCCAGAGCTGGAAAAAGAAAACTACAAGTCTTTGTAATTGTCTTCGTCTTTTGAAACAAACCATTCAGCAGGTCATACTTGCAAGTTTACCATTAATTGAATGGAGACAAATGCAGCAGGAGCATGAATGCACACTTGGCCTTCACTTAGTGTCAGCCCTGATGCAAAAAAAAAAGGGGGAAGCAGAACATGCAACTCATAATTTTCCATGAGGTCTATGTGGTTGGGGGAAAAGCCTGACTACATGACACAAGTGTTTTGGATGAAAATGGAGACTTTTGATGGCCGAGGTGACTTTGTCAGCTCCACACAGCCATAAGCTCTGACTGCCTTGTTCTGATTTCCAACACAAAGCACTCTCCGGCTCCATTCTTTCCTTTTTGTTGCCATATGGCAAATCCATGTAGACATAGCCAAGACCCATTCAGTCAGCCACAGAATGTCCTGCATCACGGAACAAAGGAGACTTTGTCTGGCTGCTCCATTGATACGAATGGGCGAAAAAAATATTATAATTAATCTATGGCTATATCCAGCTAATTAACGCCCATATGCCCAAGGGGGAGCAGTGGGGCCTTTCAGTGTACTTTTAAACTCTCAATAGTTTACATGTTAAAGACAACAGCTGTTCATGTGTTACTTTAATGAAGTCTCCCCCATGTCAGAGACTGGACACATTCAGGGGGCTCAAATTGCCCCCCCTTGGAGTTACAAAGGTCATCTTGCTATAGCTGTGTAACTATGAAGATTTTGTGTCAATAAGAATAACTTTGATTACGTTTGTTTAACCAAAGGCAGTTGAACTTGAGCCAGTTGAGGACACGAGAATGGCTCTCCCACCAGAATGTCAATTGTTTTCACAATCATACAACAAAACAACCAAGACTGCAGTATATATATATATAGGTTCACAGTATATCTGCCTAAGCTGACTCTACATAAAGAAGTTTCATGACTCAAAATAAGGACCAAAACACAAGTTTACAAGTGACAGCATCGGTAAACAAACAAGTTGTATTTCAGAGGCTTAAAGTGTAATTTTTATAAGATGAGTAGAAGTAAAGGATATTTAAAATGCCAACTAACCTTTCTCAGCCCTGGGGACATTCAAAATTTTCCAGAAATAAACCATATATTTACTCTAGGTTGTAACTTCTTTTATGAAATCAACAATAATAATAACATTTACCTCTTAAACTTTTAAAGTAAACGTTCATTATATTTGATATTCATAGTATTTTTCTATTCTAAATGTTTACTTTTTATTTTACCCCTTTATTTATGACCAGATCCTTCCCACAAAATATTTTTTAGAACCAAATACTGGATCAAATCAATTTCATTTGTCTCATCTTTGATCAAAAATATTACCTTCAAAATAAACATACCGGTTTAAAACATTATCATGTTAATCCATATAACATTTGTGCTATATGCTATATATTGTACTACAAATATAGCCAATATATCAAGTTTTGTTGTTCATTTTAAGTGCTCTTTGCTTTTGATAGGAATATATTTCAACTTTGTCCAGAATAATGTTTATATTTTGTGCAAACCTCTGTCAGATACTAAAGCTAAATTTGTTTTTGTCCTTTTATAAGACACATACTTTGACCAAAAACATAAAAAAACATTTGTAACTGAAACCAAAATCACACCTTTTGCACATTTATTCTGAATTCACTTGCATACCTAATGTGTTTTCTATTTCACCCCAGGGCCTTAATATTTTTGGTGACAGGAAGAGTTTTTTTTTTTCAATTAAAATCCCAGCCATTCTAGTCATTTAAGATGATTGGCACAGAGGAAAGAGATGGCAGCTAACATACAGAGCTCATTAACCAGCTTGTACTGGGGGAATATCAGCAAACAGCTGCTGATGGAGACAATCAGACTCACAGGCCCTCTATGAGTCCTTCAGTCTCCAGTTTGACCTTAAGGCCCATTCACTCTTTCAGCTCTGCACAGAGAAGCCTCTCAGCCGAGGCCTCTGTCCTCAGTAAAATTATATCACAGATATTATTATCTACTATCTATTAACTTTATTAAGATTTTATTTAAGGTCAGAGCAAATGTAACAGCCCCCAATTATACATAAGTAATTATATGTGATTTTAAGATGCTTATAATGCAATACGTTTGTTTTTCCACAGACCATGAAGTGAGAAAAATAGGATTTCATTCAATTTTAAATATACCATGTAATATCCAACCATCGCCTGTAGGAAAATAAAAAAGATGGAATGGCTAAACTGTAACTAAAACGGATCATAAACGATCTCCATTCGAAATAATACCCCCAAATCCTAAAAATTAATAGGACAATATGCTAAAACTATAATTAAATGTACAAAGAAGGAAAATCAGCCAAAGGGAATTAGCATTTTCCATGACCATCTGGCATCGGCGCAGGCGACAGGGAACAATGGAGAGCTGGATGGAGAGAAGAGGCGAGTGTGCCATCGCATTGACCTGCAAATGAGGCTTTGTTACCGAGTTAAAGCTCCCTGACCCCCTTTACCCCCTCCCCTAAAAAAAGACTTGAAAAAAAAAACCTATAGCGTGACGAATGCAGGCCCGGATCCAGGTCTGTGTGTTTTGGAGCCGGAGACCAAATCTGTCCAGGAATTATCGAGCGTGTGCAAACAAGACCTCAAAATTATCCATTTTAATTAAAACAGTGTTTTTATTTAATGATGTGACATAAACGGAAGAACGATATCGGGACATGTGCATGGGTTTGTGCCAAAAAAAAGACCAAAACACAGAAAAGTGACGGGGAAATCGCGATTTTACGCACTGAGCCAAAAACCCATTTTACGCACAAAGAAAAATCCACGTCACCTCCTTTTGTTTTTTACTCGTGCGCCTATTCCAGTTAATTTGACTAACCCAGTCTCTTATCCTTTGGGTTTTCAATAGACTTTTCCCTCGGCCTTGTCAATTGAATACGTACAAAAAGCGAACGTACACGCTGAGAGGATGTTTTGATGGCGAAGCTCGTTATTGTGGTGGAGCACCTGTGCCGCCCTCATCTCCAGCACCCACCCCCATCAGCCCACTTCAGGGCCCGAGCCCAAAGACACGGACCCACGCGTTTGCATAAAGGTGACCCTCCCTTAAACCTCCCCCAACCCCGCTGTGTGTTCATGAACTGGAGGTAATCTTCCAATGTGTCTGCTATTAGGTACAAAAGACATATAAAGGAACAAATATTTTATTTAACTCCTCACCGTACGTTTTATGACTCAATTCATGTTACAGGCTATTACAACGGCTACAGAAAACATAAAAAACAAACTACGTTTTATTTGACTATACTTATATTTTAAATAAAACTGGTATCAACATCACAAGCAACGTCCTACTTTATTTACAGAGCCGTTTAACACTGTAAACATACATTTTAGCTGTTAATTCCGCGTTTGTTTTAAGGATACATTGTAGCTTAACCTCAGCTAATGTTCCTCCATTTTGCAAATGTTCGTCCATTTGAGTATCGTTTGTTAGTAGCGAGGTATTAATCTTAATTGTTATTAATTTACCCATTGCTGTTCGCTATATTTCGTAAAATTTTAACTATTTTAACTAACATTTTGTGATTTCTCGATAACGTTCATCAAGCAGGCCTCAGCCTTAAACTATTTTGGGTTTTTGGCTAGTTATCATTTACAATAAGATAACTTTTTAGTTTTTTAGTCGTTGTTGCTATTCTTAAAACAACACGAGCTTAATTTTATTAGCTTTACGTTTAATTTATATTTTTATTTAACACTTTAACACCATCTTTTTCATATGGCCATTCTTCCATAATTTCCTAAAGGCTACTCCTGAAGGAGTGTCTGTCTGTCTGTCTGTCATCTGTCTATCCATTAGTCTGTCTTTCGGTCTTTCTCTGTCTATATTGACATTAAGACATTTGATTATCTATTTATTTATCTGCTAATTTGTCTGTCTGTATATCTATCTCAACTCAGTGGAGGTTGCCATACTGTATATAACCCAGGGCTAATATAGGGTTACACTGTATATTTGACAGTTATAACAGTGGACAGCGGTATATTATATATATTTGTGCCTTTGGTATATTTCAGTCAATTACTCAATAATCTATATAGTTTACGTATTCAAGCGCAGCTGGTGATTAAAGATAAGTCATGGCATTTCCCACAATATAACAGCAGGTATTGAGGAGCGTCTTTGACGGAATAGAAGCGAATTATGCGCATTATGCAGCAGCATCAGAAGCCAAAAAGTTTCCATTGGTCCTGGTTTCCCTACGCGTGGTCGTGCTGCTCCATTTCCCTCCTCTACATCCACTCAGTATTCATGCCCTTGGACAACAAAGCGCACGACTCAATCCACGCAGGAGGCGGTGTGACAGGGAACTCGTGGCCGCTTTTCAAACTTCTCCTTCTCCGTCTCCTCCTTTCTCCCTGCGTCCAGACTTTGGTCTCGGTCGGGGGTGCGCGTTCGTGTGTTGGGGGATTAATCGGCCTCCCTGTCTAATTCACTTTGCTCTCATCACGCTCGGAATTAACGCTGTCTGCACGAAAGGCGTATGGTGTGTCATGAGGAGACGAAGTGGTGTACTGGAAACACCGTAAATACTGTAAAAGCGCAGGATGCACAGTAAATAATGCTGTATATACATTATGAACATACATGCCTCACTGCAGATGTTCTCATATACAGTAGGGATTCATGGTAAAGGGCTCTTCAGGCCCTGTGTGAGATCTTTATTGAGAATCAAACTTAAGTACCAACAAACCAGGTTCAATCAACAAATTTATCTGAGTTCTAATAAACACAGAGCACTGTTGCATTGTAGGTCATTTTAATATGATAATTGAAAAATAAAAGAAATCTCCAAAAAAAAAAAAAAACTTTCTTGAAAACAGAATACAATATATAATTTTTCATAAATATTGTTATTGAAAACATTGAAATGTCTGTAACAGGTGCTAACATTTGCTTCGTAAATTGTTTCTCTTACTGATAAAACTGTAAAAAGTTAACTTAAACAGGTTCTATCCTTAGAAAAGGCACAGAAGCAGGTTGTTGTGTGGTGTAAAAGTAATCTCTAAGAATTCTGGGAGGTATTTTCTAATGGAAAAAGTGTTCTTAAATGACTGAAATAGAAGTCATTGGACAGAGATTTAACATGTAAACGGTGGAAAGTCAATTAAATTATTATTTTTTTTTATTAAATTTTGTATTTTTTGTCTCCATGCTCATGTAATTTGATTCGACCGTACAAATGAGCAATGTCACAGAATTATATAAACCAGACACTGATTATACAGTGCTACATTTTATGCCTCTTTTTTAATTCAACCAAAATCACTTTGCAGTGATCAGGGCTTAGTGGGCAGACACAGTATTTCACAGTGGATAAATCACTGAGAACCAACACTGTATTAGATAATTAACTGCTGCTTCTGTTAAGACTCGGAACAATAAATCTGACAGTAGAGAAGTTAATTTACAGTTGGCGTGCACCAAGCAGTGAATTATCTTATGCAGTTGAAAAGCTCCTTAGATGATAATGCACAAAATTACCGGAATAAATAAGCTGTAGTCACGTAAATAATTGCCTATACATTGGATTATATGGATCTTCGAGTCATTTTGACTTATGGTGTGATGCTCTTTCTTTCTGTCATGTCTTTGGATAGTTGAAGGTAACTACAAAATGCATATAAAATTAAATGCAAATACAACTGTGAACAAACATTTCACGTACATGTACCATATGTTTGGACCTTAAGGCCCATTTAAAATCCTTGAATTTCCTCCAAAATCAACCAAGCGCCTTATAGAACAGTGCACTTTTAAAATGATCCTGGTTGTGCTTACACAGCCCGAACCAATTATGTGAATTATTAAATAAAGTCCGACTTATCTGATGTTTTGTATTGCATAATCTGCCTTAAAGTCCTTCACACATGGTAAAACTAAATGACAGTGGGCCTCATGTTAAGAAGTACATCCTGGAGTCATATCCTCTTTATCCCTTGTCTTAGGTCTAAGGACCATGGTAACCAGCACCAAGCAAGTCAATGGTTCTTCCTTTTCATTGATCGTCAGACTGACCCTGACCTGGTCAAACACAACCCTCAACTCTCTGTGTTACCATCAATACATTCACAATCGCCTCCATGTCTCTGTGCGTGTTGCATTCCCGCACAGGACACACACATCAATACAGCCAGTGATGCTATGCATTCTTTAAGAATCCTGCATAGGTTAGGGACATTCCAATCTGACTGGCGCCCCGCAGCCGTGACAAAAACACAAATTTGAGCGACTAATTCCTAGCAAGGTTTGAACATTAAGAAAATTGCCCATACTGCCGAGCTGCTACATTCGACGTTGTTAATAAAAGGATTTTCTACTGAATTACGCCTGAGACTGTCCGCCTAGTTGTCAGCAATAACAGGAAATCATGTTGAGACAAGCGTACAACAGTCTGCGCTGGCCCCTCAAGTTTCACACATACTGTACCTATCAAAAAACTGCATAACTTTACAGAGCAGTGGTGGCTTTACAAGCAGACGACCATATGTGGCCCTACAGGAAAGGGGCCTGTTCCATTGTGAGTGTAATTGGACAAAAAGGAGAGAGGAGGAGACACAGATAGTGCGATGACACTTGAGAAATGAGATCTAACTCTATCCCAGCGCCAGTCCTGACAGCCAAAGTCCTCCACCTCCATTCTTCTCCACTCTGCCTTTGTCCTGATTCTTTTGGGTCCTCTGAGACAAACCTGTTCCCCCTCACATGCCTCCTTGCACTGGATGCCGGTCCTCTGTTGAACGGCTGCTGTCTCTGTTTTATCTGTCCATCCATCCATCCGTCCCTGACACCTCGATCTGCCTCTTCGCTCTCCGTGCCCCCCCTCCAGTGAGAGTACACTTTTCTTTTCCTTCGATCATTTTTGGCTCATAAAACCTGCGGAGGAGGGCTCACAGGCTGTGTGTTCAGGCTTGGCTACACTGCAATGTGTGCACTGACTTGGACTAATGCTATTCTCGCCTCACTTTTGCTGGCCAGGTCCTATGAAAAGGCATGGTCACGTAACTCTTTATGGCACTTGCAACAAAGGGCCATCATTCATCACACAGCAAAGCAGTCTGCAAACAGCAGAGCCTGGTTACGCTCGTGCTCCACTGCCTTTGCATCCTCACCTTCTCTAATAGTAGGACGCAAAGTCATTTTGAAAAAGAATGAAATGAAAATTGTTATTCTGCTTTTTTTTGGTTTGATTTTGTAGATTTATTTTATTAGCTTGTTCAGAAGCTGTTGTCCTTTCTTTATAGACATCACTGATGAATGTCTGCATGCTGCCCACACTATGGACACTCACAATGGTTTAACATCTGCTGGCAGCAGTATAGATTTATTGGCATGCTCCGAGCTCACCAAGCCTCAACAGAACGTCACCTTTCCTGTTCCCTCTCACTCACTCAGTGCCAGAAGAATCAAAGAATCCCGTTGGCAGCGCTCACTAATACCCAGAATTCCACAGGGCCTTGTCAGCCCTGTCTTAATTTGTGGCTGCGGTCCTGCGGCTGAATTCAGCCACTGTTGGCTGCTTGACCTGCTCCATTCTGTTGGCGGATTAGCAACATCTTTCAGTCTCCACACAGGGCAACAGCAATGGCCTGATAGGCGGCCGGCAATTACCCAGCAGGAAGACGGCGCTCAGACAAAACACACACGCATGCGTGCGCGCACACGATGTAAATGTTTATGGATGGAGAACTGAATGGACGGAGAGTTGGCTGACAAAAGAAAAAAGAAGCAGGTGATGCGGCAGAGGGTGGCTTTATGGGGATGTAAAGAAAAAGAGGGTTAAGGAAGGAAAATGTAAACTGTTTCAGTGTGTGTTTTGGGCTTTTGTGCTCAAGCAGCGTGTGATCGGTCTGTACTGAGGTCCAGGGGACTGTACCAGGGGACGAGAGGCAGCGAGATGCAACACTGTGACTGGGCATTAACATAAAACACATGGCATATATGCATATAGATAAGAAGATAGACCGATAGTCATTTTAATAGATTTATATACAAAGTCATTCCATTGTTTTCACTGGTGATTTCACTGTCTGATTTAACCAAAATAAGCAATTAGACAAATTAGATATCAGCGAAAAATTTAATATCAATCGTCAATAGTTTTCGCTTTCCGTCATTTAAACAAGATTTCGAGTTAAATTTTTGTGCATACAAACAGTAAGTGATTAGAGCAGACATGGGCAAATGGGCAACACTACGCCACACATCGAACTTCAACCTCTTTATTTCACCAACGTGAACAGTGGGCAGCTTTTGAGCACCCGGGGAGCAGTGAGTAGGGACGGACCCATACTCAGTGGACCTCAGTGGTACTTGGCAGATGATGGATTCGAACCTTAACTGCGAGGCCACCACTGCCTCAAAACAAATGAAGGCCTGGGGGCCAGATGCAGCCTGTTGAGTTTTCTAATCAAGGCCACAAACATGTGCAAATTACTGTGTAAACTGTATGGTTATCACTGTATAATATGATATATTTCTGCCTGTTCCTTGGAAGTTATATTATGTTATAATTTCCTCTATAGATGCCATAAAGACGGCAAAAAAAAATTTCAGTATTGGAGTATTTACGCATGACTTTTACATGTACTTTATCCTAGTTTATTACAATCCTCCATCTTTCTGCTTCTAACTCAACTCCAGTCTCTGATCTTGGGACAAATTGTGACCACAAAAAAAAATCACAAAACTTTAGATGACCCTTGCAGAACTTTTAAACATAACAGGCAGATCCTCTACTGTACAGCAGGTCAAGTACAATCCAAAGCTGGCACGGGCAACACAACATCTTGCAGTGCACACAGAGCCTTCATGGGAAGAGGAAAGTTGGCAAACCAAACCCCAGTTTCGTGCCATCGTCCTTGGCCGGGTTTCTCCGTCTCCTAACAGATGCTGCGTTCCTTAAAGACACTGTCAGCTGCACAATTCTGGCCCAAAATTTGTCAACAATGATGCTGAAGTGGGGGAAGAGAAATTCTCAAAGTCAGCATCTGATTTAACAATGACGCCACTGCAGCTCAGAGGAGGGCGGTGCTGTAGTGAAAACATGCCCCCGTATACGCCTCCTTTCCTCCCTCCTACTATTACTATAGTGTCCACATCCACACACACACACACACCCTTGTCAGCTGCAGGCCAGGCTCCGTCTGAGCCCAGATGGTGCTGAACTGCATAACTCACTTATCTGTCTCTGGCCTCTAAAGGAATGCTTGTAGGCCTCTCCAATTCCCAGTGGACATCACCAAAAAGAGCGAGAGAGCGAGGTACGCCATCTGCTGCAAGACGCCCAAGGCACTCCCTATTTTCCCGTCCCCTAAATTCACAAACCCTCCTAATAGATTTAACCATACAGTGTAAACTTTTACTATTCCCGTAATAACTGGGATAATGTATTGTGACGATATACAGTCATGGAAAAAATTATTAGACCACTCTTTCTTTAATTTCTTGTCCATTTAAACGTCTGCTTCCACTTAATCTACATTAATCTGGACAAATATAATAACAACAAAAAAGGCTCATAATTATAGTTTAATTTCAGAGCTGATTTCTGGCCATTTTGCATGGTTTTATTGACAGAGACAAAAATCACTTCCGTTCCTACATCACTAGCAATAACATAGTACTGACAAATACAGTGCTTTTAGTCATTGCATGGTTTTG
>JAFBJS010001741.1:65778-95206 GCA_016785265.1 Paraplagusia blochii | reverse complement strand
TTCCCAACAACTTTACGTGAGCTCATGCACCACAGGTGCATGAGCCCACGTATTTACATGGTTACGTGCGAGTGTGTTAACTCGCACGTAAAACAAATGTAAAAGCAACATGGCACTAAAATCTAAAACTAGAGTCCACCTTGTAATTTTGGGTCAAGTCATGTTAAATAAAAAATGCATGATGGATTAATATGACTGCCTTGAGTAAATTTGTGATGGAAATCAATGTAAAAAAAATAATTTTTTTATTAGCAAATGGATTAAGTTTCAATTTTAGCTTTGATTCTTCTGAGAATAACGTTGGTACCGAACTATAATTCATATGACAAAAACTTAATCGAAAAAAGCCGAAGCGAAACGTGAATTGAATCGAATCGATTTAGAAAATTTTAATCAATACCAAGCCCTATTCAGAAAATATTGGATTTTGGTTAGTATCGGACATCCCTACTGTAAAGTAACTGTATTACATTTATTGTACAATCCCCCAAAGTGGTGCTTTTGTCAACGATACCAGTCCAGGCAATAAATACTGTTCCATTGAAGGTTAACTCCTCATGTTTTCTTAACCAGTACTAAAGTGGGGATTTAGTTCTGGGCTCCTCCACTCCTTTACAGTGCACCTTAAATTACACTTTACGGCCATCAGCATTTAAATGGTGGAGTGACAGAGAAGTGGCAGATATAAAGAAGGTAACCCTGTGTTAAGATGGTTTTTACCCATGGCTTTCTTTCAGACAAAAAGGCGTGTAATGAAGCTCTCAGTGACGACCCAAGTAGGATGAGTTAAGTTTTAGTGTTGTTACAGCTCGGCTGTCGTCGCGGAAGATTCATCGAACTTCCCTTTGTTGGAAAAGGGATTAAGTCTGATAGATAAATGCTTGCTCAAGTCCTAGGTCACGACAAAAGTCTTCCATAAGTCAGGACAAGCACTTCCATCATGAGGCCTCGCGGCACCACCAGCCCACAGCAGCTTTTCTGCAGCCACTGACAAAACGTGTGGAACAAATGGCACCAGCCAAATGGAGGGGCAATAAGATGAGGGGCCCACGGACAAGTGTGTGTGTGTGTGTGTGTGTGGGACAGAGTGGTTGTGGATAAAGTGTACCCCAGCAGACAGCAGTGGTGTGTGTGGATTTTGCAGAGTGAATGGTGATTGTGTATTTTAAAAGGATGGGGGGCATGGGGTGGCGGTGTGCCTCCACCCGTACAAGAGTGAATGTCAGGGCCCTCTGTGAGTGAAGACGTGTGTGTGTTTGTGTGTGTGACGTCGGGTCAGGGGTGGGGGGGTATGTGTGCGTTGGTGTCACAACACAGCAGAGATCCTGAGCTGTCGGTTCAAGTATGCCCCCATGTGACTGCTGAAGGAAGTTGAAGAGACGCACAGAGAAGTCCCAGGTTTTTTGCTGTCCTCCAGACTATTCCGTAGGTTGGGGTTGACAGTGAAAAATTCAAAGACAAGTTCAGAGTCTGAGCTTTGACACCTGATGTTGACCTACTGTTAAGAGAAGGAGGAGACGTGGGGGAATGGGGGAGGGTGGATGTGTTTGAAACTGTTCTTTGTTCTAGGTGTAAAGCTGACAACGATTCATAGAAGGATTTAGACGCGGCCAATGTCACAGGTGAAGTGAAATCAGGTTAAAAAAATAGAGCTTGAAGAATGAAAAAAAAATGTTGTTGACACACTTTTCTGGTTACATAAACTACATCATGTCAATAAATTGTTAGGTGCAGCCTTTTCCTAAGTGTTTAAAGTATGGATGTCCAATAATATCTGAGCATTAAAAGCATTATTATGTGATATCTGTAAGATTGCTGTTGGATTTTCATTTGATTATGAAAACCTGATAATGAATACTTTGATTTTGACAAATTTGCTAAAATTTGACTTGGAGTTCTAAGGCATTTGCCTCAGATTTGCAGACAAACAGTTGTGGAAATCAGTTTTCCATTGATTTCTGTGATGGAAATAATCTAAAAATTCGTACTGTCTAGACTTTCTGCGTATCCGTCTGTCAATCTGTCTTTCTGTCTGTCTATCTATCTCTTCATATTAACGTCCACCCAAACAGTGTACCTATGGTTTTACACACCCACACAGCCCAACAAATCAAATGAGTCAAGGCTAATGAGTCTCCTGACTGACAGCTGAGTGGCCTGTTGACCATTTCACTAAAACCCGGCTCCTGCTGCATCTGAGAGGATTTCCAGCCCTTTGATCAGCCCCCAACAAACAAGGACAACGTCAAGAGTGAGACTCAGAGCCCGTCAGATGTGACACTCGCATGGCCACTGGAGGACACTGAGGCTGAGTTAAAAAAAAAAAAAAAACAAAAAGCAAAATTCACTCCTTTTGAGATTCAAATTGACATTTGACCCTGGTCTCAAAACAGTGTCTCTGCGTCGTTCAATAAGGAAGCATGAGCCTGGTGAGGGGACGCTCTTATCATTAACAGAAAAAAAAAACTTCAAAAAGGGCAACAACAAACACGGCGAAAACAGGCTCATTTTTTATCAAGCTGTTTTGCCTAAAATTACCCCCCTAGAGCTTTTATCTTTTTCAACTAAGCCCCTCCTCCCCCTCTTCGGCAGAATCAAACTTCCACTCACTTCATGTTCCCCCGCCGACAGACAAAACATGTCTATTAAACCCTTTCATCTCTCCACAATGTCACATCTGAGCAGGGATCTGACATGAGCACGGAAGCTGAAAAGTCAGATGTGGTCTTTCCCTTCAGCCAACAGACTCAGCTGCTTCTAACAAGACCCCCGCCCCCAGCCACAACCCCAGACACCGGCGACATGAAAAAGCCAGGAGCTGCCGGGGCAGCAAAGCTGCTGTTTAAAAACACTACTAATTGCCCCAGGCTGGTCCTTATGAAGTTGAAAGTCCTGTTGCTCCATGCCACGCCCTCCTCTTCCACACTAAAGTCGCACAGAGGTGACAACTACACCCTATAAACACCGCCCGGGCGGGATTTGTGGTCACTACGATCAAAGTCACCGACGGTTGGATAGGTCTGATTCTTTGTGTGCTTAACAGTGAGAGAGGAGGAAATGTATGGGTTCTGTAATTGGAAGTCTTTATGGCACCAACAGCTGTACAACCCAGCGAGCGAACACGACGCTAATATGCCGCCTTCGGGCACGCTGCACGTGCTTCCTATTAGCAGTTTAATGCAATAATTGCAGCCATTAATCAATGCATTTGCTCCATTTCCTCACATCCTGCTACAACATAAACAGTAACCCAGCAGAAGGCTTTTATGCCAGGAACATAATATGGAATTATGTCAGCGGTTTCTCAACTTTTTTTTTTTTCCAGCAGCGCCCCCTTTTGTGGAATGAACTCAAACACTGTAATTCCTACAAATCTATGCATTTCCACCACTGTTGCACAATTGTATGTACGTTATTAAAGGAAGGAAGGAAGGAAGGAAAGCAAACTCCTTGTCTTTGTGACATTGGCAACCATACCACTGCGCACAATGAAATGGCAAACTGAGGCCATAACTAAGGCCCGGGGGCTGGATGCGGCCTGTTGCGCTTTTTAATGCGGCCCGCCAATCTTGTCCGAATTAAATACTTTATTTTTATTACCATCATGCTTCTGCCCTTTCCTTGCAATAATGCGTTTCCCCAGTAGATGAAGTCATGAAGGGTATTAAAATTCTAGGCTATCAGGTTTTGTACATGACTTTTACATGCCATTTATCTAAGTTCAAACAAATGATCCATCTTTCTGCCCTTGCACAATTTTAGGACCCACTGTGGCCTGCAAGTCAAGAAGACTGCCCATGCCTGATATAACCCATTAGTGGGCAGCGGAGAGCACTGAGTGGGTGCCATGCTCTGTGCACCAGGGGCTAACCAGAACCCATAAAATGAGTGGGCCCCAAAAAAAATCAGCGGAGCCCAACCCCATAGTATTATAGCCTAAGTTTGATAATGAACATCATTCCTCGTTATGACATGGTTAGCCCTCTCATTGGATGGGGCAGGCGTGACTAACAAGTGGGCGGACCCAGGCCCACCCGTGGCTATGGCTATGCTCTGCACCTTAGTAACCTGGCAGTAGGTGGAATCAAACCTGGAACCCTGCGGACCCAAGTCTAGTTCCTTAACCACTAGGACACCTCTGCCCCCAAAAGATGTATCTATGTGTAATTGGACTGTTAGAAGTTGGTGGCCTAATGGTTAAGGAAGTGTACCTGGGTCCGCAAGGTCCCCGGTTCGAAGCCCCCTAACGCCAAGTTACCGCTGGTGCCCTGGGCATGGTATTGTCCCCACACACTGCTTCCCGGGGGCCCAAAAGCTGCCCACTGCTCACTTTGATGATGGGTTAAATGCAGAGGCCAAATTTCATTGTGCAATGTGGTGTGAATCACAACGTCACAATGACAAAAAAAAGAAACTAATCCTAATCTTAATCCCTGACTGTAAAAACTTTCATTTTTCTTTTTTTAAATATACAATATTTATCGACATTTGAACTGAATTTTACACATTATTGTTCTCCTAAAGAGTTTTCACTGACTCTCCACTTCTGCTGCTCAGACTCTCCTTCCGTCTCTCTCTGTGGTTCTCCTATTCCTTCCCCTTATTGTTCCCCTTTTCCTTTCTTTTCCTGTTCCTCTCTCAGTCTTCATTTCTTTTGCTACACTTCTTTTTTACTCATCAGTACCGGGCTGAAAAATACTTGAGCTTAAACTTTAAAAACTCTTGTTTGTCTCCAAGTCATAAATAAGTGTAGTTTTAATTTATTTCTTGATTTTTGTATCCTCCACGTCTTTCTTTTTTTTTTTTTTCCATCTCTTCTCAGAGTCCGAGCCCCTCACTCTCTCTTGGCCATTTATTATCACCGGTCGAGAAAAACAGAGGAGCCCTTTACTTGGCGCAGGGCCAGAGCAAACAGTGATATCCTACCAGAATCCCCCCCCCCCCCCCCCCCCCCCCCCCCCCCCCCAACACTGGGCTCCTTCTCCCCTCGCTCTCTGTCTCCACTGGCAGCTGTCCATAACCAAACACACAATGTAACTATACACACACAGACACATACACACACACACACACGCGTTCCCTGGAGTGTCCACTGTAGCTGTTTGCTCGGCTGACATGCTCTGCTGTAATTGTAGTGGTCTGCCCCCGTACAATGCACCACAGCCTCCAGCTGTAGATCTTTGCAAAGCTGCGGCCGCAGTCAGGCACGACCCGCTACACGCTCACAAAAAGCAGACTCTTCATGTCTTTATACGCCGTCACTTGTCATTCACGTCTGCATTTGCCCCTTGAATCGCCTCCGCGCCTGCGCAGGTTGTTCCGAAGAATCGACCGTCGCTCAACTCAGGTTAGGGACAAATGGAATCATTCAAATTAAGGGTTCGAGACGATGACTTTGTTGAACCTGACGCGTGGAATTCACAGTCACTCCAAGGACAGCAGCTGTGGCAACACTCTGTCATCCTGAACTATAAGTCACACTCTCACTTCCCCAATCGGAGTTATTGTCATCGATGGGAACACAGATTTGTTTCTCTAGCAAATTTACTATTTCTTATTTGACCTCCTTTTGCGGTTTTTGCTTGTCTTGCCGTTTTGGACTTCTGACGTGGTTTTCTCACTACCCTAATTCTATTCTAAGAGGTTTTTTTTGGAATGGAGGTGATGAAGTAGTTTAAGGACAGCAGTCCTCGACCAGTCAGCCGTGCACGTATTAGTCAGCCCCGTCAGACAAGAAGTTGTGGTTAAAGTTTAAGAAGAAATACTTCAACTTCCTGCAGTTCCTTAAAATGGAAATGTGTGCAGTGACGATTCTGAAAATTTGGCTTCAAAGTCCATCTGACCAACCGTGGATTGTCTCTAATCTTTAATTTCCCTATTGTAACTGTCACAGGGTCATAGTAGCAGCAGTCTCCACGACTGCCACCCAAATCACACCATACTGCGAGCCTTCCTGTAGGTGGTGAGTCCACTGGAAGTTATGTTATACTATGAAAAAACAAATATATACATATATACATAGAAGGTGCAGTTGTACTGTAAACACTTCAACCTTCCATCATCACTTCAACCTATTCTCCTGTTTGTTGTGCCTCTACAGGCATGTTTCCATTGTCCACAAATGGGGCCCGCCCTATATTTTGAGAAGCACTCTAAGAATACCAAGAAAACATCTACAATCAGAACAAGCAAAAGCAAAAGTAGGTCTTGTTGACCCATATGTACAAGCTTTTTTTGAACAATACTTGGTTCCTTTGTGTTATGAAATGTCTTCGAATTATTTTCTTTATACTATTTTAACTGTTTTTTTATGCTAGTGCGTCCATCTTTCCTTGTTACCAGGCAACAGGGGCATCAGTCTCCCCAACTACCACCCAAATCACACCGTACTTGTCCATCTTTAAGTTTCCTACAGGTAATGAGCCCCCTAGAGGCCAACTGAGATTAATTCCACGTCAGTGACTGAGGCATTGCCTCTGGGCCATGGACAGGACTAGGTTCTTCATGAAAATAATGAAAAGATGGGTAATTTCAGCAGTTGTATATAGTGCAACAACCATGCAATACGTGGAAACAAAAAAATCTACAATTACAATGTTAAAAACTTGCACTGAGGGCCGCACAGCTGACAATATAAATGAAAATGTCTGAGATCAAAATAAAGATATGGCTGCATTATTTCTCTTTGCCGTTTCAAAAGGACAAATCCATTTGCAAGGTCATCTCACCCGTACATTTTTTTTTTAAAGCAAACATTGTCTGGTTTCTGCACTCAGATGCTGACAGCTCCATAATGACAGGTAATAAAGGCTGTGTAAACACATCTGTTGGCGCTCAGTTAGCATACAGTAAAAGGCAGTAAAACCGTAGGCCTCCACACTCAGCACACAGTGACTCTTATCAGCACGGGGCCATAGACACTGGCCATTCAGCTCCACACCAACCACACCTCGTTCTGCTGGTCTGTTTGCTTCCCTCCCACTTTTGAGCTTTGCTTGTTATAGCCCCACTATAACAATCAAACAATGGAGAAGAGACATAATAGTTCACCATAAAACAAAACAAAAGAAATAAGCTTTAAAAAGAAGATATTTGCAATGAATGTTTTATTCCTCCAAACAGACCACAGAATGTCATTTAACAAAAGTTTTACTGCAAACTCATGTATATCTGATGGTTAAAAACAAATATCTAAATAATCTGTTATGAAAAATCACACACACTCACAAAGCCATACTGAAGTGTGTTAAAATGAAATGGTTAACTAAAGTTTTTAATACATTTTTGAGATAATTTGTCAGATTTAACAATACAAACTCAAGAATATACATAAATAAATATGGTGTGATGTACAAAAAAACTGATCACCAAAACTGACTGGAAACACCTCATGTATCAATGTATTTTTCCCTAATTGAGATTATTAATAATTCTCTGGTAGAAATAGTAATTTTGTTGTTGACCTAATCACATATGAAGTTTTCTATATGAGCACTTCACTGGCTGTGACCTTCCTAGACTGTAGATCTACAAAAGGATTGGCCAATCTTTTAGTTCACGAGTTAATTTGGCATGTATTTCCCTCCCTAAATGACTTAGTTGCTTTGGTCAATGTTAAATCTTTTCTGTTTGTGTGCTATCATTGCGCCGCTGGTGTAGTGGTATTCCCATTCTGGCGATCCGGGTTCGATTCCCGGGCGGCACATTCGACTTCCTGTGTTTTCCTAGTTTCCTTTTTAATACAGTTCACTATAACTAATACACTAAAACTCATTCACTTAGTTTTTTCCCCCCTACAATTAATGTACTGCAAAATAATGACCAAAGCAAGGTGGCGCCATTTTTTAACCACAAAGGTCCAACAGAGTGGACATTTGCCAGGACGATATTAGGGTTTAAAGGGTGCAAGAGTGATGAGGGAATAAAATGATCTGTATTCAGGGGGAAAGTAGGCACTGTACATTAAAAATGTTCTATCTCATGAAAAAGAATAGTGTTGCTACCTGAAAAAATGAACCTGAAGTGAAAAGTCCTTGTCTGAAAAAAGCAGTACATAATTTTACATCTACACCCATAAGTAAAAAAAATACTAAACTTTACATAGGCCTTGTTAGAAAGTCTCCTCCATCCAACGGTCGGCTGTGATTGGACAAGGCACATGTGACTCTTGTAGCCAGAACTGCTGTGGCTTGAAGCAAATGCCAAATGTAATGTAATATAATGTAATGTAAATAAAAACAGGGAGAAGAGAGAAAACAAGACAAGACAAAGTAGTTGGTGTTGGAGTTGTTGTGGTTGCTCACAGTTCTTCTCTTACACATTGAAAATAAAGCTCAACAAACAAAAGCCTCTTTCTTTGGCAATTTGCGCCATTTTCTCAGAAAAAAAAGGCGATGACGACATGTTTGGACCAGGAAATGTCCTGAAGGACTGTGTTGTTTATTTTTTTTCTTCCGTATCGTTTCTATCGCGATCGTTAGGTGGTAATCGCTTGTCGTTACCCGGTGTAAACTGCACGACTCGGCCAAAAATTAGGCCCAATCGTTGCACAACCAAAGAAATCGTAGTGAAATGGTACAGTGTATGCTGTGCTTTACGCAACATACTGTTTTGAGGCTACAGTGCTCACGTCTCAGCCTTTGCCCAAACTGATAAAACCAACAATGGTTATGTTTAAGTGCTGATGAGATTCATACCATCCTGTTCCGAGGGGTAGTTGCTAATGTCCAATTCACAGCTGTGAAGAATAGTACACACAAAGTGCCAGGACACATTGACACCCAAACACACAAATCATGTCGGAAATGCATTAACAAGGCGGGGGCTGGAGGGGGGGACAGCTCTGTGAATGGACAGGTTGTCAGAGTGTCACATCTACAGGGAATATGTGCCACATGGCTGATTGCTGGATTCCCCGAGTCCCTGGACAGATGGCTGCGGCAGTATCATTAGTATTGCAGACGTGGTCACCCTAACGAGATGAAACCAATAGCACTGATTAAGAACAATCAATAACAGCGATTAAATGAGTTGTGATACAATAGGACAGGATTTCTGGGACGCCGAGACAGAAGGACCAAACACGTACCACAGCTTGGCAATCTGTGCCAAGCTTTGTCAAATCCAGTGGGGAAACTAAAGGGTGTAGGATAAGATCGGTGACCGTGGGTTAAAAGGAAAGGACGCCGTTTACATGCTGATTAATTTGACTCACAGCATAGTGATGCAAATGAAGAAATGGATTTTGGTAATTGCAAAACTTAGTCCAACTTAACGACCCATGGTTGGATGTCATTGTGTCTATCTATCCATCTATCCATCCATCCATCCATCCATCATCCACATATCTTCCAACCATCCCTTCGTCCATCCCTCCATCTGTCTATCCATCAATCCATTCCTCATCCACACATCATCTATCCATCCCTCTTTCCCTATCTCCATTCATCCATCCATCTATCTATCATCCACATATCATCCAACCTATCTATCTATCTATCCATCTATCCATCCATCCATCCATCCATCCATCTTTACATACTTGCAAGTATCTATCTATCTATCTATCTATCTATCTAAATAGATAAATCTATCTATATACTGTAGATAGATTTTTCTATTACTCCACCCACCCACCCACCTATCCATCCATCCATCCATCTATACATACATGCAAGTATATATCTATCTATCTATCTATCTATCTATCTAAATAGATACATCTATCTATATACTGTATATAGATTTTTCTATCCCTCCACCCACCCATCTATCCCTCTAATCCTTTCTCCATATATCCATCTATCCATACATAAAAAGAGTTATCCATACATAATCAAGGTGAACACCACAATATGAGGTTTGAATAGAATTCACACTTTAGAAAAAGCTGGTGGGAAATGACACCGACACAAAAAGGAAAAAAAGGTTGAAGAAGAATAGAGAGGATGGAGAGAATAGAGAATGTCAGAGAATGTTCTTTCTCATTATAAGTCATTATGTTTTTTTCCTGAGTGCAGAAAAAAAACCTGAAACCTGAAGCAGAGCTGAATAAGAAAAGCGAGCTCAGCGATATGTCCTGGCTTGTCTGAGGTGTTTATGTCAAACCAGCACAGTGGGGGTTGGGAGACAGTAAGGTTGTCTTTCTTTATGTGTGTGTGTGTGTGTGTGTGTGTGTGTGTGTGTTTACAACACATGATTGTTTTGCGTTATACATTTGACGTTTGTATTAAAACAAGGAAACACTAAAAGAAGGAATCCCTTATTTGTGATGAAGTGATTTTGACATTAACACGATTGTGGACATAAATAGTCTATGTACACACCAGTGGAATACTGGAGTATTTTGAAAACACTTTGCTACATTTATGTTTAATTAAAAAATAAAGGTTGACTAGGAGAGGGTTAACCCACTAAACCATTAAAACGGCTTAAAATAATGAGACGTGAATGAGTTCGAGTTGGTGTGAAAATGTTTTTCATTCAGCTTTCACACCTTGGTAGGTCCAATCAGAGTCATGCATGATAAGGCACAGACATACAGTATAAGTCCATGCGTGGGTTGACTTTTTGACACAATTGGTCCTAAAAGTGGACACAGGGCGGGGTTGGGACATGCAAAAATCATGCATTCTCTATGCCATCTATGGGGAAACATGTCCATTGCAGTGTAAAGGCAGAAATGTAATCGTAATAAGAGGGAAATTATGATCGGGAATAGTTCCTGGATTACAAAGCTGAATGAGCTAAATCTGGCCCCCGGGCCTTAGTTTGCACATACCTGGTCTAAGCCTCACACTTGTCAATTGTACTCCCGCAACCCCCCAAACTCCACTTTGTTTGCTGTTTTCTCTAGCATGTTGATTTAGCCCAGATTTATGTCCATGTATGTTTATTCTGGGGTGTTAGCTCTTTCAGCAGAATAGCTCACTTGTTGTAGCCCACATTCTTTCGAACTCTCAGTGAGCAGAGCTGCAGTGTCATTGGTGGAGACTCGTATTGGAGTTGAAGAGTAGAAGCCATTTACTTCAACTTGCTTGACAGTAACTTTTAATGTTTAAGGTCACACTTATGGTAGAAAAAAAGTCAATGTGTAACCATGGAGATGAGAATCTACCAGGTTAAATATCTAGTGACACCATGGCCAAACTTTTTGTTTTGCAGGACATATAGGGTCTTAAAATTTGTCGCTAAAATGCTCTTAGATTTCCTTCGCCATGCACTGGAAAATATGCAGGGAAAAGGCAGAGACAAGACTTGTCCCCTATTCAGAGGTTGCAACAGTAGTAATAATCATACATTTCATTTGTAATGCACTTCAATGTCCAATGTCAACTACATCCGTGTCCTCCCCCACTGCATCCATCAATCTCCTCTTTGTCTTCTACCTGGTAGCTCCATCTCTAGGATCATTCTTCTACCAATGTATCCACTGTCCCTCCCTTAAACATGTCCAAACCATCTCAATCTGTCTTCTCTAGCTTTTTCTCCAAACCTTCCTGTCTGTGTTGTCCCTCTAATCACCTCATTCCTGATCCGGTCCATCCTTGTCTCTCCTGAAGAGAATCTCTGCGTCTTTACCTCCTCCACCTCCAGCTCTGTCTCCTGTCTTTTACCTATTCCTAGTGTCTCTAATCCGTCCATCATGGCTGGTCCCACAACCGTCCTGTAAACCTTTCCCTTCACCCTAACTGACTATTTTCTATCTCAGATCAACATGATAATTCTAATTATACTACATAAATTAATAATACAATTGGAACATGTTTGTTGAGCCAGATTTGAAGACCAAACGGGCCTTAGTTTCCCCAAACCACCCACGTTTCCAACCGCACAGGGTCACACACAAAGAATGGGTTTGTTTTCCTCAACATCCCACCTCTCAGAGCAGTTGAACTTTCTTCCATTTCTCTGGAGCGTGAACGGGAGCGTCCTGCACTTTTTTTTCACTTTTTTCTTGTGACCGTTTCCAGGAAGCCAGATAACACAGTGACATACCAGTCATTCTACCTGGTTCTGACCGGGTGTGTTGACGTCCTCAGTGTCCAGGATTGATATGTGGACCACCCTCCCATTGGGGCACGCAGTGGCACGTACATTGTTCCCGTCTCTGGCTGCACCCCAGGATTTCCTCGAAGGCTAATGTTCCTGTCAGCGGGGGAGAGAAAGAAACGTGTTTACACAAACACTCACACACAGAGACAATTGATTGGCTCAATTCTTGCACCACGCACAGTGAAAAAAAAAGAAACATTATGTTTCCTCTTTATATCAGGGACACAAATACAAAATATTGCTCAGTATTCCTGAATTAAGGAGTTATGAAAAGCAATCATTCTAAGGATAAATAAATCCAAACATAAAAACGTTTAATTTCTGCACATGTTCATCTCCAAAGAAAACAACCAGCTTGGTCTTGTGAATGAGCTGCTAAAACACACAAACTCAGGCTGGGGGGCCAAGTTTGGTTCGCAGTATAATTATAATCGGGCCGTGTGATCATATCAAATGTTTACTGGAGTTTGTTGTATTAGTAATTTTTTTGTTAAAAACCTGTGAAAAGCTACAGATAAAATGAAGATTGTCACACGGGGGCAGCTGGCACCACCCAAATCACATTGCACCATATTGTTCCACAGCTAGCGGCTGCAGGTGGATTCAAACCCAAGCCCTGTGGACCCAGGTCCGCCTCCTCAACCACTAGGCCACCACTGCCACCCAAAGATTAAGTTGTTCCAGATAAATATAATAAAAGTTTGTTTCCGTAAGCTATGTATTCTTCATTATACACTGTATGTGTAGGAAGAAATACATTTTTCTTATATTATGTCCATTAAATATTGCTCGGTAATGAAAGATGCATAATCATCGTAATGTTATTTATCTTTATGAGTCCTTATTTTTCTTTTAAAGGAAGAAACATGAACGATTGCAGGTCATTTGGGAATAATTTTTACATTTCTCTGTATTTTAAATAACTCTATATTTTAATGGCTGTACAAAGCAGTAATATTAATTCTCCCATATGTATTCTGCACCTGGATGAATCATCCCAAAAAGTACACTAAGCAGAGCATTTTCCACTTCACCCACAAAACAGGAATACAGATCATTTTCACTCAAACCAAACTAGTAAAATACTGCTACCGTTGTCATATTTTTTATAATATTCAAAATAATTTGTGATGAATGAGGCCTTTGACAAAAAAAGATATGTTTTTCACCTGTCAACATTCATGGACGAAGTCTTTGACTGTAAAAAATTAATATATATTTTTTTCACTTCTGAAGTGTCACATACTGCAGTGACATTTCTTCCTTGTTCCAAACCGTGTTGTTTTGACTCAGAATCCGTCTGTGGTGAGCGTACAATGGAAATGTTTACAGCAGAGGCATTTTTCCATAAACAGGGTCGAATTTCTTTTTTTTTTTTTGTCCATTTTTTTGAGGTGTTTGAAAAACCTGGTTGAAGACAACTCTATATGTTAGAGTGTTATATGTTTTCTCAGTTTGCAGTGACAGTAACTGACACAAAGTCAAACTTTTTGATACAACGGCCTGAAATGAACACTTTAATTAAAGTACAAATTAAACTCTAAGGTTTCAGTAAAAATGCTGTTGTTCCAGTATTATCTTAAAGTCACTCATTAAAGCCATAACTACATTTTTAATATTTTATTCTGTACTGCGTTTCCCTTTCTGACACTCATTCTGTACGTTGGCACGTTTCTTTGTTTTAAAGTCACTTTGCTGCGTCCTAAACACCAGGTCACTGCCCACTTTAAATTATCACCCTGGTAAAGCACAGTTGTGGCTAATTATATGGGACGGAAATTCGTGACTTGTGCAGTTTTGGGCCAAAGCGCACACTTTCAAAGCCACAAGGGCAAAAAAAAAAAAAAAACGTATTCACAAAATGTGCAGGCAACAAGTCGCAGAGTCACTAACTCATACAAACACAGTGAAACACACATATTTACACTTCTGGGGCTAACACACGGAGGGGACCACCCAAGAAGACACAGTCTCTTTGAAAATAATGAAATTCCAGTGCAGCTTGGTGCAGCACAGCAGGACGAGGCAGCGCTGTGTCTACGCCGGGCTGCTGTGGAGTCAGACATGGCGTCGGGCTGCAGTGACATGAACGGTCACTAGAAACAACTCAGGGTCCAAACGTTAATCTATCTGTTCTATCTATCGATATGACGACAAATACAAGGAAAAATGTGTTTTCCATGAGAAGTTTGACTTTATATACCAACATGAGTTGTAAAATTAATAGAAAATATAATGTCAATACACATAAATTAATTTGTATTTGAAATAATTATGTAGATATTGCAACAAAAAACATTTGGAACTAAAATTCACTAGCAGTAGATAGAACTGCTAGATTTTTGATTGGTTTGAATTTATCTTTATTGACAAAAAAACCTTTAAAAATATGGAGCGACCCTGTAGTTGACAGTATAGTTATTTTTCAAATATATATATTTATATATTTATGTATTGGATATTCTTGGTGCATAATAGCATTATTTATTTGATTAATTATTTTTTGCAACAAAAGGCTAATATTTAAACCAAATGACACAATTAGGTGTGAAACATTTTCATTGGGGGCCACATCAACAACATACTCCTCCAGGGCCACTTAAAACTGAAATCAGATCGATAGACAGATAGATGGTGGATAGATCAAACTTTCTTCGGAGTATCCTTTGGGATATTGTGTATATCTTTCTTGATAATAAATAAAAAATGACTCAGAGATTTCATATTATTTTTTGTTTGCATCATGTGGAATGAAAAGTTAATCTTTGGGTTCAAATATACATAAGATACATACGGTACATACATTTACATACATATTTACTGTATATATATATATATATATATATATATATATATACACACAGAAAAAATTAAATGTAAATATAATATATATTATATTTATCCATTCAGACATATCTTCGCATAATAAATAATTTCACTTTTATGTTGCCTACAAAATTTTGTCAGTGATATAAAGTCATGGAAAAAATTATCAAGGTAAAAATTATTATCAGACCAACCTCCTATTTTCTTCAATTTCTTGTTAATTTTAATACCTGGTTCCACTAAACGTACATTCGTTTAGACATATATAATGAAAAACTTATGCAAAATTAGCTTAATAGAGTTGAATTCCAGAGCTGATATTTTGACATTTTTTTATGGTTTTCTCGACCGTTACCAAAATCAAATCAGTTCTTGCATCAATAACTAAGACATTGGACTGACAAAAACACTCCTTTGGGAACTTCACTGTTTTCCTGTTCATTGTATTTTCCATGTTCATTGTAATTGTCATGTTATTGTCATGTTATATACCTTTAGAGGCACTGAAATGAGGCATTGAAATGAAAAAGAAATTAAGGGAAATGCTAGGCTAGGCTAATTATTACATAATATTTAGACGCAGCATGTTTAATGTCACAGAATAAGGAAGACAACATGAACAGCATAAAAAACTGTATCGCGACACCACTGGAGGAGGGAAGCTGTAGATTCCTGCTGGTTTAGACAATAAGTGGGAGTCATGTGGAGCCAAGAGGAGCCTGGGCTTCCTGCAAGAATGGGCTGTTCAGCCTGAAGAATGTGCCAAACCCAAATTTAAAGGTAGCAGTGGAAGGCGGGGAGCACGGGATCCTCCCGACTCTGACATCCAGCACTGTAGACGAACCCTAATCCATCTTACTGTCACTCTAAGGCCCGGGGACAAAGAAGGACAGCAGCCAGTGGTGACTTTATAAAGTCAAAGGCAAAAAGCATTGAAAAAAAGTTGGATTTTTCTGTAAGATTTTGGCTGAAGGTGTGATCAAAGCCAAAGTTAATGAAAACTAGATTGTGCGTTTGTATAGAAATAAGGGAGAAACTGTTGAAAATAAATGGTATCTGATCCGCTTCGAGACTTTTTTATCCAGGCCTTGAATGCATCATCAACAGACACTTACAGTCACGGAGCTTATTGAATTTAAGATAGATACCATATGTGCAGTGTTTGGAGGACTGACTCAGAGTAGGAAGCGTGTTGAGAACCTTTAATTCCTCATGTGCTGTTGACCTCTGGGTTAAAGATCTTCACTCCATTGTTTGGACTGACAAAAAAGACGGAGATAATAAGTTTGATCGTACAATACACACTTCCTGCGTCGGCAGTTCTACTGGACATCAATAACAGAGAGGGCGTGGGTCAGAGCCATAATATTTGGAAAGCATTCCTGAGATTCCAGTAGATCAGATTGACTATTTTAGGAATTCTCTCCATGAGAACAGGATGTAAGGTGGACATGTATTTGAATAAGTGACTTTACAGTTTATGTCAGGAGTCCAGCCATGGTGGATGGATTAGAGACACTGAGAATAGGTAGAAGACAGGAGACAGAGCTGGAGGTGGAGGAGTCAAAGATGCTGAGATTCTCTTTAGGAGAGACAAGGATGGACAGGATCAGGAATGAGGTGATTAGAGGGACAACACAGACAGGAAGAAAACACAGAAAGGAGAAAAAGCTAGAGAAGACAGATTGAGATGGTTTGGACATGTTCAGAGGAGGGACAGTGGATACATTGGTAGAAGAATGATCCTAGAGATGGAGCTACCGGGTAGGAGACAAAGAGGAGATTTATAGATGCTGTGGGAGAGGACATGGAGGTAGTTGGAGTCAGATTAGAAGATACAGAGGACAGGAGGACATGGAAAATGTTGTGGCGACCCCTGAAAAAGGGAAAAGCCAAAAGGAGAAGATATGACATTAAGAGGTGAGATTCCCATGACCATCACAGAGGTTTTTTTATCTCCCACAAACCAAAATATGATACTGGGGCGGCAGTGGTGGCTTAGCGGTTAAGGAAGCAACTTGAATTCACCTGTCACGTTGCCACTGAGGTGCTGTGATCATAACATCATCCTGACCCATATAACTTCTTGCTCACCACCCACAGGAAGTTTCACAATATGGTGCAATGTGATGAAATTATAGTATTAAAAAATACATGAGGGTTTAGGGTGTTAGTAGCTTCAGGGTAAAGTAAACAGACATAACGCAATGAAACGCCTGGATTAAAAAACATTCATTTTCTCTCAAAGCCTTCTTTCTTTTTTCCAGGCCCCAGGTCATTCCAGTGCATACATTCAGGCCAACTGGATAATCTCGGAACACTGGTTGTCCCTAAACCTACCCTGCAATAATGCAGGCAGTGAGGACACATGAGCGCTGCAGACAGACAGACAACAGCAGTGAGACCTGAGGTTACTTCAGTCCAGAGACCTGGTCCAGTGCCAGTTCTCTTCAATCCGGAACATTTTGTACCGTAGTCAGGGCAGGCAGGCAGGCAACAGCCATTGTCCTCATAAAAACTCCCTCTTGACCTGAGCCTATCTAATGTACGTGCTCACACACACAGAGACACACACACACACACACACACACACACACACACACACACACACACACACACACACACACACACACAAACACACGATTGTAAACGGCCACAAGGGAGGGCTGTAGATGAAGTGAAAACACTGTAGTGTTGAAAATCAGGGCTTTCCTGCTGTTTTAGACAATTGCGTAGAAGCCATGTGGAGCCAGAAGGTGCTGTATCTTACACACACACACACACACACACAGACACACAAACACACACAATATAAATGTAAACTAGGTTTACAACCTACATCGCAGGTCAAAATCCCATGGTTATGGTCCAGATTAATTATATAAGTGTCCCTGTCACAGTGGGCCTAGTGGTAAAGGAGCCAGATTTGGGTGAGGAAGGTTCCAGGTTCAAATCTACAAGCTGCCAGGTTGCCACTGAGCATGGCACTGTCCCCTATACTGCTCCCTTTTGCCGCTGCTTTATCCCAATGGCAAAGAATTTGCTTTCGTTCCATTAAATGTCAGTTAGCCATGCTAGAGATAAGATTGTACCTTGCAATAAATTTGTATACAACATAATTTTTACCATTGTTCAACATTTTTATTGCCTCTGCAAAAGCAAATGACCCTATAAAAAGTGGTCTGTGACCCATTTTTGGTCCACGACCCACTGGTTGAGAATCACCGGCAGATACTCTATGGCCCACACTTGATACATTATTCAAGATGCTAGCCTTGTTCATGAAAAAATGTCTTTGGAACGCGCAGAGTTAAAAGGGCCAGTGAGCAGACAGATAGAAAATCTTCAAAAGCTGCCTTAAACAGACAATTCCTGGAGTTCTACTGGAAATATGGATTTATAACGATAGCTTGTTCCCATGCACCCAAACCTGTGCTGGATAATATGTGGTGAACAGATCTATAACAAAACTTTCAAAACAGTTTCACCACTTGGAGACCAGACGTTCTGCAAGAGATGTTGCATAGAAATGCATAGAAATTATATGTAGAAAAAAAAAAATTTTATTCTGGTCACTTCATTACATTTGACTTTTACCAGGACCGTGGTGGAAATAAGTTTGGAGACCTCTGATATGTTGTACGTCATATCGTCCATTACAGTGGCCTAGTGGTTAAGGAAGCAGACTTGGGTCTGCACGGTCCCCGGTTCGAATCCCACTACTGCCAAGTTACAACTGAGATGCCCTGAGCATGGTATCGTCCCTACACACTGCTCCCCGGGCCCTCAACAGCTGTAAATCAGCTGTAAATCATGTCACAATGACAAAAAATAAATTTATTCTTTCTTCTTCTAGATATGAAGTCATATACAATAAAGTCCAGTCCAGCTCTCGTCTCCAGCCATAGGAGACTGAGTGACTTGGATCGTTCGGAGCGAAAACCTCTTTAACACACAAATCTAACAGAAAAATATCCTCTGTGCTCAGACTTACAAATTTAGGTGTGGTAAGCTTCCACCATTAGCCGCAGCCCCCCCACCCCAGGAGAATTACCGGGCAGGGCGGGACACAGGCACCCCCTTGTCTCTATGCTAGGGACCCCGCAGCACGCCCACACACTCTGGGTAAGCTTCTCTAAGTATAGTCCTGCAGGTTAACCACACACTGAGTTGGGGGTTTGGCTGTGATACAAGCCGTGCAGCCAGGACTGCATCCCTCCAGTCTTTATAAGTGTCCATCACACATAAACACACGATCACACCGGGGGCTGGAGCTATTTTGAGAAACCTCGTAAAAAAAAAAAAAAAAAAAGTAAAAAGTGCAAACTAGCAGGCGATATACAGCCCAAATACACATGTGCAAATATGCAGTGTATTTGCAAATGTAAATACCCAAACCCCAGAGCTGACAAAGGGTGTATACAAAATCACATGACATAAATACACCAATGGGTATTTACACATGATAAACACCTGATGGCTGAGAACAACCATGTCAACAGAGCTTTTTACCTGATCTCAAGGGTTCTTTGAGGACCTAAAAATACCTGTGCAGATACCACAGCAGACTCGCCGGGGAGATCTGGTCCTTCAATTTGATTGGCTGAGCAATCTGGCCTGAGAGAACGACCCGCCCATAAAGAGACGGCCAGTGTTTGCTGCCTGCATGTGACCACTTATGACAAATAAGTGAATAAAATAGTGAAATACTGAAGCACCGCCCGCAGAAATGGTTGATTTTTCTTTAACTAATCCACGGAAACTGCAATCAAACATTAGACTTTTAAATTCTTCCAAAGTTTCTCAGGTCCTCATAGCATTGCAACGAAAATAACATTTACTTTTTTTCATTTAGCAGATGCTTTTATCCAAACAAAGTACTTAAGAAGAAAGTTTTGTGAACCGTCCTGAGGGTGGTGAGCCCACAAGAAGTTATGTGGGTCAGGACAATGCTATGGTGGATTCAAACCTGAAGCCTTGAGGATCTAAGTCCACTTCCTTAACCACCCTGCTGACAACAACCGACTTGTCCACTAACAACCACTGATCTGGTCCTTCTTCTTCTCCTTTCGGCTTATCCCGTTTTTAGGGGTTGCCACGGCGAGTCAACAATTTCCATCTCACCCTGTCCTCCGCATCCTCATCTCCAACTCCAACCACCTCCATGTCCTCCCTCACTGCATCCATCAATCTCCTCTTTGTCTCCTACCTGGTAGCTCCATCTCTAGGATCACTCTTCTCCCAATATAACCACTGTCCCTTCTCTGACCATGTCCAAACCATCTCAATCTGTCTTTTTCTCCAAACCTTCCTGTCTGTGTTGTCCCTCTAATCACCTCGTTCCTGATCCTGTCCATCCTTGCCACCCTGAAAGAGAATCTCAGCATCTTGAACTCCTCCACCTCCAGCTCTGCCTCCTGTCTTCTACCTATTCCTAGTGTCTGTAGTCCATATATCATGGAATATTTCTACTACTTTTGTGTATTTCATTTGTATTTTATTGTCTTTATCTCACCACCGTAGTGAGCAGAGTGATTTGGGTGGCAGTCATGGAGACTGCTGTCCCTGGTACCTAGTAACAGATAGTTCCCAAAGGGAACTCTGGCCAATAAAGAAGAATAAATCAATTTTTATCTCATCTAATCTCTATTAGATTAGATCACTCTCTAATCTAAACCCTAGTTTTGCTGCATCTCTATAAAATAGTATGTGTTGTTATGGTTAGTATCTAAAACATAAATCCAACCAACTATTATTACTGTGTTATTCCAGGAAACACTTCTCCTCTAACTGAATGTTGTTTTTAAGAGAAAAAAAAAAGAACACAAACAAAACAACGTGGCGACAAAGACGTGTTTGTTGTGATAACAGGCCACGGTGTCAAGACAGCGAGTGATTTTCTTCTCAACGGCGACGTTTCTCTGCACAGTGGAACATTTCTCCTTTCAACGTAGCAAATCCATAACACAACCAACGTCACTTGAAGGTCCGCAGGCAGCGTTAGTAATGTCCTGACCCCAGACGACAGTGAAAACAAAAGAGACAGTGTGCAGCGGGGCAGCTGCGGATCAGAGGTGTGCAGCTCCACCGAGGACTGTAACTCAGTTAAACGAGAGGACTATCAAATAATTACAATCACAGAGACCTTTTTCTACCAGGAAAAAAAAAAAAAACACGACCCGTCAGGCTCTGCAATTTAAAACCTACGCCCTCCACAACGTGACCACCTCAACAAGGAGCTCAATTATCTGGAGAAGTGGCCCCAGCTCTGGCTCGACCCCACCTCCCGGTAATAACCTCCCAGAGCAGACTGGAGACCCCTAAATAGGAGCACTTAGTGGGCCACGGGTGGGCAGATATCTGCCAAGGGTTCAATTGTCTGCGAATTTACACACTCGTGCAGCAGCAGCTCTGAGTTAAAAATGATTAGGATCAAGTTAAAGAGAAGGCCTCAGTGAACCACTGGTTCAGCAGAGCTCTTTTATTGGACTACGTAGGTGAAGTGATGGAGTAGTAGGTCGACTCTTTTCTGTCTTAAAGGGTTTACTCCAGTGAGTCATCACCAGTATTCATCAAAACAACATTATCATACTGATCTAAAATCCTCTTTTCCTTCCAGCTTGTCCATTTTTTCGGGGGTTGCCACAGCGAGTCAACACTTTCCATCTAACCCTGTCCTCTGTATCCTCAATCCTGACTCCTACTACCGCAATTTCCGGACTATAAGCCGCACCCAATACATTATTTAAAGGAAAAAACATTTTGTCCATACATATCCCGCACCTGACTATAAGCCCATGTGCTGCATTCTTTTTGCATTTTCCATGATGAGGGTCAGTTTATGCTACTTTTATTCATGTACGAAGCACGTTACCGTACGTTAAACTTCTTCTTCTATGGTGTTTATTGGCGATTGTGACTTGCGTCTTCCTCGACACTACCTGTCTCACTCTTACCTTTTCTGCTCGAGCAGTTAGAGAAAATGCATCTCTGCATAAGCCGCAGGGTTGAAATTGTGTGACAAAAGTTGCGGCATATAGTCCGGAAATTACGGTACCTCCATGTCCTCCCTCACTTGTTTTTTCTTATTATACCAGAGTTAAGATAAAGGTTAGTGGTGGTGGTCTAAGCACTAGACTGAGGTCCAGAGGGTTCCAGGTTCGAATCCGCTGAGGGTTCCAGGTTCGAATCTGCCAACTGAGGAGCATGGCACTGCCCCCACTCACTACTCCCTGGCTGCTCACAGCTGCCCACGGTTCACTGTAGTCACGCATAAAATGCAGTCACATTTGGTTCTGTGCAGTGGTGTGAATCACATTGACAAGGAGTTTACTTTCCTGTCATTTCTGCACCTTTAATAGAACCAGGCATTAAAATGAACAAAACATTGAAGAAAAAAATGAATTGTTTTTGACTTTTGTCATAGGTATCAGAAATTTTACTCTTTTTTCAAAAGTTTTTGTTTTTTCATTCTAATCTACTGTGAGCACTGCTGCATCCTGAGTCGTGCACTGCAGCTCAGCTCTAACTTGTAGTACATGTCACATCTGTTTAATGTACCATGAACTTTCTAACTTGTCTGTAGTCAAGGCAGTTCTGTCAGTGGACAGATGGACAAAACAGATGGACAGACGTCCATAGACACACAGGATGGAACCACAAGTCTGTTTATTAGTTTTTGTTTTGAATTCTTGTAATCAACCTATCACTCACTATTTTTTGTTTTCTTGTAATCAGCACTGGCTCCAGGAAAAAAAAAAACAAAAACCAAGAGGTGTTTACAGGAAAAGAGCCACTCTTTACAGTCAGTGAGCCACTCTTGACGAGAAGAGTCTCCTTTTCTAACCACACACTTATTTTATCTGCCACACCTCCATCCTGACCCCGCCCCTTATAAGACACATTCCCTGCATTGACCTTAGCTTCATGTATGCAGCTTCTTTAAGCCTAATACTGGAACTTTTCAGTCGCAGGATGACTGAGAATCGTCAAAATGTCAAGATTCAATTCATTCTTCAAGGTCTGGTTCCACTGAAAGTCAATTTTTGGGACAAACATGGTGAGGACACCAAAAAAAAAAAAAAAAAAGCTTGTGTGAGTTTAATTCCAGAGCTGGTATCTCGACATTTTTCACAGTTTTCTTCATAGAAACCAAAATTACTTCAGTTCTAACGGCTATGGCTTTGTACTGACAAAAACAGTGCTTTTAGGCATTCACTTCATTGTAATATTCAGGAAATTATATTAAAATATATTGGACAAATGCTTCAATTCAAGGCAACTTAAAAAAATAGTTTCAGTTACAAAAACTAACTAATAATTAAATAGAAAAACAAGTAACTCAGAGAAAAACAGCTATAATAATAATAATGTCCCTTAGTGTCCCTAGTGATATGTGGTGTTAAGATCAATAAGAAATTGGAGGAAACAAGGGTGATCCAATAATTTTATCCCTGATTTCATATACCTTTACCTTTTTTTGCTATTGTTGAAGTGATTTTTACTCTAATCATCTGCCGTCACACTGGACCAAGTTTGTCTTTTCCTTCCAGTATTACTCAGACACATGTTTCATCAGCCCCGCATAATAAATTAATAATAAACCAAGTATTACACACGCAATCATCATCCACAAACTAATAGTAATACATAAAAAGTTATCGTCTTATCCTTATCTCCACCCTCCGTTTCCATGCAGCCACATTATAATGGTTTTATGATCCATATAATATTTTAAACCATCCATCATCGGGTTTGTGTTATAATTCTGTATGTTTTTCCTCCTCGGCTCTGCAGCAGCTGTTTAATGCATCTCAGCCTAAACAAAGACTCCAAATCTAAACTTCTGCCTGGAGTCAGCAGACAATCAAGTCAGTGTTTTCCTGAGCTGAAGCTCTTTGAGTGAGTCACGCAGCATCCAGACGTCCAGACATGCCTCTGTCGGTCTGCATCCCCACAGGCCCCGAGGGTAAAGGTGAGGAAGGGGAGGGGAACTCTGGGCCGGGGTGAGACACAGGGTTGAGTGTGGTTGTTTCTGTGCGTGTGTGCGTTAGGACGGTGTCTGTGAGTCAGGCTGCAGGTGTGCGAGAAGGCGGATTTGGGAGTTGAGTGCTGTGACATCCAGTAGCTGGTACGGAAGTCAGAGGTGGAGACACTGTATGGTTCTGCTGTTCGTTGACCGATGCACACAAATGAATGTGTCGACACGACAAACAACGGTTGGTCCGAGAAAAAGTAGAAAAAAAAGGAGAATAACAATTCTACGTAAGAGGAATTCTAGTCTGGATGTTTTGGGGAGGCTAGCTTAGCAGTCCCAGCCTAAAGCCAAAGGGACTAAAGCCAATTGGTTTTTAATTTTACAACATTTTTAAAGAAAAACAAAAATATAAACTTTTACGACACACAGTAAGAAATAGGAATTAAAATTTGCTTTGGATGAGGAAGGACAGGAAAGCAAACTCCTTGTCACTGTGAAACAAAACACTGCACACAATAACATGTGACTTTTATCACCAAGCCAAGAATGTAATGTTAATTACAACAGAGTTTTCACACTAGAGTAATATTCCGTAATTTCCCAAGGGATACTCCCGAGGGATTAATAAAGTTCTATCTATCTATTCCTAGAATTTATACTGTATGCAATGTTCCTTCCATTTTTATCTGTTTCATCAGTCGGGGTTTAAACAAGTGATTCTCACCTCACGATCATCTCCCAATTATATTGCAATCGATTGCATGAAAATAAAAGTCACCATACTGCACATGCCTGAACATACAGTATATATGGAGGATCCTCTTCTTCCTTGTCTTTTTTACATTACATACTACGTATTATATTGAAAGACAGTCCATTGGGAAGACAGTTTTATCCAAAGAAGTTCTGGCTACAAGAGTCAGACGTGTTGTGTACGATCGTACAGTGTGAGCAGTTCAGTTGCGTCCGATCACCATCCAACCATATTCAGAACCTCATAAAACTTGTTACAGGTAATGAACCCACTGGGCCAACTACCCTAACTGGGGCTCAATCTTACCCAGGAGAACCTGGGAGTTCAACACCAACAACAGAGACCCCGTCTCCGGGCCAAAGCACCAAATTCTCACTGTATTGACTGTGGAATTGTACCGTGGAGTCTCTCTCTCTTCTCCTCTAAAGTGCAATCAAAACCGCAGTATATTCTGAGTCAGAAGGACGCGGTTAATCACATGTGCAGCTGTGGTTTCCAGAGAACTAAACCAACCAAACCTGTTGTCTCCTCCTGCAACATCTCTCCTGCAAAATCCCAGGGAGCATTTATCACCGAGTGGACAGGAAGGAGGAGACGAGGCCAGATTAGGAGAGGAGAGGATTGTTTGTAGCCGATACGGTGATAGGAGATAGAGGTAGAGAGGAGATAAGTTTGTCTCTGTCCTTATCAGGTCCTTTTCAAATTACAGCAGTAAAAAGTGTCTCTACTGAAGCCACTGAGATGGAATCAATAGCTTGAGGTGGACTGGTCAAACAACAGGAATGGTCAGACATCAACTCTTGTTAGTTCTCGAGAGGTTGACAAGGATATATGTTTGTGTAATGTAGACCTTCCACACTCTGGTCCCACCTCCTTCCACTCCACATCTAATTAGACTCCTGCCACACTTCCGTCCTTCTTGACTTTGCTCCGTCAAAGCTGCTAATTATAGCCTGACCTGGACAGAGTGGCTTGGAGCTCTTCTGTTGCCGTCCTCCCACTCCCTGTTCAGGCCTGAGTCATTACATAACTATCACCCCGCCCCCCCACACATCCATCCCTAAGCTGTTGACTGCAACAACTGTGAGAAAGGTTTTGGAACTGAGATATTTTTACTCAGATATGCGGTAATTGTTGGGCTTCAGAGGTGTTTGGTCAGATGTCGGTTTCATATGTCACTCAGACTTTTACTGAAACATTGTTTTGTCTTAAGCCTCAACAACACCACAGAAACCACTTTTTTTAAAAAAATACAAGCTCATGTAACATTACAAGGCTTAGTCCAAAGATTGAAGATCTACATTGACAAACAACATAAATCTTAAAGGATCTATGGGTCTACACTGATATAAAGTCAGTAAAAACTAGGATTAAACTGACTTAATTTGGTAGGATCTAGATCCACACTGACAAAAACCTCAATGGATCCATAGGTCTACATTGACATAAACAGGTCTACTCTGACATAAACATAGTAGGGACTAAAGATCTACACTGACTTAATTTTGAAGGACCTAGGTCTATATCGACTTAACCCTAATATGATCTATAGGTGTACCCTGATGTAAACTTAGTAGGAACTAAGTCTACATTGATATAAACAGGTCTACTCTGACATAAACATAGTAGGGACTAAAGATCTACACTGACTTAATTTTAAAGGACCTAGGTCTATATCGACTTAACACTAATACGATCTATAAGTGTACACTGATGTCAACTTAGTTGGAACTAAGTCTACATTGACACTGACTTAGCAGAAACTATAGGTCTATACAGATAAACTCAACGAGATCTTGGTCTCCACTGAGATAAACTTAGTAGGAATTCTAGGTCTTCAATGACAAAACCAACAGGAACTAGGTCTACCTGAGCTAAAGTTAGTAGATACTAGGCCTACATTGAAACATCGACGTAAAACTAAATAGATCTGTGGGTCTACACTGACATAAAGTCAGGGAAAACTAGATATACACTGACATAAATGTGGTAGGCACCATAGATCAACCCTGACTTAATTTGTAGGAGCTAGATTGACGCTGACTTAAACCTCAAAGGATCTATAGGTCTACATTTACATAACCTTAGTAGAAACTAGGTCTACACTGACATAAACATAGTAGGGACTAAAGATCTACACTGACTTAACTTGGTATTATCTAGGTCTATATCAACTTAACTCTAATAAGATCTATAGGTGTACACTGATGTAAACCTAGAAGGAACTAAGTCTACATTGACACTGACTTAGCAGAAACTATAGATCTATACAGACAAACTTAACAAGATCTCGGTTTCCATTGTGATAAACTTAGTAGAATCTCTCTAGGTCTTCAATGATAAACCCAAGAGGAACTAGGTCTACACTGAGCTAAAGTTAGATACTAGATCTACAGTACATTGAAACATTGATATAAAACTCAAAAGATCTTAGTAATGACTATAGATCTACACTCACTTAATGTTGTGGGATCTAAGTCTATATCGACTTGGTCCACACTGATGTAAACTTAGTAGGAACTAAGTCTACATTGACACTGACTTAGCAGAAACTATAGATCTATACTGACATAAACTTCATAAAACATTGGTCTCCACTGTCATAGACTTAGTAGGGACAAACCCAGCAGGAAGTAGGTCTACACTGAGCTAAAGTTAGTAGATACAAGATCTACATTGATAAATCCACATGAACCTCCAAGGATCCATGGGTTTACACTGTCATAAAGTTAGCAAAAACTAGGTTTACGCTGACATAAAGTTAGTAGAACCAAGGTTCATGTCAGGGTGTAGACCATCCCTCAGTTCAAGGACAGAGACGGAGAGAAAGACTGGCATCACTCAGCTCGTTCACCTCCCCATGAAAACCAAACTGGCACTTATCGCTCGCATCTGGCCACATATGGCTGAAGACTCCCCAGCTAACTGTAAACCACTGGAGCCAGAGTGGAACCCTCTCCAGACACAGCTGCCCCGGGGCAACTGCGCTCCATGCTCCACCAGACTCCCCTAAGCTGCAATTTTGTTCCTTTGAGGTCGGTTTGGTCCTGACTGTAGACTCACTTCCTATTTCATGTAAAATAGAAAAATGTAAATATTAGTAGTGTTTTATTTGAACGCTTCCTGAAATATGACATATATTGGACACTGACTTCACCGCCTGCTGCCTTGGATTAATCTACGGAAAAAGCTGAATGTACACATTTGGCACAAATCAAGTGGCCACTAAAACAGTAGTTTTTAACTGCTCTCAGCCTCTGCGTCTCCCTCTCATTATAATCATTTGCTGAATTTGGGCTATAAAAGCAAATGCAGCAATTGCTGGCATCGGGCTTCAATTAAAGTTACGACTGGAGGTGGGTGGTGGGGGCTGTGTGTGTGTGCGACAAGAAGAGCTTAGAGCTCAAGAGTAAGTCATTTTTTCACATGTCCTTAAAGCACCTACGTTTGACAGACATTTGACAGGAGAAAAACAGTGATTGATGGATGCAAAAAAAAAAAAAAAAAAAAAAAAAATCATGATGCAGCAGTTGGATTATTCTTTACTCTTTCTTTAGCTGGTGCTCTGTGAATCCAAGCTTGCGGCACTTTTTCGCTTCATCTGCAGTAACATTTTTGAGCCCGAGCGGTGCGTTAAAAGTCAGTTTGTGCATATGATTGACGGATGAGCGTTGAAAAGTCAAATATAATTATATATTTGTTTGCCTTAAACCCTCCAGGTTTGGACTCCCTCGCACCATAATGACTGGGAATACTTTGGATTTAAAAAACAAATCAAAACATTTATGTATCTCCTTCAACATATATGATTTTTTTTTGCCCAGATGTTTTGGCCTGATGGTATCTGGGCCAGATCTGAACCACAAGTTCTCTGCAGCAATGCCACACGTCACCAAAAGATGCTTAAAATAAAAGTTGGCAAAAATACCAGGCTGATATCATCATGTGACAAACGTCCAAGTCCATATTTATGTTCCATCTGCGACTTCAAGAAAAACCTGACATCTGCTGGACAATTAGACAATTTTTTGCGTCTGTCTCTCTGTCTGTTGAGGTTGCAGTTCTTTAAATCTTTCTTTTTGTTCATATCTCAATAAGTGAATTGCAGGATAATAAGTAATTACTATAGAAGTATTTACTTCTGATTCCAAATTTCAAGCACTCTAAAAGAATTATAAAACATATGTAATGACATTATCTAATTCCACTTCATATATGAATGAAAACTACTGGTGTCGTAACCACAGGAGACATTCACTCCATTTCAGGATCATTTCACAGAGAATCATTTAAACGAACACAAATCATTGACAATTACAATAATTTCAAATGTATGTTTAATGTATAAGGGATCACTGTTCATATGGCAGCCGTCAACAATATAAGATTTCAGGTGTGAGACATAAACCGGTGCAACATCAGTGTGTTTGTATCAAAAGCAGCTGTATCACCTGAGGCTCTACAAGAATAAACACAGACCAGGTTCAACGTTGGCTCCAAGACATTGAACCACTTCCAAAATACACATGAAGCCAAAAATCTAAAAAAAAAGAAAAAGTCCTGGGAGCAGAAGGGTTTATGCAAAAACCTATATTGATATAAATGTATATTAGAATAGAATAAAATAATAGAACAGTATGTTATTCTCTTTAGGAGAGACAAAGATGGACAGGATCAGGAATCACAAAGTAGCAGAAATATGCCATGATATATGGACTAGAGACACTAGGAATAGGTAGAAGACAGGAGACAGAGCTGGAGGTGGAGGAGTTAAAGATGCTGAGATTCTCTTTGGGAGAGACAAGGATGGACAGGAT
>JAFBJS010001741.1:38595-64738 GCA_016785265.1 Paraplagusia blochii | reverse complement strand
AGAAACAGCTAGAGAAGACAGATTGAGATGGTTTGGACATGTTCAGAGGAGGGACAGTGGATACATTGGTAGAAGAATGATCCTAGAGATGGAGCTACCAGGTAGGAGTAAAGAGGAGATTGATGGATGCAGTGAGGGAGGACATGGAGGTAGTTGGAGTTAGAGCAGAAGATACAGAGGACATGGGGAGATGGAAAAGGATGATTCGCTGTGGCACCACCTGAAAAAGGGATAAGCTGAAAGGAAGAAGTTTTAGTGGATGGATGGAGCCACTCAAGAGTTTCTATATTTCTATTTCAGAAATATAGTAGGATATATGTAAACAAATGTTTACACTGTGTTGTTAACATTTATATAAGAAGGTGATTCAGAAGAACGATGTCGCATTAACAGCAGTAACAGAGGAAGTGCAACAGAAATGTCAGTGTAAACAGAGGTATGTTATTAGGAATCAGATTATTATCACAGATTCCCACATATTATTATGATTTATACCAGTTATCAGTGAGGACAAAAGTTCATTACTGATAAGACAAGGAAAAACACAGTGTGTTAAACAGGTCAAATTGATCTCATGAACCGTCAGATTATTATCACAGATAAATGCTATAGAGATTATCATCAGTTGTTCGTACTAATAAAAACTGCACTGTGGAAGAGAAGAAAATCCAGTACCTAACTGGTTAAAATGGCAAGTGACTGTAAATATTACTCAGAAACTGGCCGATGAGGGAGACTTCACTGCATTCATGGCTTTAAAGTGACAGCATCTAGAGCAGGGGTCTCAAACTTACGGCCCGTGGGCCATTTGCGGCCCGTGGAACAATATTTGTAGCCGCCACCATGATGTGAAAGTTGAATTTATAATAATATTTTATAGATTTGTTCTCCACAGTTTATGGTTAAATCCTATAGTTCTCAGAATTTGATCCACAGTCTCCTTCTGATTCAGTGTTGTATTAAACAGAATCTATGGGAAACTGATTTTTATCACATTTTTTCTTTTGCATTGAACACTGGAAGTTGACGTGGCCCTTCAGTGATGGTGAACCTCAATTTAGTTGAGTTTGAGGTTGGTTGCTACTTCAAACTCTACTAGGATTTTGCTTTTGTGCTGTAATATTAATAAACACCACTAGGGGTTGTTTCATCTGACATCTGGAGTGATTAAGTAATAGTGTTTGGTCACATGGGTAAAACAAACAATAACCTAGTAGGGAGAACAGAACAACATGAGCAACTACACCCTGTGCTTCAGTGGTCAGTGCTGGTGTGACACATGTCCCTGAAGGACCCGCCCGGACGTGTCCTTACTCGAAGACCAGTTTTTCCAAATCAGTTTCAAGTCACACCCTCAATGAAAATGCACAACGCACTGGTCACACATAGGAATGTGTAAATTCCCGGAATGGTACGATGTGGTGTTGACTGATTTACGTCATAAATTAGAACAAACAAAAAACCTTTTGGAACCAAACAAACTTCCTTCATATTAATTCTAAAATGCTAAAATGTTTTTTTTTAACGATATCTACTGGGGAAATACCAGCATTGCAGGTAACGTCAGAAGGATAATGATAATATATATCAAAAGTATAATCTTTGACAAGCATGATGGGCCAGATTAAAAAAGCACAACGGGCCACGTCTGGCCCCCGGGCCATAGTTTGCACAGGTCTGTACAGGAATAACCTGTGAAGGTTTCTGTCTCTAGGGACAGAGATTTGGAGGAGAGCGCCCTCCTCTTCATAAACAAACTCTTTAGTACTGCAGGCTTAAATCCAGCACAGATTATAGATTACAGGTATCTGAATGTCCCATGCAGGAATGTGGACATGTCATTGACATGCTTACATCCATCAACAAGACAAAAGTCCAAATTGACTGTTTCTTTTGTTTTTCACCAAAAGTGAGAGGGGACATCATGGGTGGCTGGTGTGAAACCTCCCTGTCGTCGTCTCAGACCGAGGCTTTCAGATGTTAATCAACATCCAACAAGCTGCTAATAAGATCAGCGACACTGACTTGTTGCTCAGCTTGATTTCTACTTGAATAATTAGCCACAAATCTTAATCCGTGGAAACGGCGTTGAGCAAAAAAAAGAGATCAAGAGAAAAATGTTTCCTTGTTGGTTATCGTTAAACTGTGAAGAATAAGCGATTACAACTGCACTCAGTGAACTGCAATGTAGATAGACCTTTATTAATCCCTGGGATTATCCTTTGAGAAATTATAGACAAAAAGAAAATCGACATCTTATATTTTCAGCTTTTATACTCAATATCCAAAAGAGAATTTAAAAAATGTAGGGTTTTCACATTTTTAAAAAGGTTTTTAGTAATTTTCTTTTCTTTCGGTTCCAGGATCATTTGTCTACCAATGTATCCACTGTCCCCCCTCTGGACATGTCCAAACCATCTCAATCTGTCTTCTCTGGCTTTTTCTCCAAACCTTCCTGTCTGTGTTGTCCCTCTAATCACCTCATTCCTGATCCTGTCCATCCTTGTCTCTCCTAAAGAGAATCTCAGCATCTTCAACTCCTCCACCTCTGCCTCCTGTCTTCTACATATATACACACATATTTGTGTGTATGTATATATGTATATATATATGATATATTTATACACACACATACATATACTATATATATACATATATACAGTATATGTACACATACACATATACAGTATATATATATATATATATATATATATGTGTCTAAGTCTAACTAATATGTGGTGACTGTAGTTGCAAAAAGAAAGAAACTTTTACTTCAGATTGTTTTTTTTTTCCTTAGACTTCTGTGTCTTCCTTGATAACAGACACAATCTTTTAGTTAATGTGTCATTGGAAAACATTTCCATTTTCTTTCTCTGAAAAGTTGATTTGTTGCTGCGAACTAAAGTGAACAAAAAGGTGTCTTTTTTGTCTTCCTCATACAAACTCTCCGAGATACAATTCTGTCCCATCTGTACCCACACGGACGATCGAGACACTGACACGTTGACGGCCCTGCTGACTGATCATTGACGATCATTTTAGACATTTCCACATCAGACAAACTGCAGAACTTCATTGACTTTTACGACCCCATTAAGCAGTAAAACACATTTAATGAATCATGATGGGCTTTTCCCAGTGTTAACGCTGCCTGAAGGCCAAGCACAAACTAACGTGTGGACATGTCTTCTCCCTCTACCCGCACTTTTGTGATTACAGTAATGGATAAGTCAAAAGTGTGGGTGACGCACAACAATGCAATGAAAACCAAACAAAAGAATTACATAATAAGAATTCCTGTTGAAGCTGCAATGAATTTCTGTCTGTCTTAGTAACAGGCATGGGTTTAACCGGGTCAAGAGTCGGGACTTTTTTTTTTTACGTCTACCTAAGTGAGTCTCACCCAGAAAATAAAAGTAATATATCATACAAACTCATGAATCCTGCAAAAGTCAAAGCAGTCGTCGCAAACTGATCGGAGCGACTGTGTCAGGTTCAAGCGCTGTAGGTCCTCAGATGTTTAGAATATACTTCTGTCGGGACATGTCATGGACTCCCCGCTGGGAGACGTCTCTCCATCTCATGCCAGGAAGTCCCATCGGCATCAAACGTCTGTGTGATAGTTGACAGATTCCTTGCCAACTGTTTGATAGGTTTGGTTCCCAGGCAGAAATCCCCCTTTTTTTTTTTTTTTTTAAATCTTTTCTTCAGTTTCTCTTTGATTGGTGAGCAATTTACTGCTTCAGCGTGTGATTCAAAACAATATTGTCAATCTATAAAAGTCTTTGATATGTTAATGTGTGACGTAAAAAGGTTTTTAGATAAATAGAACTTTATTAATCCCTCGGGAAGACCCTTTAGGAATTCACGGATCAAGAGCAGAGTGCAGCCATTAATCCTTGTGATCATCTCCATCCTAAATTCAGCAACTGGGCCGTAAACAAACAGACTCAGGTCTGCAATGGCTTCAGGTTCTAATGCAACAGTTGCCAGGTTGCCACTGAGGCGCTCTGATCGTAGCACTGTCCCGACCCATATAACTTCCAGTGGGCTCACACTTCGCAGCAATACTGACGATACGGTGCAGTGTGATTTGGGTGGCAGTCATGGAGACTGATGCCATGTGACCCAGTAACAGAGAAGAGGATCGAGATGAATGAGTTAAATTCAGTATGTGGTTTTGTGTTTTAAATCAGTTAAGTTAAATATTTTCACTAAAAACCTGAGGAAAAAATGTTATTAAAATATATCATTGTCC
The DNA here is from genome assembly GCA_016785265.1 of Paraplagusia blochii. Lineage (NCBI taxonomy): Eukaryota > Metazoa > Chordata > Actinopteri > Pleuronectiformes > Cynoglossidae > Paraplagusia > Paraplagusia blochii. The sequence continues at coordinate 60,480 of JAFBJS010001741.1, read as the reverse complement.
AACAAGAAAGACAACCATAGGTAAATAAAGTTACTCCTTTCAGCTTATCCCTTTATCAGAGGATGCCACCGTAAATTAACGTTTTCCATCTCACCCTGTCCTCTCCATCTTCAACACTGACTCCATCTACCTCCATGTCCTCCCTCACTGCATCCATCAATCTCCTCTTGGTCTCTTACCTGGTAGCTCCATCTCTAGGATCATTCTTCTACCAATGCATCCACTGTCCCTCCTCTGAACATGTCCAAACCATCTCAATTTGATACATTGGTAAATTATCTGCATCTTAGAAAATAGGAAGAAGAAAATGCTTAGGTAAGGCTAGCTTAACATTCATCAACTCAAACACCCATAATATCTACTCACCCTTCTGTTTGAAAGGTGTTAGATATATAGTATATTGTAGGTGATTATGGGTAAAAATTTTTTACCACGTTTCAAACATATAGTAGGAATATTTTATGGGTAGGAACATTTTATGGGTAGGAAAATACTTTCGGCACACAATATTTTTAATCCTACTGTTGACTGTGCACCAACATAAAGATTAAAAAGGTTTTGATAATTAGTCCCAGGACTCAGATTGTGTTAATCCGGCCCTGGCCAGGAGCTGCTTGGAAAGTTACATCAAAGAAAAATGAAATCTTTTTGAAAAAAAAAAAAAATCTATTGTTGTATATAAAAACAAAATGGTTGAAATGTTTTTAACTGCCAAGAAAAAAAAGAATCTAAAACAGAGCACGTAGATGGAACAGCAAAATGACCAGAGGATGATGCATTGGCCGGGAATCGAACCAGGTCCAACCACGTGGCAGGCAGAATTCTACCACGGAACCACCAGAGCTTAATAAACACATCTCAATGATCAAAAGTTACTCCGGATACACAGAGTTAACAGCTCAAAGTAGCTGACGATAAACAGATTGAAACCTGCTCCGGAACTACAGTATCTGCCACAAAAGATACTATGAGTCAGTAAGTTTGAGATGTTCTCATCAACTGACGTAAAACAGAACTTCACTGCTTTGGTAAAGCACGTGTGTCAGCAGAAACATCACTGTTTCTTAAAGACTGGGTCGCGACCCGCAGGTGGGTCGCCAGAGATGTTTTCCTAGGAGATTTAACATTAATCGACTTGGGTCACAAAGTTTCCTGATTTTCAAAATACGAGTCCCAAGGCCAAAGACAACATGTGACCTAGAAACCATTCCATCGTCCGGTCTGAGACACAAACAACACCGTCCAGGGTGTCCTCTAACCAGTGATGTCACCTGTAGGTGAAAATGACCCTTTTTTTTTCATTATTACATAAAGTGCCCTGAATGAAGGCCTGCGGATACTTGCTCTCAACTTTATTCACCACACTTTCTGGCCCTGTATCCCTTACCTGTGGTGAATAGTACTTAGCGCAGCAGCGTCTATTGTGGACTCGGAGCAGGAGGCCCAGGTCGCCCCAGTGATCCGGTGTCCTGCAGTGTCAGGTTTCCTTCAGGGAAACCCTGCTATCTTTCCGTTTGGCCAACATTATGTGTGACTTCCTGTCTGTGGCAGGGATATGACTAGAGGACGTCCCCAGGGAGCAGGTGACAATGGGCCTTTTCTTTAGTTTCCAGCTTTCTTTTTCTATGTCACTTTTCTGACTCGGTATAAAGACATGTGCAGGTGCGCGAGGCTACTTCGTTGCTTCATTTCTAGCTTTCGTTCTTAGCGGAACACATGGCGCCAACCGGATTGTGAGGCTCATTTAATGACACAAAATTAGTCATATAAGAAGAACTTTATTCACCACAGTCAGAATAACTGTGTCCACCTCCACAAATCCATCAGTTATGACAGGAAATGACTATAGTAATGGAACTGAATCATCTCGACTATGGCACAAACTGAAGCACATGACACAGCCTTTTGTGAAACCGGTACTTTTTCATCACTAGTTTCTATTATTCTGATTTAAAAACCTTCTAGAAACTGACCAGATCATTCACTTTATTGTCTACATCTTAAAAAAAAACTATTAATTTAGTGGTGAATTATCACCAATCGCACCTTAACCGTGGACCTTCACCATGTAGTGAAGCATCAGGTATTTATCTACGAGGGCAGCAGTAAAAAAAAACAATACTAAATGTCCTATGTATCTCATTTTTCCTTGTTTCAACAGGTTTTCCCCCAGGTTGTCACACAGGTGTCACAAAACATTAGTCTTTCCTTTTTTTTCATAAAGCCACTTAACTGTTTAGAATCCAATGGTCCACTGTGGGAGACTGCTGGGAAAATTCCTCTATATCCGTAATCTTAAGTAAAACCAATATCGCAACCAAGGTTCCGGACTGACGTCATCAACCCACTACTGGATTGGTCCATCACAGGAGTGTCCAATAGGAAGACCTGGATCTACCAAAGGAGTACTGGTACTGTAGATCCTTTATTACATAAATAAAAGATAAAAATAGAGATGTAACTCAATTTCAAGATGCTAATGACTGGGTTAAAGTCAAAATAATACATGTTATATAAGTTTTATATTTATGTAGAGAGATAGATATCCAGTTTATACAGATAGATATATTTAGAGGTTTCACTCTAGGTAGATCACTTCAGCCTGGTCATTAGAAAAAGTAAAGTCACTAACTAACTAACTAATTAACTAACTAACTAACTAGTTCAGCATAAAATTCCTCACCGTAAAGAATGGGCAGCATTTTTTGCAACAAACTTTTTTTTTTTTTGCCATAATCCTAAAATAACTAATTTTTAAAGAACTTAAGATTGTGTAGTTCAGAGACGTTGAACAAGATGAAACAATAATATCCTGCTTAAACATGGACGTAGTCACCGTTCACGGAATATAATGCAAACTTTTGCGTTATCCACAAATAAGTCAAGAAAAAAAAGAACATTTCCAGTCCTTCAACTTTTATTATTGTATCTTCTTATTGTCAAAACACAATTATTTTTTATTGACCTGATGATGTTTCCACTAAAACGACCTCCAAATAAACCTGCCTGTCAATCTGTTGGTCAAGTGCGAAACCACCCAGTGTCATCATTTGGTCGCAGCAGCGAGTGACTCAGAAAGATCCTCTAAGGAAATGAGAATGTCTGATTGTTGAGCCAAGATTTGTCATGTTTTCCTCAATCTGAGAGTCGGAGAAGATCCTCCTGGGACTCTGGTAAAAGGTGAAACTCAAGACCATCTCCAGTTAGTGTAGCAGAGGTTAAAGCATCCTCTTTTCACAGTCACAGGCGGAGGAAGAGAGCAGGAGACAAATAGGTTCCCACTGCAGAGAGAGGTCAGCTCTCCTGGGAAGACTCTCCGCTATTCTCTCAGCGGAAGGTGTGACAGAAAAGAGTTTTTTTTTTTCCCCCTATCGAGCGTAAAGAAAAGGCTCCCACCCATAACCTCAAATTCTACATGCACCATCTCTCTCTCTCTCACACACACACACACTCACACACACACACCTGCTAATGGACTGAACCTTTCTAGGCTGCGCTCTTTGTTTTCTTAACACAGATCGTTTTCCTGCGGCTCAATCGGAGAGAACAGCAGGTGAAGCTACGTTCTCTCACTCTCCTATCAAAATCCTTACCTTGCCTCCATATACATTATGGTTTATGCAGGAGGGGCCGCGCAGGAGCACAATAACGGCAGCTGAGATGTGGATGGTTTCACATGGCATCTTCCCACACTGGGCTGCAGCGAAACAATCGATGCATTCAGACGCTTCCATTTTCATCTACACACAAGACGGTTTTCTTCTGGAGCCACCATTCTGGCCAAAAGATGTGTAGTTCAAGCAAATAAATAAACTAGATGGCGCTCTGCATGTCAAGTTCCTAGCTACCGAGACCAAAGTATATCGTGGCAACCATATGGATTGCTGGAAAGTCCATTAGAATAAGCACGAGGCCTGTACAGTTTCATTGATCTTCTCTGTATTTTCAGCCACATCTCCAAACCCTCTATGACAACTAGTACATTCTAAACACAATAATGAACCTTTAATCACTTTGTATGCAACTTTATTAAGACTGTCCTCACGCCATAATGTTTATCTTCTAATTCCAAACACTTGGTCCGTAAGTAGCGAAGTTTGAAGGTTTTATTGCCTCATCAGATATATATTCTCTGCGTACTATGCAGCGCAGGCCTGGGAACAAAGAAAAATCTGACACAAAAATGCCATATTTCAAGCCTGACTCCTACAAAGGTCTAATACAGCTTTCTATATTTTTGAAGACGGTCCTCTTCCGTCTCTTTACTGACTCTTTTACACAGCTTTCCAAAGACACTAGTTATTTGGGACGCAGAAAAGCACTTGACATGTGTAATGTGTGAGTCTTGGACACTTGTGAGCCAAAATGATCAGGTAATTTCTTAAAACAAAACTTTGTTCAGAATATTTTCTTTTGTTTGGTCCCTATTTTAGTGGTTGCCACCGCGAACAACATTTTCCATCTCCTCTGTCCTCTGTATCTTCTACTCTAACTCCAACTACCTCCATGTCCTCCCTCACTGCATCCATCAATCTCCTCTTTGTCTCCTACCTGGTAGCTCCATCTCTAGGATCATTCTTCTACCAATGTCTCCACTGCCCCTCCTCTAATCATGTCCAAACCATCTCAATCTGTCTTCTCTAGCTTTTCCTCCAAACCTTCCTGTCTGTGTTGTCCCTCTAATCACCTCATTCCTGATTCTGTCCATCCTGGTCTCTCCTTAAGAGAATCTCAGCATCTTTAACTCCTCCACCTCCAGCTCTGTCTCCTGTCTTCTACCTATTTCTAGTGTCTCTGTCTCTGTCTTGTAAACCATTCCCTTAACTGACTGACTCTCTTCTATCACAGAGAAAATGCAAAATGTAAGATGCGCTTTCTTTTCCTCTGAAGATCCACTGATTTCTTTTTTGCTGTAATCCCTTCAGAGATAATCTGTAACTCTTGAGACTCCTTTGTGAATCTCTACCCAGCGTCCTCCCTGTCTCTCCATTGATCTGCTCTGCTCCCTGGGTCTGACCTTTCCATTTGGAATGGATAATCCTCCTGTCCTCAGACATGTGCTGTGGTTGAGTGTGTGATGAATACCCTTGATCTGCCTGGGTGAAGGATTCTGTGACAAACGCACAACCTCGCACCAGCGTCCGAGTCCTTACACAACCACATCAAAGAGAAACCGGACACAAGCAGGATTTCACGTTTGTCCGTCTCATTTGGACCTGAACAGGACAGGACCTCAATCATGTGCCGGTCTGTGAAGTACGCTGGTTTGTTGTTAAGACCAAGAGACTGAGAGTGAGTGTGTAAATGCTGTCCATTTTTACATGTGAGTCTCTGAAAGGTGTTACCTACTTGAAGTAGACATTTTATATGAAACAACATCTTGGGCAAAGTAACTATTTTAGATTTTAAAAAAATAGTGAATGACTGTAAAAGACCAGCGAATAATAATGTGGAAATTGAAAATACTTAAAGACAACTGTAGGGATGTTAAAATGAGCCATAAAATGTGTTCAATCTTGTAACTTTACAAGACTTTTAGGTCCAAATCTTTCTAAACACGAAAAAAAAAAAAAAAATCAATTTCAATTACTATTGATCTTATGGAGAGACGCGTTAAATTTAATTTCTCCAAAAAGGAAGAAAAAAAAACCTTTTTGTGATTGGTGATTAAAAAAAAAATTAAATTTCTTGCATTTTCATGCAAAGTTGGGACACCAGGAGCCAGGAAGTAGACATTTCTTATGCTGTTTCTGTGTGAGTTGCAAAAAAAAAAATATATAAAAACTAATAAAAAGAATGTAAAATTTTTTACATGAGCCTGTCTTTTTTTTAAACAATTGTTATTTTTATGGATGGTGTTTCATTGTATTTCAAAACTATTGTTTTTTTTCTACAGAATTTTGGTCAAACTGAGGTTGTTTCTTCGTAAATTCCTCAACTGTTAAATGGAACGTCTTTCAATTCCAAGAATAAAGCCAGTTACTTAAAACTCCCCTTTTTTGATAAATACATTTTCCTGGATTAGCGGTGATATGCAAAGGAGGTTAATTTTTCATGTATTTATTTTTGTTCTTTTTATGCCTTTGTTTGTTTCCAACAGTTTTTGGCTTCATATTGATTTTTTTTATGACGCTTCTGCGTGTGTGTGTGTGTGAAATCTGATTCCAGTCGTTCCCTCCACCAGCATCAGTCCCCGAGGGACACTTCTTGTCACTCCTGTCACTCCCCCTTCCTCCTCCAATCAACCCTCTCTCTAGGTTTGGGCACCTGCCAGGTCCCACAGTCATTATCCTAATGAGCGCTCACAGCCTGAAGTCAATCTGGCTACAACACCAGCGAACATACACACTCTTGCATTAATGAATACATACACACACACATACAGTTACAGACGGTCCGGTCTGAATGGACATATGTCCTCACAGCATAGGGGGACACAATGGTGGAGACTATGGATGTCAACTGTTCTGGAAAGTCTCTGTATGGAGCTTGTATCCAACCGATAAGATTAATATTATTGGTCGAGGACTGTGTACAGCACACCTGGGCAAACTAAGGCCCGGGGGCCGGATGTGGTCCGTTTGGCATTTTAATTCGGCCCACCAAACTTGTCCAAATTTTAACACAGATTTATATTATGATTATTCTTCTGCATTTACCCAGTACATAGTGTTGAAAAGGCTAAAAGTATATCATTCTTTTATATGCCGTTTATACTTTTTGACACAAATGCTCAATCTCTCTGCTCCTGACCCAGCCCACATGGCAGGTATTAGGACCCATTGTGGCCGAGAGTCAAAATATGGGGCCCCCACCTGGTATACAAGAATGGGCAAAATGTACAAGACCCTCCACTTTGGTTAAATTTCTACTTAATTTTAATGCTAGGTACCAATAAAGCTGATGAATTCAACAGGAAAACATGGGATGCACTGAAGTGACTTTAGTTTCTATCAACAAAACAAGTCCTGAAGATTTAAGAATTAAACCCCAGTGAACTATTTTTGTTCTTATCATTATGTTTGTTCAAACAATTTTAATGGTAACAGGCGTTAAAATGAACAAGAAATTGAAGAAAATGGCAGAGTGGCCCAATGGGGATTCTGGTTATTCAGATTTTTTATTTTTTAATCAACAATTGAACTTTGGAGTCTTTCAAACACAGCCACGATCTGCAACAACTTCACAAATGTCATTTCTGATTCTTGCAAAAAGACTAATTTGCTGAATAAATATCAGAAACTGCAGCATAAAAACATCCTTTATCAATGTTCACTTGAAGAGAAAAAAAAAAAAAAGTTTTTTGTCCGTCTTTGTGCCATAGAACAGTGAGAACTGAACTGGAGAATGACTTACGTAGGTTTTCACCTCTAGTTCCTGGAGCCTAAAACCAACTGTTGTTCAGTGTGTTGGACTTTTCACAGAGAGTGAACTTGAGTGGAGTTGTGTTTTTGTCAGTACAATGTCAGAAAAATACACGTTAAGTGGCACCAGACATTGAATTGTAATGATTCCTGAACCAAATTTGGACTTAAATTGTATTTTTCTGAGATACGGAAAGAGATTAATTCAATCCTGCACCTACTTATGTCCTGGGGTTGAAAGAATATTACAGGAAACAGGTGACAGTGAGCTCATAACCAGTCCTGTCTTTTTCACATGGGAAACGTTACGAGGAGGACACCTGCAGGCCTTGGGAGAAGCATCGTGACCTGGAAAGATGGAGCACTTCCTGAAATCACTGCATCCGTCTGGCAGGAAAACACACAGGAAACGGGCCGGTGAATCCACTGGAGATTGCCTGCGTGCACTGGCTACACCCTGAGGACCGCGCCACCACAGCAACTGTCTCCGTGGGAACAATACCACCTGTCGCTCAGGGCTACCGGACAATGGAGGCCAGATGGGGAGCAAAGGGTGGAGGACGCAACCAAATGCCGACCTAAGCAGGAGCATCAAATCAAATTCTTTAGTTATTCCTGATGCCAAAAGCCTATGGTTTTATTGTTTATCACTGCTTGTATGGGTAATACTGTACACGGCCATCTGTCCTGCACTGTTCATCTCCCTTTGTCTCCGCGGCTTTGTTTGTTTTACTCTCACGCGCTTCGATACACATACTGTCTATACCACAAAGCAGATGAAAGGACATCGTCCTGTACAGACATCTCGTGCCAACATCTCAGAGCAAAGAGCGCTGCTGTGCAAAACTGTGTGAAATTAGCTTAGAAAACAAGACGCTCTTTGATGCGTGGTAGCTTTGTAACCTCGATAACTAAAAACAAAACAAATATGGAGCCAAAGTGGCCGACTTTGACCACAGCCCACATAAAATGGACATTTTGATCCCATTTAGTTGAAAAAAATACTTCTATTCAATATCCACGCAAATGCGCCTTCTCTGAACATACTTGGTTTCTCTACAAACAGGATTTCAATAATGGGAATGGGAAACTAAAACGTGTGCAGGTGGTGAGCAGTGGACACACACACACACACACATATATATATATATATACACATATATGTATATACACTGTCTCTTATACACATCTAGATGTGTATAAGAGACAGGACCAGACACTGCGCATCAGTCTACTCAGTCTACTCACCAGATGTGTATAAGAGACAGGGTCTGGAGGGTTCCAGGGTTGAATCCAACAGCTGCCAGGTTACCACCGAGGTGCATTGGACATGGCATTGAATGAGCATGGCATTGCCCGGGCACTCAAAGTTGCCCACTGTCCACTTTGGTCATGGGTTAAATGCTGTGGTGACATTTTATTGTGTGTATCAGAAGGCAAGAAGTTTGCTTTTCTTTCCTACAGCGTGAAATATTGATTCTAGGTTCTTCCTCTTTTCAAGTCAATCTTTACACTTATCCCGACCCCGACTATAACTTTATTTCCTGCATTGACTTTGGCTTCATGCATGCAGCCTTTTTGAGGTTAAAACTGGAGCTTACAAAAAACTTGAATTTAAGAACTGACGCCTCCTGCATGAGAGATGAAACATCTTCTTCAAACTGAAATGATTCAACTACCCTGCTGTTTTCTTCAATACATTATTCAATGCCTGGTTCCACCAAAGGTGCATTTGTTGGGACATATATAACGATAACAAAAAATTGCTCATTAGAGTTTCATTTCAGGGCTGATATCTAGACATTTCCATGTTTCTTAACCAAAATCATTGAAGTTTTTACATTAATGGCTATGACATTGTACTGACAAAAAATGTTTTTTTAGGGAATCATTGTTTTCCTGTTCATTGTATTCTTCATGTAATAAACCTTTAGTGGAACCAGGCATAAAAATGAACAAGAAATGGAAGAAAACGAGGCTTGTTTAATTTTTTTTCTATGACTATATTATAAAAGCACTCATATAAATACATGTAAACAAATATATGTAATAATTTATTTACATCTTACAAACTCACACCTCTATGTTTCAATGGACATCTTTACAAGAATGTCAAAGAAAAATATTTTTTGGGAAAAAACTTTTGGTTATGATTGATTAAAAATTAGGAAAAAAATAAAAATTAATTGATTAAAAAATAGGAAATATGTCAAATAGACTGAATATTTACATTTACATTAATGCATCTAACAGATATAAAAAAAAATTAAAAAAAAAGAGGATGTTGCTGTTCATCCCAAGTTTTTTTGATAAATTTTTTCTCTGCATTAAATCACCGTAGTGAGCAGGGGACTGTGCTCAGGTCATCTCAGTCGTAACTTGGCACGAGGGGGATTTGAACCGGAGGCCTTGTGGACTCAAGTCCATTTCCTTCACCACTAGGCCACCATCAGCCCACAAGTTAAGGAGGATTTACACTATCAAGCCTTATTGATCATCTTTTCCTTCCATTCACTGAGTTCATCGTTCATCGCTCTGATGAATCTCTATTACCCTCCGTCCTGTCCCTGTCCGTGCACAGCTGACCAGTTCAAAGTGCAGCGCGTACAATCGAAACAGTACCGCACAAGAGAACAGACGTCTTCGACCCCGGTCTTTGCACCAACGACCCACCCTCCCCGTCTTCCTCTAGGCTTTATGAATGGCCTGTGCATTCAAGTATAAATCTAAGCTATCCCTGTCACACATGTCATGCTGCCATTAAGAAGTATAAAAGTGGAAGCTGAATGGAGCGGGAGAATGTGGGAATGAGAGGGGTTTTTTTTGGGCGCTGTCAGGGTCGCCATCTGCTCTTTATCCATGTTGGCACCGAGCCCTGGTCCAGCCCTTGGCACCTACACGCAACTCACAAAAAAAACTCTTTGTGCGCATAATCATTGTAGTTTCGCTGTGAGAAACAGGAAGGCGTCGTGCCACATAGTGCGGGCGAATGAGGAAGCGGCAAAGCAGTTCTGGAAAACTGAAGCAGAATGTGTGGGACGCGGCGCGAGTGAATGAGAGCGAGTGAGCGCTGAACTTTTTGGATTTTCCAAACAGTGTTTTTTGGCTTTAAAATGAGTGAAAACACAAGAGTGGCTATTTGTTGATGTTGTTGTGCGCGTGTGCGTTTGTGGGAGGGGAGTGTGTGTGTGCGTCCTTGCGTTTGCACGTGTGTTTATGCGTGGACAAACAAAGAAGATGTCCTTGTGCTAAAGTGGTCGTACAAGTGGGCCCTGGGTTTTCTGTTCCTATAGTGGAGTGTGAATACAAATCTGGAGAAATTGGCTTTTGTTTTTGGGGCCAAGTGGGTGGACAAGGTGTGTGACGGCGTCTTTTTGGGGTTTATTTGGCCCCGTGTGGGATGAAGGGTCGGCGGATGGGTGTGTATTTGAATACGCTGATGATGCGAGTTCCTACAACAAAGCCTGCATCTGTTTTTTAAGCTGTTGCTCAAAACCCATTCCTGTATTTGTTCTTTTTTTTATTTTGAACATTACTTTAAAATGTTATTTTATCACATAGCTCCAGGTTTGTAAAACACACGTCAAATTGGTTTCGTACAAAAAAAAAAAAATCACTGAAAATCATCTGATTCTATCATGTATCAGATTTGTTTGGATTCAAAACACAAAAAAACTTCATTAACATAAAATTTTGCAAAAGCCATTAAAATTAACTGAGTCAAAAATTTAAGAAAAGTAAAAGTAACATAGAATAAAAAACAAAAACACAAAATCTGACATGAATGTGAGGACCCTGTACCACTCTGAACAAAGGGCTGCACAAGGCCCCCGACCCACAGGTTGGCCAAACCAGTGTCAGACAGAGCTAATACCTCAAAGCCCATTCATCACCTATGGCTTGGTGATGATCAGCACTACCTTCATGCTCCAAGATGACAAATACACAACATTATTTTCATTTTTGTACAGATTTAAGGACATTGAAGGTTCACAGTATGGAGCAGTGTGATTTGGGTGTCAGTGGTGGAGACTGCTGTCCCTGAGACCTGGCAACGGGTAAGAAGATGAATGAAAACTATATGTAATAGATCATTTTGTGCCCGTCCATGTGTAATTTTAAAGTTAAACTCATTGTTTGATATGTTTTTAGGAAATAATTACATTTATTTGGTAAATAAATAAATGGGAAAATCGGAATTTAGAGCAAATTGAGCTTTGACACGAATTTAATTATTGGCAGAAAATCATTTTAGCTACAATTTCAACATAGTTAGATCTGAATGAACCAATGTCTGAGATGTTTTGTCTTTAAAATCTGAAAATCTTCCATTTTCTTGTTTTCCTTTGAGCTACACATCGTCAAGTGTGAAAATACTGACACGTGTTTGTGTAAACAGCAGAACAATGAAAAGCCCTGCTGACCCTGAAAGTGACCCCTAAAGACCTGAACACCAAACACGAACAAACCTAAAAAAAAAAAAGAAAAGAAAACGATGATGACACTGTTGCCGGGGAGAGTCTGCGTTCAGTTACAGTGCGCATAGTGAAGATGTACGTGTTTGTCTGCACAAATACATTTTATGTTTGTGGCAAAGAAGTCAGTCCTTCCAAACAACACCGCCGTTAACCCTTGCAGCTCTGGAGAGACCACCCAGATGTTCAACCATGAGTGTGTGTGTGTGTGTGTGTGTGTGTGTGTGTGGTCCACAGTCATGTTTTGTGTCGTCTATTATCTGTCCACTCCACTCCACTCTGCTCAGTTGTGCTGCTGACACAACAATTCCCCCAGGGATTGGAGACAGAAGTTTATCGCACTGTCATACAGTTACGAATAGTATACTGCAAAAATGACTTCAAGATGCTTTACATTTGTGTAGATATTCAACAAATAAATTCTAAAAAAACGCAAAATTATTCACAAAATCTAATTTTAACTACATCAAAAGTATTTAGGGAATTTTTGGAGGGGAAATCCAGGAGTGTGGGGTTGGACGCCTTAAGTCAAAAGGCAAATCTCTTAATTTACTGGTCAATCTACGTTCCTACTCTCACCTGTGACATGAATTTAGTTTTCAGATACTAAAATGAGCCTTCTCCACAGGGAGGCAGGGCGCACCCTTGGAGATAAGGTGGGGAGCTGTCACCTGGAAGGAGTTTGGAGTAGAGCCGCTGCTCTTTGACATAGTGAGGGAGGTGGCTTGGGCTTTTACATCGCACTCCTCCCAGGGGAGGTGTTGGGATCCTGTCCCACTGGGAGGAGACCCAGAGGAAGACCCAGGACACGCTGGAGCGACTATGAAGCCCGGCTGGCCTGGGAACGCCGCAGGATCCTCCCAGATGAGGTGGAGGAAGTGTTCGGGGAGAAGGGAAGTCTGGGTATCCCTCCTCCAGATAAGAAGACAAAGATGGATGGATGTGTAGGGAATTTTTCGGAAACGGCAGATATACAGTAACTGTCGTCGAGGGTCTTTAAAGTCCCTTAAATCTTAGATAAGACTTTACTTATCTAACAAATGACGAATTACTTAATAAAAATGTCTTTTTTTTACATTTGCCTAAAGGACTTATTAATTTCACACCTTTAATCAAATAGAAGTATTTCGTTTTTATTTATATACATCTATCATTTAACTATATCTGTTTTCAACACACATTAAAGAGCATTACACAGCAAGCGGCTCAAGGATGAGCATTTCAAAATAAAGGTTTAGAGTTAGAAGGTGTTGGACTTTATGGAGAAAGACTTATGACCAGGTCTGTCCTCAGATTTGAAGAAACACTAAAAGCCAAAAAAAGGGAGAAAACTCCAAACTCCGGTCACACTGAGGTTCTTCACGTTGTTAGACTGACGTGAAAAGCCGTGGCTGATGTTTCCAGTGAAGCTCGGTGTCTGAAGTGCTTCAGTCCTCTTACAGAGGATTATCCCTGCTCCATTTACTGACTGAGGAGATAAGACTTTTTAATCACTGGTTTGTTTTAACTATTTGCTGAAGACAAGAGCTGCATTTGCAATGCAGAGATAAAGAGACAACTGTGGAAAAGACGCTTCAATGAGTTGATTAACAGGGATTAATTGTGAACTAATGACACCTCTGGGACAATGGGTGGATGAGACAAAAAAAAGACAGAGATCAGATAGATTTTCTCTTTCCCCCCTTTCGGCTTGTCCTTTCATCAGAGGTTTCCACAATGAATCGTCTTTTTCCATCTCTCCCTGTCCTCTGTATCTTCTACTCTGACTCCAACTACCTCCATGTCCTCCCTCACTGCATCCATCAATCTCCTCTTTGTCCCCTACCTGGTAGCTCTCTAGGATCAGTCTTCTACCAATGTATCCACTGTCCCTCTTCTGAACATGTCCAAACCATCTCAATCTGTCTTCTCTAGCTTTATCTCCAAACCACAGGAAGCAGAGCTGGAGGTGGAGGAGTTAAAGATGCTCAGATTCTCTTTAGGAGAGACAAGGATGGACGGGCTCAGGAATGAGGTGATTAGAGGGACAACACAGACAGGAAGGTTTGGAGAAAAAGCTGGAGAAGACAGATTGAGATGGTTTGGACATGTTCAAAGGAGGGACAGTGGATACATTGTCCCTCCTTTGAATATTTACATACATAAATTCACTAAATATGAACAGTTAGTGCAGGGGTCTCAAACTCACGGCCCGTGGACCATTTGCGACCCGTGGAACGATATTTTGCGGCCCCCACCTTGATGTGAAAGTTGAATTTATAGTTATATTTTATAGATTTGTTCTCCACATTTTATGGTAAATCCTATAGTTCTCAAAACCCTGATCCACAGCCTTTTTTTGGTTCTGTTTTTGGGAAACTGATTTTTTATTAAACCTTTTTCTTTTGTATGGACACTGAAAGCTGACGTGACCCTTTTGTGAAATAATAGTGTGGGTGGTGGCCCTCAACTTATTCGAGTTAGAGACCCCTGAGTCAGAGACTGAGCCGACCCTTACATTGAAATATAATGGATTGGAAAATAATGTTATTTTATTCGCCCACTAGACCCAAAAAGCCAACATCTGTACTATATAAATGAGTAAATATCACAGTTTACATGTGGATGAATTATTTCCTGCTCCTTCTCCTCAACTTCACCTTGAGCCCGTGCTTTAAAGTGACAGTGCAGCAGTAACCAGAGCTCTGTGAGGCCAGTGCAGCTGCTGGAACATACAAAGACTCCCTTCTCTGTAACTTTATATTCCACACACAGGTCCACTACAGGAGACATGTTCAGAGCTGGGAGGGAGGAGAAGGAGCATGACACAGGAGGTTCAACCATGGCTGGAAGACCTTAAACGCACTCGCTCTCTCTCTCTCTACCGCCCTCTCTGTTACACACACACACACACACACACCTGTGCAAACTCTCCATGCGACTTCCTTTCTACAAGTCACACACACACATCAGACACGTACTTCTTGTGGTCTCACACACTGCCCACTCTGTTCTCCGGGGCGTTGGCTGTTAGGCTCTGGCCAATGTGTACTTAAGGGCAATACTTTAGTCTGAGGTCCAGGAAGACGACAGACGCAGACAGACATACGGAGAGACAGACAGACGTCCACGTGCATCGATGTAGACATGGTGGAAACACTCAGTTCAAGTCACAGAAGCTGAATCTTAAGACATTTGGACATTGTTCTGACTGAGTGATATGATGTTCCTTACAACAGCTCATATTTGGGGAAAACTAAGGCTTGTGGGCTGAATGTGGCCCGTCGGCCATTCTTATCCAGCCGGACAAACCTGTCCAAATGTTACTTTTTCTTAAAAAATAAATCATATTATCATTATCAGGTTGCCTTTTCCTTGAAAAAAATAAAAGCCATTCCACTATAGATAGCATACACAATGTTCAGTTGCCATGTGAACATGTGTTTCCTTCCTCTCTGAATTCAAGAAGTATGTGAAAACCTGTCTTTTCAATTTTTTTTTTCAATTTTTTTCACAACTAACTAATATTTTTTGACTCACCTTCTCTTGAACTCCCTCTTAATCTGTGAGTTCTATTGCTTTCTTTTGTTTTATTATTGTATTTGTTCTATGTTACTGTTATTTTTTTGTCAAATTTTAAGTCATTTGGATAAAAGCTTATGCTAAACCTAGTGGATTATATTTATAGTTATATAAAATGTGAAGTATGCTTTTAGTGTATCCCCCAACAACAGGGCTATCATCGATTTATTTATTCACAACTATTTTAAATGAGACACTAGAGATCCAGTGCTGCAGTTTGCACTTTTTTTTTTACTACATGGCAAATTAACAGAAAATCTTCACAAAGCGTTTTGTAAAAAAATTAAATCAAAGTTACTCATAGAATAAAGAATTAAAGACATATGCACAGCAATGGAACAGCCTCCCACCCTCACTTAAGAGCAACCCAGGGCAGAGACTCTTTTTAAACCTTTTTATATGGAAAAACATACGACTGTCTTGATTGATTCACTGTGATTTTACTCCTTGACTTGTGACTCGCTGTGATTTAACTGAATATGTTTTTATGCCTTTAAGTATTTTACACCTTATGTAGCACTTCAAAATAATTTATTATTATGATTATTATATGCAATTAATTTATCCTCGTACAACCAGACCTTTTTTTCAAATATGTGAAATATAAAAATATATAAAAATATGTAAATCACACACTATTGATCCAGTGCTGTTTTAAATGTCCTCTTATGTATTTAATAAGTTTACTAGCAGGTTTATGTCATAAAAATACCAACATAACAATGATATATATATATATATATATATATATATATCAATTACAAAAAACTGCACCATTTAGTACAAAATCAAACGTCCCATAATCAGTTACGCAAAAAAACACATCAACGTTGGCAGGAAACAAGGACAGGAGGAAGGTGAGCTCTAACACGGAGACACAAACAGACACTAAGCAAATGCCTGCACAATGACCACGACACAAAAACCTGAAGTAAAACCCTTGTGTTACACTCGACATCTCAGTCAACATCCAACCAACGTGAGTCCACACCACCCGGGTGACATGACACACCGTTGTCAAACACACCCCTCACACGCACTACGGCAGGCACTTTAGAGACTGAATATTCTGTGAACATTTTTCAATATATGTTGCATTAAGTAAAACTGAGGATAAGCTAAAAAAAATACTCTAAATCAGTACTTTTCAATCGGTGGGGCGAGGCCCCCTCAGGGGACTCAGTGAGTTACCGTGGAGACACGAGTGTGTCACTGCTGTAATGCTTGAATGAGAACAAGCCTCTAGTCCAGGCATGGGGAAACATTTTGATTCGTGGACACATTTGGTCCTAAAATTGGTCACAGGGGACGAGTCCATAGCAGAAGAATCATTCGTTTGAACTAAGACAACTGGCATGAAAAGTCAAAATCCTACATTTCTAATGCCCTTTATGACATCATCTACTGGAGAAACACATTATTGCAGGGAAAAGGCAGAAGTAATATATTACTTTGAATTAATTCGTCAATTTGGACAAAGTTGGTGGGCCGCATTAAAAAGCTCAATGGGCCACATTTGGCCCCCGGGCCTTAGTTTGCCCATGCCTGCTCTAGTCACTAGATAGCAGGTACACCAATGCTTCCCAATATTTTGGGAATATTGGGGAAAAAATACATTTCTGATGACCCATTTCTTTTTTGAAAAGTCGCAAACCTCCCTGATTATTGAACCATAACCAGGATGTTTTATTTTTAATCGTGCGATATCTGAACAACCAGCATTACTCACGATTTAGCCAACAAAATGTAAGTATTGGTAACAGCAAAAAGCTAGAGGACTCCTCTGAAACATGGAGGATGACTCAAAAAAAAAAAAAAAAAAAATCTCTTGCGACCCATCTAGGGGGCCACGACCCAGTCTTTGGGAAACAGTGCGTTAAACATATTAAAAGATACATATTATTGGGCTCAAAAATTGCAAGGGCGTGGGTTGGGCCAAACACATACAAAAACACACATTAATACATAAAGACAGACGACCAACAATGATCAATTATCCAGTCTTTTTTTTTTTTGTTGACCAAGTCTTTGTGTTACTGGCCTCACCAGGGAACCTACTCTTCTGCGTTTCCTGACTTCTCGTCCATCTCAGAGTATTTACCAGCCTGTCACTTCTTCACTTCCTACTGACCAACACAACCTCTCCCCCTGCCCCAGGATCTGAACTTTCCCCTCAGTATCACCTGCCATAAACGGCCAGCGTTTGAACAAGGCATTCTCAGTCGGAATGAGACAACAATCTGTGTCAGGAGGCACCAGTGACCCAGGGGAGGGCTGCTGTCTCCCCCCTCTCCCTTCCCTGCTTTATGGCACTCATTTGGGAAGACAAGCAGTGTGTGTGTGTGTGTGTGAAGACGTGATTTGAGGCTTTAGGCCGTGGGTGTAGACGAGCACCAACATCCAGCTGACCACACTGACAGCAGAGCATCAACTTGAAACATGTCAGAGAGAAACAGACCGGCAGGAAATGCTGATACACTGACATGAACACGTGTTGTGTTAAATTTCTAAATTTTCCACATCGTGTCTCATACGTCACTGATAAAAATCTCCACCCGCTTCAGTTCAACTTGACTATTTTAGCCTAATACGATGATGGATAAAGGTCTCCTTTAGATCTTAAGTCTGTGCCAATGGCAGAACCACGATTATTGTTTGTTTGTTTTTTCATTTTTAAGCAATTTATTGTCATTGGTTGACTTGTTTGAATAATGACAATGTTGAGAAGCTGTCAAGAAATTATTTTTTAACTCAATAATTTTGTATTTGTTTGTGTCTGTTTAAGGAAACCACAACTTCTCCAACAAAAAACAGATTTTTTAACAAGTATTTCATGATATTTGAGAATGTGTAAAGTTTAAAGGCACGGAAACCTTTTTTGACCAGTGTATATTTTTCGGACCAGATCAAACTAAGGCCCGAGGGCCGGATCTGGTCCTTCTGTGATTTTTATCAGGCCAAACAATCTTGCCCAAAATAACCTTTTAATTTAGGTTATCATTATCTTTCAGCCTTTTACCTACATTGATGGCATTTCCCTTAAAGATATCATAAAAAAAAGCAAATTTTTAGAACTCACGGTGGCCCGGGTGTTTTCTGGTCAATGTTCTAAAAGTACCATGTGCTTAACTATTGATGTCATGACATAAACAACCTCTGGAACTACAAATTATGTTGACAATTTGATCTGCAGAAGATGGACAGGAATAATCTCATCTTGTTGGTCAACGCAACACGGAACGATTTATTTTGTCATCCTAGGAAACAGAAACAGGAAGACAGTTCTCTGAAGTAGTTTCAGTGGTACTCACCATATGACTGAGTTCCAGTAAATCATCTGAAACCAGCAGAGAAGTCTTAATCTTCACGACATCCTGTGTTCCATACACAGCACAACCTCAAAATAAAAGTGCAAATACATGTGCTTAGATTTGTCCTCCCTCCATGGCAACAGACAAAGGGTCAATGTGGCTGCAGGTTTTTTGTTCCAAACGAGCAGTAACACACCTGAGTTGACAGGTGTAATCAACTGATTTCAGTCAACTGATTGCTGATTGGTCCAATCTATGTGGTCTTGGTTGGTTGGAGTAAAAACCAGCAGGCACACCAGGTCTTTTTGGACCAGTTTGGACATGTCCCCTGCACTGTAAGGAAAACCTGGGCATTGCAAAGAAAACACAGAGGTGTAGATAGATTAGATTAGATTAGATTAGATTAGATTAGATTAGATTAGATTAGATTAGATTAGATTAAATTAGATTAGACAGACAGACAGACAGACAGAACTTTATTAATACCTCAGTTTGATACTTCCGTAATTATCAAACTACTAGGTATAATCAAACTACCGAACTAGGGTCAGGTCCATAGTGTAGTGGTTAGCACACCTTCCTCCAAAACTGAGAAAGCAGAGAGTCCTGGGTTCAATTCCCATGGAAACCAATCTTAAAAGGCTAGGGTCTCACACTCAAATACATTAAGGACCACCATCCACAGTATGATTTCACTGAAGGACCACGTCAGTGTTCAATACCAAAGAAAAAATTAATCAAAAAATCAGTTTTCCTTAGATTCTGTGTAATACAACACTGAACCAGAAGGGGACTGTGGACCAGGGTTTTGAGAACTAAAGGATTTATCATAAAATGCACAGTACAAATCTATAAATTACTATAACAAATTCAACTTTCACATCAAGGTGGGGGCCGCAAAATATTGTCCCGAGGGTCGCAAATGACCCACGGACCGCGGGTTTGTGACCCCTACAATAAGGCATTTGATTGGAAAACAACTTCTAATGTTAGTTTAGGAGACCAGTGAATGTGATGCATTACCAGGGTTGACCTGGACCCTTGGCTACAATTAAGGTAAATGTTTAAATCCACTCAGACGTTTTAAACAATACCTTCCCTCAAAATTTATGGCCGTGCAGGAAGCAAGGACCATAAACACATGGTTGGGTGAGTTTGGCAAGGACAAAGTTAAGTGTCTGACAGAAGCCTGTCCTCAGCCCTATCAGACACCCAGACTTATCTGGGATTAAAACGAAGAAACTACACACAAGTGTTTCACTGGGGGGCTAACGGTTAAGGAACACGACACAGGTCCGCAAGGCTTCAGGTTCTAATCCACCAGCTGCCAGGTTGCCACTGAAGTGTTCTGAGCGTAGCATTGTCCAGACCCACATGACATCCAGTGGACTCACCACCCACAGGAAGTCTCACAGTATGGAGCAGTATGATTAGAGTGAGACCTGGTAACAGATTAGGACTAAGGTCTCAAACTAGTGGCACGCAAGCCATTTGTGGCCCGTGGAATGATATTTTGTGGCTCCCACTTTGACATGAGAGTTAAATGTTAGTGAGATATAGATCTATAGAGGGGTTTCACTGCAGGTCAACAATTCCAGAAATTGTCATGTTGGACGCACACAATGGTGAAGTGGACTCTCCATTGTTGCACTATTCACTTTCTGCAGTGATCTAGACCTGTGTCCTCCAACCTTCTTTTGCACCATGGACGTTAAATGTCTCGTTCTACTTCCATGGACCGGTCGTTAAGTTGTGGCAGATAAACACCCCTTAATAAAATTAGATTTCCCGTGTTCTGAAATATTTTCCTACCTATAAAATCTTCCTACCCAAATTAACTGTGCATGGGCACAACAAGGATTTCTCAAGTGCACACAGCCTATAAATTTCTGCTACCAGACCGGTAGCAAAAAGTTAGAATCTTGTATCAATGACTCTGTGTCATTTTGAGTTTATTTTTGTTGTCTTCTGAGACAATATTTCCTAATCAAATCATATCTCTTGGGCCCAGCACCATATCACCCACGGACCGGTACCGGTCCCTGCACCGTTGGTTGGGGACCACAGATCTAGACCTCAGACCATCTAATCATCTCAGAGAGTCTAATCATGTCTTTTCACAGATTGATGTACTGTACTGTACTGTACTGCACTGTACTACAGTATAACACTCTGTGAAAAGACATTTACTGACATGAATCACCAATAAATATATTATTATTAAGATATATAGATATTCTCTCCACATTTTTTTTGGTAATTCTTATAATCCTCATAACCCTGGTCCTCAGACCTCTTCAGATTCATTTCTTACTGATTTGTTTTTTTGCTTTTTCTACACATCTGCAGTGTTGTCTTACGCCCCTTTGGTGAAATGACAGCGGAGGAGGTGGCCCCTTAACTTTTTGGACCCCTGGATTGGAGGATGAAGATGAATGAATAAATGCTCCACTGGTGCTGGTGGTTAAAACACGTATAGAGTGATTATATAAATCCTACGAGCTGAGCTTCACCGCAGAAATGACCCCAGGTTTTTACAGTCCAGTGTTTTGAAGACCACGTCCAGGTGTGGAGCGTTTTGCTTCTGCTCGTGTAATTGTTCACCAGGATGTCTCGTGGTGAGGGAGTTCAGATTTGTTTTGTTAACCCCTGCTGGCTCGTCTTACATTTACCAGTCACTGGATCTTGGGGCTTACTTTACATTTAGCAGCAGATGGTGTGCACAGATTTTTTAGGAAGATGCCTTCAGACTTGTAACCTTATCCCTAAGTTGGGCATCTCACCACTTATGGCTTTGAAAAATGCAGACAATCATTGTGGCAGGAACACAGAATTTTTTTCCATGTCAGAAACTCAACCTGATTCCAGCCAGGTGTCCCGGTTGGACAGATGCACAGGTGGATGCTTCCATTTCATTGACAGTGAGTTGAAAGCCTATTGTCTATAAGCACCAACATGTAAGGATGTGTTCATCTTCACAATTACTGCTGTAACCCTATAGGGTGGACTGTTACACACATCAATGTCTTCTTCTTTGGTCTTGTCTGTTTTCCAGGGGTTGCCAGAGTGAATCATCCTTTTCTGTCTCACCCTGTCCTCTGTATCTTCTACTCTGACTCCAACTACCTCCATGTCCTCCCACACTGCATCCATCAATCTCCTCTTTGTCTCCTA
>JAFBJS010001741.1:23132-38314 GCA_016785265.1 Paraplagusia blochii | reverse complement strand
CTGTACATCATGGCTGGTCTCACAACTGTCTTGTAAACCCTCCAGACCCAAGTTACCACTTGGCCACAACTGTCCCAGCCAAATTAACTCTTCTTCTCCTTAGTTTGTACCTTTTTCAGAGATTGCCACGTCACCCTGTCCTCTGTATCTTCTACTCTGTCTCCAACTACCTCCATGTCCTCCCTCACTGCATCCATCAATCTCCTTTTTGTTTCCTGCCTGGTAGCTCCATCTCTAGATGAAGACCTATTTTGTCTTGCGGGTCATAAGTGGTACTAAAATTTGAGTCATGGACCAGGTCAGGATCAGAAAGATTGAGTATTTCCGTGAACTAAGATAAATGATGAGTAAAGTATTGAATAAAAGAAAAATGCTGGCTTCGCAGGGAAAAGGTAGAAGGACAATGATAATATAAATGAAAAGTATAATTTGGACAAGTCTGGCAGGCCGGATTATAATGCCAAAACGGGCCGCATGCGGGCCCCGGGCCTCAGTTTGCCCAGATCTGCCTTAGAAATGACGATTGCCTTTAGACACGAAGCAAATATAGCTTCCACTGAGCTATTTTTGATTATGACTCAGCGTCATTTGAAAAAAAATGTTTCAAACATCACTTCTGAAACTTTTCAAGTGTCTTTTTGCAGTTCTAGCCTCTGAATATTTGGTGATTTAGTGTAAATGTGGTGTAATTATAATTTAAAGACTAAAAGACTATTTCCTCTCTCGGGGGAAGTCACCACAGCGGAAATCCACACGTGAGATTGGACCCATTTTGTTCCAGATGTGTCTTTCTGATGCAACCCTTGGCCACCTTGGAGGTCGGGCATGATGAGCATTTTGAGGTTAAGCGTTTGCTTTGCAGGAACACATTGGCATGTAGACAATCTTCCTGTTTGATGCCAACCCTGTCCAACGACCTTGCCCTGGACGTGAAAAAAGTGACATCACAGTGCAATCCATTATGTTAATGTCAGAGTGCGTCTGACTGCGGTCGTCGATGGTCTACCATCAACATGTTTCAGATCACTTCTCGTAACAGTGACATCACCAACATGCAGCTGCAGACCAGGACATCTGGTAGCACTGCAGCTCCAGGACAGCTGCTGAAGAGTCGCAGTGTTTAATTACCGTCAGGAGCCACAGACTAAAGATATGATTGGCTGATAGTTGACAGCTGTGTCCCTCTCGTAGGGACAGTACACCGCTGGAAATAGATACGGATTTTTATTCTTGGAAATGTCTTGACGTAGAGCTGGAGGTGGAGGAGTTAAAGATGCTGAGATTCTCTTTGGGGGAGACAAGGATGGACAGGATCAGGAACGAGGTAATCAGGGAGACAACACAGACAGGAAGGTTTGGAGAAAAAGCTAGAGAAGACAGATAAAGAAGGTTTGGACATGTTCAGAGGAGGGACAGTGATTATATTGAGAGAGGAATGCTAGACATGGACCTACCAGGTAAGAGACGAAGAGGAAGGCCACAGAGAAGATTTATGGATGCGGTGAGGGAGGACATGGAAGTGGTTGGAGTTGGAGATGGGGATGTGGAGAACAGGGTGAGATGGGAATTGTTGTTGCTGTGGCAACCCCTGAAAAATGGGATAAGCCGAAAGGAAAAGTAGAAGCTCCCACAGACCATACCAAATGATTTTGTGTGCCGGATTTGGCCCCCGGGCCTTGAGTTTGACACATATGCTTCATTATAAATTACTTTTTTGAGGTTGAAGAAAGAAAATAACAGCCTGGACACAGATGTAAAATCAAGGGACAGTTAATGTAGTTTGTTTCTGAATTTTTCTTATATAAAATCTGTAAAAATTCCACCTTAAAAGCAGCTCTAACAGTGAGGTGATCCTCTAAATGAGTGTTAAGGAGACGGTGAAAAGTCTGCACCCTGTTCCACATCTGCACACACAGCAGTGCCTGCAAGGCTGACCCTGCCCCCACCGTCTGATATCTCTCTGCTGTGTGTGTGTGTGTGTCTGCAGCACAAAGCAGTCATTGGTCGACCAGATTTGTTGGAGGGAAAAAGCAGCAAGTACCAGGCAGAGTGAGCAGGGAGATAGTGCTGACTCAGGCGCTGGGCCCATTGTTCTGGTAACCTAGTAACCCTACACCTCCCTGCTCGCAGACAGACAGCCCATTGGCCGGTGGCGAGTGCTGGAGCCAGTGGGGCTGCAGTGTTAAACAGCACAAAAAATCTTATCTCTTCCTCCATTAGTGCCACAATGAGAGAACTCAGAAGACAAAAATCACAATGGACACCGGGCCATTCAGGTTGTCATATCTCTGCTGGATCTTGATGAAACGCAGACAGGTTTTTTTTTTTTTTTTCCACAGACATCTAGGCTGTTTGCAGCGGGAGGTTCTACCTGTTTGTCCATTTGGTCCTGATGCATGTTTGGTAACGGAGACTCTCGGCCTGTGAGGGTGTGTGTTTGTCGTGTCAGCAACGTAATCAGCTCAAAGTTATGACTGAGCGTCCTGACTTTACTTCAAGACACATGTCTCTCTTGCACAAAAAAGGGAACAACTACGCACACGTCCTCCAGGGATCAGACAGGGTCTATATTCTAGTTTCTCAATCTTAAATCTGACATGGTTTTCTCTCAAGTATTTAACATTTATCGCCGTTTTGCTCCGTTAAAGAAAACAACTGTCAGACCAAAACTGTAAACATGCCCTCTTCTCCCTGATACTGCTGGAGAAATGATACACGGGGAATGCGAGCCCCGAGGGGACAAACTATTAGGTAACAAATCAAAGATCAACAGAGAAGGAAAGGGAGAGTTGCAGCAGCAGCACGGGTAATGTGATCCTCAGATAAGTAGGCCATTTACATTCTGATGGTGATAAATAGGTTATGCCTACGAAAGAGGGACGGGTTCAGTCAGGGGAAACCTGCAGAGTAGAAACTAAAACTGGGTTGTATAACAGCCAGCCGTACAATTGAGAACTAGAACAAAAAACACATCTGGATCAGGAAACTTCTCTGCTGCTCCTCGGATTTAACTGGCAGAACCTTTAATACAATGAAAATGTTCACATGGACATTGGAAGACTTCTTCTTTTGCTCCTAGCTTGTCCCTTATTCAGGGGTTGCTACAGTGAATCAATGTCGTTCATTTTACCCTGTCCTCTGTATCTTCTACTCTGACTCAAAGTACCTCCATGTCCTCCCTCACTGCATCCATTAATCTCCTCTTTGTCTCCTACCTGGTAGCTCCATCTCTAGGATCATTCTTCTACCAATGTATCCACTGCCCCTCCTCCAACCATGTCCAAAAAACCTCAATCTGTCTTCTCTAGCTTTTCCTCCAAACCTTCCTGTCTGTGTTGTCCCTCTAATCACCTCATTCCCGATCCTGTCCATCCTTGTCTCTCCTAAAGAGAATCTCAGCATCTTTAACTCTTCCACCTCCAGCTCTGTCTCTTCTTCTGTCTATTGGTTGTGTCTCTAATCATGGCTGTCTCCCAACTCTTTGTAAACCTTTTCCACCTGTGCTCCTGGTAACTTCAGCATTCCACTGTTCTATCTTCATCCAAAAACATACTCTGTCTTACTTAAATTGACCTTCATTCCTTTACTCTCTAGTTCAGACCTCCACCTCTCTAGGTTCTCTACTAGCTTCTGCCTACTCCCACTGCAGATCACAATGTCATCTGCAAACACCAACGTCGAGGGTCAGGGCTGATCCATGAAGCAGTCCCACCTCCACCTTAAAGTCTTCAATCCTTCCAAAAACTCTCAAATTCTGCACCGATCTGACATACTTCTCTGCCACTCCTGACTTCCTCATACACAAAATGAATATCTTTAGCTCCGTAGATTACTGAAGAACCCAAAGTACATACTGCCCCAAAGGGTTATTGTTGTATTGTTGTTAAGAAACACACACTAGGTATCTGTTACCGCCCTGAAAACAATACTTACAATATGTTACGCAAAAAAGGGTTCACGCTGCATTATTGGGAAAAGTCACACGCCGTATCACACGCACAGTTACGAGAGTCTCCGTCCATGTTCTCATAACTCAGGCATTGTCTGGCTCTTACGCCAAACAATTAGCTGCTTTTCCCGTACGAGACAATTGACTCCCCTAAGCCCACGTTTATTAGATTCCGCCTTAGGTGTATGAATATGGAGGAGTTTTGGCACCGGGGGCACAATGCCCTCCTCCTGTCCTACTCTGCTCATGAGGTTTGGTCATAGATTGAAAATTCTGCCCACAGAACAAAACAACAAGGCCCATTCAGGCCCGACTCGGCCCCGGCAGTTGTGTGTGGACTTCTCCTGGGAATACTGTTTATGTGCCATTCATTTATGAGACCTCTGTGACTTTCCAAATGGAAGGAACTGGAGCAGATCTGTAAAAATTAATGAGATGGAAAGGTCTGTAAAATACTGTTGAGTAACTTAATCTGCAAACACTTGGACCAGAAATTCTCTGACCATTTTTGGAAACCTAAAAGATCTAATAATTAACACTTTTTTAGGGTGGTTTTAGAAGGAAAGATGACTTGTGTTGCAGTTCTGTAGCTGAACTGTCATTCGTCTTCCTCACCCCCAGCCTCGGCTTCCTCTCCCCCCTGGTTCCTTCTCCTCACCTCTAAATTTGGTGTGTAAAATCACGCGTCTAGCCTCCTCTTTTCATCCTCTTCAAAGATTCCGAGCGAGGCCTCTCTGAAGTATTAAATATCTTTATTAACCTGCTGCCCCCCCCCCCGCCCCCCGCGCCTCCCCTGCCCTTCAGCCTCTTCCTCTTCTCCTCAGTACATCACAACTATTTCGGCAATCTTGGCCTCCGTCAACTCCTCTTCAAAGACTCCCACCATGCGGCTTCTGCCGGATACCTGCTGCGCTGCAAGATCCTGCACAATAGCCTCCGCCGCTGCCCGCTGCGTTAAACCAGGCAAGCTCCGCCGCACTCGGCTGGGCCACATCTGACATGGGGTCTGGGAGGGGGGACGTTGCCCGGACGGAGCCCAGGATCTGCTGGTTAACTAAGACCGGGGCGGGGAGGGCTGCATTTCGTGGACCAGCTGTGTCACGGTTTAGTGATAGCTATCAAAAGATGAGTCCCCCCCCCTCCACCCTGAACACGCCATTGCACGGTCCTCGTGCCTTTACCCTGCACATATAACCACTCTGCACACATGTGGGGACTTCAGAGGTGAGATTTGGTCCAGTGATACAGAATAAAAGCTACCCACTCTGGGGCAGATGGTTGCTACAAATTTGTCCCCTTGCAGAGCAGCGTTCCTCCCCAGGGGAGACTCCTAGATTCACTCGAGTCCCAGAGGAAAGAAAAAGATTCTGCTGTGACTTTACAAAAGTCATCTGTCTTGACAGCAAGGAAACGGGAACTCATTCAAACTGTGCCTGAGCAACAGGGTAATGACACGTATGTCCACGAAACAAAGGGGAAGAATCAATCTTGGACAATCCTTCAACAACAACACGTACGAAACAGGACATCAGTCGTACTGTTCCGATGTGGGACCGCTCGACGTTTGCATTTTAGATTTAAATGAAAATCTGTGAAGGGGGCGTGGCTCAGGTTTGTCCAGTTACGCCTGTCAGACTGAAAGACACTGCAGGTGAAGTCAGTCAGAACTGAGTCAAATAATATGAGTAACTCAAACATAATTATTTCCAGTAAGCTCACCACGCACAGGAAGGCTGACAGCAGGGTGCAGTGTGATTTGGGTGGCAGTGGTGGAGACTGTGGCCCCAAGACCTGGTAACAGATAAGAGGATGAAGATAAATGATAAATGAATGATAACACAGTACGTACCCCTAAATACTGACTGTTGTATTTTACTTTTTTTACTTTTTGAAGTGAGATAGATAGATAGATAGATAGATAGATAGATAGATAGATAGATAGATAAATAGATAGATAGATAGATGGATAGATAGATAGATCTATAAAAATAATGTTCAGGCCGACCAATTTTATTGAACATCTCTAAAGAGATGCAATAAAAGAAGTAGACGAAGAGTAATAGAAAAGTAAAATTAAAAAACTTTTTTCCTTCTAACAAATGAATGAAATTGATGGTTAACGTTCCAAATTCAAACGTTGAAATATTGATTTCAGACTTCATACTTTCCCAGAGTCGACTACTAACTTTATTTTAGGCCTAATTCGTTGAACATTTTCACCTCTGTCAACTGATTGTTAAGCTTTTCAAGGATTCAAGGATTCATTGAACTGATTCATTGAACTGAATTGAATTTTCTTCTAAAGAAGCTGTAAATTGGTGAATTTAAGACATTTACTCAAACCCTCAAGACAAATTCTGAAGACGTTGGTTCTCATAATCTAAATATTTTCTATTTAGGAGCTGATTTAAGTCAAGATCCTGAGCAACGTTGAGTTGTGGACGCCTGTCAGAGTCAACAAGCTGAGGCAGGCGTTTGACCCTGTTCCCCGCAGCCTGCAAACAGATGAGTGCAGAGTTTTTTTTTTTTTTTTAGTTCTGCTATACCTCGACAAATTACCGTAGCACTGGAACATGTCTTTTTTTTTTTACTACCTTAACAGTGTTCGTAAATCCAAATGTGTGATATCAGGCTGATCAGCACATGACAGCTTTGCCGGAGACGAGCTGAAAACAGCCTGCAAATGGAAACCGTGTGTTTGAGTCAGGAGGGCGGAAAGATAACGCTCTGGTAACAAGTCTGTTCAACGGACTGTGATGACTGCAGCGTGTAACTGCACGACGCTGGACGAAAACTCTCTCTGAATGAAGTTACGCTGCCATGGTAGTATTCACTGGTTTGAATGCACCACTGCTTTGCACTTCAACTAAAACTGCAAAAAATATAAGGTTAATTAAATTACAAAAACACAACATGTTAAAAAAAATAGATTTAATCAGACGAACCAATCAGAACAATTTTCTTTTTTTTTTCGTTGGTCAAATTCTAGCAGCGTGAAAGTGTCTGTTTGTAAAGTTACACTTTCAAAGCTCAGCTCATCCCCGCTCCCCCGTCCCCACGCCCGCTGCATCGGACTCTTTGTCCATCACAATGCAGGCAGAGAAAACAAAGGCAGCCTTGCAGACCCTGAGGTTTTTCAGGAGCTCTCTGTCACTCAAAGCCATTGTTGACGTGTGCAGGGCCGGGGAGACAAAGAGACTTTGTGTGAGAGGGAGAGAGAGAGAGAGAGAGAGAGAGAGCGAGGACACACCCTTCTCCCCTGCTCAGTGACACATCCTATATCTGTCTCTCTCTCCGAGGCTCCTGTACTATCAGGTTCCTCCACGGTCTCTTCTCTGGTCAGACTTCACTGTGGACGAGCTGGTGCAACGAAGAAGTTTGTGGAAGATCAGACGCAAACGAGAACTAAGTAGTAACATAAAAACATACATCAATAATCTTATCAGGAATGGAGGTTGGCATATTCATCCGTCATCTTCTCCTTACAGGGGCAGCTGGCACCACCCAAATCACATTCTACCAAGCCGTGAGCCTTCCTGTGGGTGGTGAGCCTACAAGGAGTTATGTGGGGTGGGGATGGCGCGATGCTCAGTGCACCTCAGAGGCAACCTGGCAGTTGGTGGATTCGAACCTGAAACCTTGCGAACCCAAGTAGGCTCCTTTAACCACTAGGCCACAACGTTCATTTATCTGTCATTGCTTGCAATGTCATGACAAATCTTCTTGAATCTTGAAAATTTACAGTTATTAAATAAAAAAAATTATTAGTTCCACGGTTAGCCAGTTATCTTATTGTCATTAAAACAGTCATTTTTCAATTGTTTTTCAAAATAAAAACCTCAATTATTTTATTGTCTATCATTTATTATTGTTTATCACCTTTAATTACATCATAAGAGGTAATTATTTTATCACATTTTCTATGTTATTCAATTTTTTTTTTTTTTTGGGAGCAGAGGCAGTGGTGGTTAAGTGGTTAAGGAAGAGTACTTTGGTGCCCAAGGCCCCAGGTTTGAATCCACCAGCAGCCAGGTTGGCACTGAGGTGCTCTGATCATAGCACCGTCCCAACCTACAGAACTTGAAGAGAGCTCAACACCTGCAGGAAGGATCACAGTGGAATTTGTGTGACAGGGGTGGAGAGTGGTGGAGCCCCTGAGACCCATCCAGTGATAAAGAGAATTAAAATGAATAAATACATTTAATATATTATGTCATTTTGTGTTTGTTTATAGTTCATTTTGTTGTGAAAACCATTTTGTTTTGCTGAAAGTTTTTTTTACTATTACTGAGACATAAGAGTCATAATCCTAAATGTTAGGACATCACTCTTCAACAACTAGAGCTACCGTAATTTCCGGACTATAAGCCGCACCCATTAAATTTTTTAAAGGAAAAAACACTTTGTACATAAGCCACACCTGACTATAAGCTGCATTCTTTTAGCATTTTACAAGATTAGGGTCAGTTTATGCTAATTTTATTCATGTACAAATTGCGTTATTGTACGTTAAACTTCTTCTTCTTCTATGGTGTTTATTGGCAGTTGTGACTTGCGTCTTCCCCGACACCACCTGTCTCACTCTTACCTTTTTTCTGCTCGAGGAGTTAGAAAAAAATGCATACATTAGCCGCATCTCTGCATAAGCTGCAGGGTTGAAATTGTGTGACAAAAGTTGCGGCTTATAGTCCGGAAATTACGGTAAAATTGTTTTAATACGTTGAAATTCGTTTTATATAAAGATTTGTATTCATCTCTTCCTGTCACATCACATCAAATCAGTTCACCCCAGTTTGTTTGTCCATCTGAAACTCTTTTTATCGTAATATAATTGCTGAAAAGACTTATTTTCCTTTGTCCTCTCTACTGTCTTTCTTTCCTCTCTGACCACTGACTATTATTGAGTTTTGAATTTCAGTTTACTATGTTTTTTTTTTTTTTCATTTTTATAGCACATCTTCTGATCCTCACTCTCCTTTGAGAAAAATAAAATAGTAAAGTGTCTGTGATCGAGTCCCACCAGCAGCCAGAGACGAGTCTGCCTGTATTTTATTGCAGTGGAAAAACTTTACTCAACACTTGAAGAGTAAAATAATACAATTTCTGTGTCTGGCTTTGCCGTCTTTGTTTCCCTACAGTCCTGTCTGTGGACCAGTAGGTCAGCTCTGCTGGAATAAAGCTGAGGTTTGTTCCTGGCTACAGTCGCTCTGTCTGTGTAGGCATCATAGCCACCCTGATGACATCATCGGACTGGAAGTCCTGCGTCTCTGCTGAACCCGGGAGGTCAAGATTATCCATGGGACTTTCAAACTCGTTAGCGGCGAGTGTTGAGAAGCGAGAGGCCTGAACAATAATATGATGGATCTGCACTGAGTGGGGCTTTGTGCCAATGTGTGTGTGTTCAAGTCATTAGCATGGTGTCTGAGTCAGGATCTGTCTCCTGACAGTGTGTTAACGTGATTCATTGGACATCAATTACAACAATTTGATGAAGGCGTCATATTAACGAGAGGAGGATCAGAAGGTCCTGGAGAACCAGAAACACTGACAGGATTCACATCAGTGGTGAATATTAATTATTTATTAGATTATTAAAATGTTAAAAATGGTTTATCTGTCCATCTGTCCATGTGTCTGTCTGTCTGTCTGTCTATTTTTTGATTAATTAATATATCTATCTACTTACCTATCTATCTTTTTTTTATCTGTCTGTCTGTCTGTTACTCCATCTGTCTTTATGTTTATCTGTCTGTCTGTCTATCTGACCATTTGTCAGTCTGTTCGATGGTCTGTCTTTATGTCCATCTGTCTGTCTGTCTGTATAGCTGTCTGTCTGTCTGTCTGTGTATCTGTCTTTATGTTTATCTATCTGTCAGTCTGTCTGTCTGTACTTTCGTCTGTCTTCATGTATGACTGTCTGTCTTTATGTACAGTATGTCTGTGTCTATCTGTCTATATGGATATCTGTCTTTGTGTCTGTCTGTCTGTCCGTTTGTTTGTCTGTCGCTCTATCTTTATAGTTTGTCTTTCTTTATGTCTACATGTATGTCTATCCACCTGTCTGTCTGTCTATCTGTCTGCGTTTTTATATGTCGGCCTGTCCTTCCATATGTCTATCTGACTGTTTGTCTGTCTGTCCATTTGTCAGTCTGTTCGATGGTCTGTCTTTATGTCCATCTGTCTGTCTGTCTCTGTAGCTGTCTGTCTATCTGTCTTTATGTTCATCTATCTGTCTGTCAGTCTGTCTGTCTGTACTTCTGTCTGTCTTTATGTACAGTATGTCTGTGTGTCTATCTGTCTGTCCATTTGTCCGTCACTCTATCTTTATGTCTATCTGTATGTCTATTCACCTGTTTGTCTGTCTATCTGCGTTTTCATATGTCTGTCTGTCTTTCTATATGTCTATCTGTCTGTTTGTCTATTGTAAGCATTTCTAACATTTTGAAAGAAAACAATCAGACTGTATTTAATAACAATCGTTCAGACCAGTTCTGTCCAACTGGGCTGATGAAGAGGCTGATGAAGAGGCTGATGAAGGGTCCAACCTATGGGGCTGTGTGTTTACTGACCGTCAGAGATAAAAAATAAAACCCAAAATTATGATGAAAATAATCTGATGGATCAAGTGCTTGATCTCCACTGAAGGTTCTGTGTTTAGCTGAGAAGATCCAGACCAGTTTCTGTCTGTATTATGTTCCATTTTAAAGGAACATAATACAGCTTTAAAATGAGCAGAAACTGAAACTGAAATCTCATCTTTCTGTGTGAAAGTGTTTCTAGGTGAACAATTGAAATGTATACACGGGATATTTACCTCCTGACCTGAAACGCAACACTACTGCTGCTGCTGTCTGTCTGTCTGTCTGTCTGTCTGTCTGTCTGTCTGTCTGTCTGTCTGTCTGTCTGTCTGTCTGTCTGTCTGTCTGTCTGTCTGTCTGTCTGTCTGTCTGTCTGTCTGTCTGTCTGTCTGTCTGTCTGTCTGTCTGTCTGTCTGTCTGTCTGTCTGTCTGTCTGTCTGTCTGTCTGTCTGTCTGTCTGTCTATCTATCTATCTATCTATCTATCTATCTATCTATCTATCTACCTGTCTATCTGTCTATCTATCTATCTATCTATCTATCTATCTATCTATCTATCTATCTATCTATCTATCTATCTATCTATCTATCTATCTATCTATCTACCTACCTACCTGTCTGTCTGTCTGTCTGTCTGTCTGTCTGTCTGTCTAATATCTTCTTGAATCTTCTAAAAAAAATAATACTACTACAGGTGAAAGTGGTAAAGGAAGTGGACTTGGGTCCTCAAGGTTTCAGGTTCTAACCCACCAGCTAAGGTCCTCTGATCATAACACCATCCTGATCCACATAACTTCAAGAGGGCGAGGTGTGATTTGGGTGGCAGTGGTGGAGACTGTTGCCCCTGAGACCAATCCAGTAGTAAGATGATGACGAATAAAACCCATATATTATATCATTTTGTGCTTGTTTATGCCAGTTCTGTTGTGTAAACCATTGTCTTATGTGTTTACTGAGGGCGAGGAAGATGAAGGAATAAATAAACGTAATTTACCATCTGACTCTAACGATGCTTACTTTGCCACGGGTCTCGAGGGACAGTTGAGGTAATAAACAGTTCATTTAAGGCAGGACGAAGGGAAATTATTTGCATTTAACACAGTCGGGGGTCTTTGTCATGCAGAGCAGAAAATGCAAAACACAAAATTAACAAAAGACAAGAGCAAACAGACAAAGAATTCTCAGAGCATTTCCCTCAGCTCTGCTGCAGTGTGTGCATATACTTTACATATTCAACAACCGGGGACCGTAAAAACGGAATAAATAATAAAAGACTCTCTGCAGGTGATACATCGTATCGATACATCGTATAAGGACAGTTGTGATATCTCAAAGGTTATATTTGACTATCTTGAGTTATTTGTTTGTCGGTGTGGTTTTCAGGTCCAGACGCTTTGCATAGGGCAGTGAAGGCAGCGGGCAAGATCAAGCAGTGGAGACTGTGGAAGAGAGGAGAAGAATAGAGGACAGGCATGATGGGACAACTGGAGACAAGAGTCAGGAGTGATCTGTGATAGAAGAGAGTCAGCTAAGGTGGAGGGATAGATTTACAGGACAGTGGTGAGACCAGCCATGATGGATGGACTAGAGACACTAGGAATAGGTAGAAGACAGGACACAGAGCTGGAGGTGGAGGAGTTAAAGATGTTGAGGTTCTCTTTAGGTGAGACAAGGATGGACAGGATCAGGAATGAGGTGATTAGAGGGACACCACAGACAGGAAGGTTTGGAGAAAAAGCTAGAGAAGACAGATTGACATGGCTTGGACATGTTCAGAGGAGGGACAGTGGATACATTGGTATGAATGATCCTAAAGATGGAGCTACCAGGTAGGAGACAAAGAGGAGGTTGATGGATGCAGTGAGGGAAGACATGGAGGTAGTTGGAGTCAGAGCTGAGTACACAGAGGACAGGGGGAGATTGAAATTGTCGTGGCAACACGTGAAATAGGAACAACCCGAAAGGAGAAGAAGAAAAAAGAAGAATTAAACAATGACAAATTAAGTCTATTCCTTTTCCTAATTTAACAGGGCATATGGGTAAATAAAGGTTATTGGAAAAGAATGGCAGTTATCCACGTCCTTCTAAAGCTTCTCCAAATAACTGCTGGTGCGAGCCATTCTTCACGATCCCTCCTGCCCGTTCATGCGTGTCCAACCAAACACTTATCTCCGAACCACAGGCCTGAGGGCCTCAGTGGCTTCTTTTGGCCTCTTGAGTCAACAGGGCCAAGTGGTCAAAGGTTAGAGATGATAGAAGAGGCCCAAGGAGGGAAAAAAGGAGGGAAAAAAAAGGAGGCAGGGTGGGAGGGAAGTAGAGAGACGTAAGAGACACCGGTGGGGGGTGGGAGGGAAACAAACAACAGGGGGGGGTGATTTTGGCGGGAAAGCGGAGACAGACCTGAGGAGTGACTCTGAGTCAGAGTGTGGTCTGAATCATCCTTAGTCAGTCAAGGAAAGGAGAGGAAAGGAAAGGAAAGGAAACTCCTTCTCAACTGTATTTAAACCATCACCAAAGTGAACAGTTGGCAGCTTTAGTGAGTGGGGACGATGCCATGCTCAGTGGCATCCTGGCAGCTGGTGGATTCT
Source organism: Paraplagusia blochii (assembly GCA_016785265.1). NCBI lineage: Eukaryota > Metazoa > Chordata > Actinopteri > Pleuronectiformes > Cynoglossidae > Paraplagusia > Paraplagusia blochii. Next base: position 25,200 of record JAFBJS010001741.1, on the reverse strand, counting down.
AACCCTTCGGACCCAGGTCCGGTTCCTTAACCGCTGGGACATCACAGCCCCGTGACTTCAAACATAAAGTCCAGGTCATGTCAAGCTATGTAGACACACACAAACACACACTCTGAGATGATGTCATCTGCCTCTGTAGCATTCCTACACAGGGGTGACTCACTGCTGTGTGTGTGTGTGTGTGTGTGTGTGTTAGCACCTGTGTCGGACAGCACAGCAGTTCAAGGTCCACGTCTCAGGACTGATGTCACTCATTACTGACTAATCCGGTCTGAACGCCTCAGACAGGAGACGAGCTGCCGGGAAGAAACCTGGAAATTGGAGGGAAATTTTCTGTGTGTGTGTGTGTGTGTGTGTGTAACTGAAAAGTCCCGTCCGTACACAACCTTTGTGCTCTTTCGTTCGGAGGTTTCTGCACATGACATGACATCACTCTCTAACTGGCAGAGACAGCGCCCCGAGGACTCGAAGTTCTGCTGCCACTTGTGGCGTTTATCGTCAGGATTAAATGATCCCGCAGTTCAAACAAAGTCTTCGAAAGGACTTGATTATTTTAGGTTTTGTGGTCATTTTCAACTTTTCCTACTAAAATACAATGTAACTCTTGTTTTCACAACTGTTTGGATTTGGAGATAAACTTCGTCCAAGTGGATTAAACACTTGACGTAGTGTAAAATATTGGAAAAACAGCAAAAAAATCTGAACAAAAATGAATAAAAACAACAGTAAATCTATACATCTATCATAGAAGTCACTCAAAAAAATGTGTTTGTCCAAGCTGGTAGTGACATCAATCTGTTTATACTACATTTCTTGCTCTACCTCCAAGGGTGTAGACAGAGGGGACATTTGTGTTGCTAAGATACATGACACAGACTCATAAAAGCTGAAGCACTAATTGCTTCTATTTTTTCTACACAATGTATTGAGTTAATGATGAAATTGAAGGGAAGAGGCAGAAGGATGAGGACGATAATGGTGGACAAATCATTTTTGATTACTTTATACAACAGAGCGCTAGGTGCTACCCTGGTGATTCCATCTGCGGCACTCACAACCGTCATGGGAGAAGGAAGGACTCCTTGTCATTGTGACATTATGATTCACACACTTGAATGGACCTCAGTGGTAACCTGGCAGTGGTGAGACCAGCCATGATGGATGGACTAGAGACTCTAGGAATAGGTAGAAGACAGGAGACAGCGGTGGAGGTGGAGGAGTTAAAGATGCTGAGATTCTCTTTAGGAGACACAAGGATGGACAGGATCAGGAATGAGGTGATTAGAGGGACAACACAGACAGGAGGGTTTGGAGAAAAAGCTAGAGAAGACAGATTAAGATGGTTTGGACATGTTCAGAGGAGGGACGGTGGATAAATTGGTAGAAGAATGATCCTAGAAATGGAGCTACCAGGTAGGAGACAACGAGGAGATTGATGGATGCAGTGAGGGAGGACATGGAGGTAGATGGAGTTAGATTAGAAGATACAGAGAACTAGATGGGATGGACAAAGGTAATTTGCAGTAGCAACCACTAAAAACGGGACAATCTGAAAGAAGGAGAAGAAGACAATAATAATCATTGAAACTCTGCTCCTAGTACTTTTTAATTTTTCTCTTATTTCATTATCATTTTTTCTAAATTTTTCTTAAGTCTAGTTCACTACTCTAGTACTTTGAAAAACAAAAATCACTGTATCCTTGAGTCCTGCACCGAGGAGCAGCAGCTCAGTGATGTAACTGATGAAGCTAATTAAGGGACAGGCTGGACATTAGATAAAGGAGTTTGACATCTTATCTCGCAAGTTCTATTTGCACGTCTGACCTCAATTTTCCGTCTCCCACTTCTGTTTCTTTTTTAATTTTCTGGAGTGACGACAACACCCCCGCACCACAAAGCGGTCTCTTTATTGCAGATGTGTATAAGAGACAGGTTCCCAATATAGAGCTCAATGACTTCATTTTGATGTGACTTTGACATACTGGACATGGACTCCAGACATTTAACTTGGTCCAAAAGTATTTTATCGCAACCAGTACAGAGGTGAGAAAGTAAATGGAATACACAG
>JAFBJS010001741.1:8160-19179 GCA_016785265.1 Paraplagusia blochii | reverse complement strand
TTTTTTTTTTTCAGTCCTAGATTTAACAGAGTTATAACTAGATCTCAGACGTGAATGCATACAGTGACGAGCTGTGGATTAGTGGATTTGTGGACCTAACAATGTTGGCTCAGTTCTGTCCAAGTCTGAATTACATCACAAGAAAAACTTTGGTTCATGGTGCGATGTTCTCCGCAGAAGTGGAAAACAATTTCTAAGAAGTAACAAAGAAGACCAACTCACACTTTCAATATTTGTTTTATTTTTGCAAAAGTACAAAAAAAATCCTCACTTTTTGCTTCAGGCGCTGGTGCAGCGGTGGCCTAGTGGTTAAGGAACTGGACACGGGTAAAGAGGGTTCCAGGTTTGAATCTATCAGATGTCAGGAGGAATGAGTTCAATGGGAGGTCAACACAGACAGGAAGGTTTGGAGAAAAAGCTGGAGGAGACAGATTGAGGAGAGACACTAGGAATAGGTAGAAGACAGGAGGCAGAGCTGGAGGTGGAGGAGTTAAAGATGATGAGATTCTCTTTAGGAGAGACAAGGATGGACAGGATCAGGAATGAGGTGATTAGAGGGACAACACAGACAAGAAGGTTTGGAGAAAAAGCTATAGAAGACAGATTGAGATGGTTTGGACATGTTCAGAGGAGGGACAGTGGTTGGTAGAAGAGTGATCCTAGAGATGGAGATACCAGGTAGGAGACAAAGAGAAAATGGATGGATGCAGTGAGGGAGAACATGGAGGTAGTTGGAGTCAGAGTAGAAGATACAGAGGACAGAAGATGGAAAACATTGACTTGCTGTGGCAACCCCTAAAAGGTACAAACCAAAGGAGAAGACGCAGAAGAGTTGACTCAGTTGGTAGCCTGGTGGTCAAGGAACTGGACAAGGATCTGGAGGTTCCAGGTTCCAGAGGACAGGGTGAGATGGAAGGGGACAATTCTCTGTGGACACCCCTTAAAAAGTGTCAAGGTGGAAGGCAAGGAAGAAGAAGAATCTCTCTCCTATTATTCCAAGACCTACCGCAAGACGGTAAAAATCGTAGAATGGAACCAAAAAAGATATAACCTTAAAAAAAAGAGGTTTAAAAAGCGCACATTAAAAAAAATGTCATTTCTGCCTCTGGGGGCGCTGAAGACACCAGGATGTTTCTCTTCCTCTCACCAGAGTCTCCATTAATGCCTCGGCTGAGATTCTCAACACTCTTTAAACAGGTGTGGTTTGTGAGCTAGAGGCCAAAAAGATCACATCTTACCAACATGTGTGTAAGTGAGCCTGTGTGTTTGTGGGGGAGGAAAGTGAAGAATGAACGATTGTGTGTGTGGAAAGACAAGAAGACGAAGAAGACAAACGCAGCCAGTGAGTAAAAGTTGGACGTTGGGGCAGCCCAGAGGTCGCCTTGACACAGAGGAGTGATAAATAAGTGTTAAAATTACAGAGAACATGACCAGGTGGTGGCTGACGCCGCCCCAGGCTGCTCCCTCGGTCAGGGACGGGATACTTTACCAGTGGAAGAACATCTCTAATATGTCACTTTTCAAGAAAGACCAGGGGCTGATGAACGCGACCAAATGTAGCATTTGACCTTCAGCAACCCTTCAGGAATCTGCAGACGCCGTGAGATTCCAGGCTCTTTATTTATTTGATTGTTTCACTCAGAGTGATAACAATGGGTGGAAGGAGTGGGGACAGTGAGGACTCAACCACCAGGGACCAGAGACGTGTCAGTGTAACACAGGTTACAGTGACACCTAGAATTTAGTTTGGGATTAGGAGCCAGATTAGAGTGATGATAAACCAGTTCTCTCCTTCCATGTCTTATACTGTACACGATGGACATAAAAGTACTGCTGCTGTAATGCTTGAATCATTACAAGCCTCCAGTCACTAGGTGGCAGCAACTTGGACAGCGGTTTTCAATAGTGGGGATTTGGGGCCTGTAAAAATATTTCTGTCCACCAAGTAGCACATAACACAAAATACTACAGAACGACTGAGTTAAGGCAGGTGATTCCCAACCCTTGTCTTTCTTCAATTCCTGCAGGTATATAAATATTGTCTTCAACTAAACAGGACTATATTTCACAGACTTAGTTTGGGAACTCTTTCTCTACCAATACAGTATGTGTAAACACCGGAATTATTAAAAAATCCTTTGCTACGATGTTTGTTTTTTTTTTTTTAAAGATGTCGTAACCTGGAATGTCTTGAAGCTCATTGAGACAACACCAAGGGTTTCCAGTTCTATCGAAAAGCCAAAGAGTGGCTACATTGAGGAATCTAAAATATAAGACCTAAATAAATACTAATTAAATACTAATACTAACTAAATACTAAAGAAACACTGAGTTCAGGTGATTCCCAACCGCTGTCTTTCTTCAATTCCTACAGGTATATAAATGTTATTTTCAACTAAATTTTTATTTCCCAGACTAACAGGTTGGAGACACCTTCTCTCTCAATACAGTAGTGAATCGAGAAATATGTAAAAATTCTTTGCTCTGATGATTTTTTTTTTTTTTTTTTGCCTTCTTGTGATGAGCTTTAAGAAGTCATCACCTGGAATGTCTTGGAGCTTTTTGAGTGAACACCAAGGCAAAGCTTCTTTGGGGAATCTAAAATATAAACTGTATCATTTTACTGTTAAGTATATATTTCAACTGCATTGAAATGCATTGAATGAAAAGGTATGTCCCAATATTTGGCTTGTCCTGTACTTTTTGAGGAATTCCTGTTTGATGGTGTTTTTTTTTTATTGGATAAAATATATGTGCCATGTCTTGAATGTTTATTTACAGACATATATTTCTCATTATTAAGGTTGAAGGGAAACAAATATGTTTATTCTGTCAAGGTGAAGTGATTAAACGATACCAATTTGCATAGGTGTATGAAACCTGAAACTCCAACTCTACTCTCAACTGTACCTGTGAACAGTGATGTCACTGTTTCTCTTGTAAAGGTGCGTTCAATGCCACCATACTCAACCAGAACACTCTGACTCTGACTCAGCAGGTCCATGGAATAGAGAGAGGTGTGGGTTGGTGGTGATGATTCAGGTTGCATATGGTTCTACGTTGGTGTTTGGGTGAGACGGGAGACAAATGTTGTCACTCACACCTTCCTGGTGAGGACAGAGGACCAGACTTAGACAAACACTCACTTCAGAAAATTAACCCACTGCAGACATCAACACAACGTGGCCTTTTCGCTGCCCCGAAACACTTTATACAAACAACGTTGATATTCTTACCCTAACAGGGGCGTGTCTCACAATAATCCTAATCTTAATCTACGTCTAATCTGTCTCTGGTTCTTAATGCCAAACTAAAACTTGAAACGCAAACAACTCACTGAATTTGGCCTGACAAAGGTGTCCTCCACTACTGCCCCAGCAAGTGTCCCCACAGTTAGAGATATAACCAGAATCACAGACAGAGAGACAGACAGAGAGAGACAGGCAGAAAGAGGGAGACAGACAGAAGAAGAGCCCACAGGTTAGCCACACCCACGCTGGGTGTGTGCACTTGTCGCCAGTTCATAACAAACAAATACAAATAAAAAAATGATTGAATATATATATAAATATATAAAGAAAATACAGTGAGAAATATTTCTTTACTCAGTAACAACAGACACTGACCATACGGAGACATACAGACCAACTCAGGTCTGTGTTTCTGTAGAGCTACAGACATGGGCTCAGTAACTGGTCTCCAGGCTTTTGTCTTGACTAAGATGTCACGTGACCAAAAAATAAAATCGAATTAGAGATATCGATATGTGATGGTAGGTAGTAGTTTTGTAAGCAGTAAAAGCTGGGGGAGTAACTCAGGTTGAACGCAGAGCTGGAGGTTTCTCAAGACCCATTATCGGTGCAATGTTGCCGCCTGCTGGTGAGTATAGTCAATAAAAGTACAAGGGAAAACATTCATTTCAGAAGTATTAAATGATGCCAACACATTATATTTAACCAAGATATCATTCAAAACGGATTGAAATACATTGGTAAATTATATTACCACATAGACAGAGACCATTTATTTTATTTTATACCTTTTTTTTTACATTTAATACCTAATGTATTATGGTGCATGACATTGTTTCAAGTACTGCATAATCCTCAACAAATTAATCCTGGAAATCTTGGAGTCTTATATATATATATATTTATAAATATTTACCCTTATAATATATTTTATTTTTGTGCCCCTTGTATTGTGCGTCAGCGTGGACGGCTATTTCATTGTACCATATGTCCTGGATCTATGGTACTGTATATTTGATAACAAGCATCGCTTTGACTTGATTTAATGGGACATTTGTGAGGACAGCGGGTGCAATTGTATTGTATTTATTGCCTTATTTTAAAGGAATAAATGGAAATATTCAAAAACTTGGCTCACAGTGTGGTGCAGTGTGATTTGGGTGGCAGTGGTGGAGACTGCAGCTCCTGAGACCAGATAACAGAAGATGAATGATTGAACATCTCATCTATTTCTAAAACCATGGGTTTAGAACAAAAAACAATCTGAATAAACAATAAGAATAAAGTAAAATAAGGAACATTAAGGTTGTAACAGTCATGACTTCACTGTAACAGACACACAATCCTCCAGATCATGAACCTAATCCTGGTTAAAAACAACTTCAACTCCCTGAGACAGTCCACACACACAACTTCTCAAACCCTGAGGAGTGTGAAAGTTTCCCGCCGGTTGATAACAGTGGCCTGTATTTGATAACAAACACTGTAAGTGACACCAGCACCAGCAGACACTGTGACGAAGCAGGTACTGAGAGGAAACAAGTGACACCTGACACACAGGGAGGAGGAGGAGGTGGAGGAGGTGGAGGTGATGCTGGTGTTTGTCTCAGAGTGAAGAAGGTGAGAACAGGTTGTAACTAATCTGTTAAAATGTAGGATCTTCAACCTGCAGTCTTTAAAGTTTTGCACGCTTTGTTTTTTTATTATTATTAATGTTATTATTATTAGAGAGCTTTGTTTCCTATGCAGCTCACAAAACAATGTTACATTAAAACTTCTAACCACAAATACTACCAAAAATATTGTAGTATTTGTTAATTTATTTGCCCCTATTGTCTTGAACCATTAAAATGCATATAATATTAAGTTTTATCAACATATATACATTTGTTGCAGTGAATATATTTCGGTTTTGAGGATGATGTCACCTTAGACAAGAGTTTCCATTGTTTGCATTCTACTGTGTATGTATTGACTGTATGTAATAATGATACACATACAACAATCATAATCATTGAGGTTCTCTTTAGGAGAGACAAGGATGGACAGGATTAGGAATGAGGTGATTAGAGGGACAACACAGACAGGACGGTTTGGAGAAAAAGCTAGAGAAGACAGATTGAGGTGGTTTGGACATGTTCAGAGGAGGGACAGTTCTTGGTGGAAGAATGATCCTAGAGATGGAGCTGCCAGGTAGGAGACAAAGAGGAGATTGATGGATGCAGTGAGGGAGGACATGGAGGTAGATGGAGTCAGAGTAGAAGATACAGAGGACAGAGATGGAAAATGTTGACTCGTTGTAGAAAAAAGACAAGCCAAAAGGAGAAAAAGATACCATTAGACAAGTCTACGTAAGATAAGATACATCTTGGGAGCAGCAGTCTCCACGACTGCCACCCAAATCACACTACACCATACTGTGAGTCTTCCTGTGGGTGGTGAGCCCACAAGAAGATATGTGGGTCACATCAGTGCTATAATCAGAGCACCTCAATGGCAACCTGGCAGCTGGTGGATTAGAACCTGAAACCTTGAGGACCCAAGTCCGCGTCCTTAACCACTAGGCCACCACTGCCACAACTTTGTCATATCAAGAAAAAAAAAACCTTCAGACTCGCTTCAATGAAATGTCTGTGACTGTTTCAAAATATTATAACAATTATATCAATAGGGGACTGACAGTAACAACATAAAGACACTGAGACAACGCGTCCTCACAGCGTCTGGAATAAATGACAACAATATGTTCAGTTCATCTACGGGGACGTTAACACATTACACACATTACACTGACAATGCAACCATGAGCGCAGCTTTCCACAGCCATCAGTCATCTGTCTCCCATTGTTGTCTCCCTAATCCCACGTCCATTCCTACCGTCAGGGACCCAGAATTAATCAGCGCACTCAAATTAGCTCAGGGCGATTAAAACATCCAGCCGATGGTTAATTAATTGACCTTGGTGGTCATTAAACAATGCAGGGAATCAATGAGGGATCAATGGTCACCAGTGGCCTTTGCTGCGGGCAGCAGATGGACTGTGACCACTTAGATGAAACTGTAGCTGGATGACAGTGGAGATGAAGTGATCGCCGGTTTATTACGCAGACAGATGGATACGTACAACATCTCCTCCCTCCCCATCCTCCACCTCCTCCTCCACCTCTTCCACCCTCCAGCCCCGCCCCAGAGATGCAGCCGGGGAATACAGTGATGTTTGATGCGAGAATGATCTTTTGTGATGAAGTGTGAGGGTTTATTTCTCATTGATGAATGGGTGTCACAATAAAAGAGATGTCTCATTGTCCTTTTAATAGTGGACAGATAGAAAGACAGACAGACAGACAGACAGACAGATGACATAGATAGATAGATAGATAGATAGATAGATAGATAGATAGATAGATAGATAGATAGATAGATAGATAGATAGATAGATAGACAAACAGATACACAGACAGACAGACCGACAGACAGGCAGGCAGACAGACAGACAGACAGACAGACAGACAGACAGACAGACAGACAGACAGACAGACAGACAGACAGACAGATAGACAGATAGACAGATAGATAGATAGATAGATAGATAGATAGATAGATAGATAGACAGACAGACAGACAGACAGACAGACAGACAGACAGACAGATAGATAGATACATAGATAGATACATAGATAAATAATAATTTTATAATTCATAGTTTTTTGTTGTAATTAGTTACGAATAAATGTTGCAAATGATAAATGAAATAATAATAATAATGGAACAATAGAATTTGTTTATTTATCCAAATACCCCAGTATTTTATTTTTATTATTATTTTCTGATGCTGATTTTCTAAACAACAAACTCAGCAGCCGTTGCCCTGAGCCTGACACCATTCCCCTCTGGTCTTTTCTTCACCGCTCTCTTGAACCCAGAATCGCTCCTGACCTCTGCGTTGCTGAACCTCTTCAGGACAAAGGAACACTGCTCTTCTAGTACAACCTCCCCCTCCTCTTCCTCCCCCTCCTCCTCCTCCTCTCCCATCTACCATCTCCCCCATGCAGTCCTGCTCATTGAGGCTCCACAGACTTCCCCATCCCCCACGTCAGAACTCACAACAACAACAACAACACCGCCTGTCCATCCTTTCCCCAACAGCCGTCCATCAACTCCACTGTCTGCTGGACGCAGGACACTGGACACCAGGGAAACTGATAGACACCACTGTGTGTTTAGTTCAAGCCCAGCCGTGTCGTCACGAGACGTTTGGACACGTCGTTGTTCTACTACCATGTGAAATACAATTAACAACAAAGACCCGAGGACCATGGGACACTCCAGTTATTCAACAGTGATGATAACGAGTCAGCAGATGTCCCACCATCACAAGTAACAGTGGACACAGTTCTAAAAATACAGCATTAAGACTAACTGGTCTTAACGTTATTTAAGTAACTAACTTACATACGTTATACTTAACTTTTACAACGTTAGAGAAAAGGTTTTTCTTAAAATTAACTCAGAACGTAAGTCAGTTCACTTGACTGAATTGTCTGATTAGAACAGACCTGGAAAAACTATAATAAAAATAATAATAATTTGGTTTTTTATAGCTCCTTTCAAGTAACCCAAGGTTGCTTCAAAAACTAGGGCCCGGGGTCCGTATGTGGCCTGTTTGACTTGTTAATCCAGTCCACCAAACTCGTCCAAATTATACTACTCCTCCAGATTGCCATTATCCTTCTTCCTTTTTCCTGCTAACCCCTCATTTCCCCGATAAACAGTGTAGAAGAGGCCATGACTCATAGTCTAGTGCCACCTATGGCCTGGGAGTCAAAATAATTGCCCAGGCCTGGATTAGAAAATTAACAAAATACATCAAAAACAATCATTTATCCAACAAAAAGCTGAGGTTTAACCAGTTGCATCTTTAAAAAGTATTTTATCTATACATATATAAATATAGAGAGTTTTAAATTTAAGCTAAAATAAAATATAACATACTTTTACATGTATTTTTTTTTATCCAGAGTTTGGTTTAAGTCAAAATATAGATGGATTCTATAAAAAAAAGAACTGTAAATAATTTTCATCCTTTTACAAAAAACCCAACAAAATTAACAAAAATTGGATTTATATAATACAAACTTTGAGTAAACACGAGGTAATTTGTGTTAAATGAGGGCCGCGTTCACAGACATGGACGTTGAAATTGTTCCAGATATTTCCCATGATTCTTCAGTGGGTTTAAATAAAGGCATTTAATGGCTGACACCACATCACAGCAGCCAGAATGGAGCATCAAACAGTGAGTGAATCTGTGAGCATGTGTTTCAATGAATCAACCCAGTGGTGATGTCATATCTGTTGGGTCACTTCTCCTTCAATACACACACCATCACACACACCGCCCTCCTCCCTCAGCGGCCAGCTGTCTCCCCTGCTGCTCTCAGCTGATGGAGTATGGGGGACTACGGAGGATAGGGTTGGGGGTTGGGGGGTGCGACAGCTGAGCAGATGCAGAAGCCCCTCCTGGGTTCACCGGGGACAGGCTCTTTCCCAGCCACCCCACAGCCGTGCAGCTGCCCAGGCACCAGCTGTCCTGATGATCAGGAGCAGGGACTTCCTCGCCACCCTGGTGGACGGAGGTGGGAGGAGGTGGTGCAGTGTCGTCTCACTGTATGGACCAGCTGACACCAGCCAAACACAACCCCCACCCCACCCATTTACCCAGACAAAACATAACTGCAAATGGACAGTGTCTCTTGTCTGACCCCTGACTGAAAGCTTAGAATATAACTGTTTAAACAAAACGGAGCAAAAATTAATTTTCAGTGTTTAAGGAACTGGACTGGGATCCGGAGGGTTTCCGGTTCGAATCCACCAGCTGCCAGGATGCCACTGAACATGGCACCGTCCCTACACACTGCTTCCTGGGCACTCAAAGCTGCCCACTGTTCACTTTGATTATGGGTTGAATGTAGCGTTCACGAGCCAATGTGTTCTCAGTGTATTAATGGCTAATTAAACACCGTCTTCTGTTCTTCTCTCTGATTGGCTCGTGCATTGCTGCATCTCTCACCATCTCCCCTTGTCTGTCAGACAATCTTTCTTTGCTTTGTGTAATAGTAAACACATTACATTAACCTTTTCTGTTGCATGTACGTTAAATTCATTCACTCATTCATTTCCTCATTTGTTTCCTTATCTCAGGAGCAGGAGTCACCATGACTGTCACCCAAATCACACTGTTCTATACTGTAGTTGGTTAGCCAACTGGAAGATATGCGGGTTCATATGGATGATCTGAGCACCTCCGTGGAAACCTGACAGTGGCCTATAAAAGGACTAATAAATAGTGTAGAAATTGTTAGTTTTCATAGCAATGAGGCTAAAATCCTCCACCTCTGTAGCTACTCCCTCTACTGAGTTTTCTCCTTTTCACTGTTGTCAAACCTTTACTAAGCCACTAAATACAATGTAAAAAAGCAGAAAAAAAACATACAAGTTTTTGTAAGTTAATTTTAGGCTCTCATCCCTGTTTAGTTGAACCCATCATGCCATACTTGCAGTTTTAGTTTCTTATTTATTTTTTTCTTTGAAGGTATTTTTAGTTTAATTTTTGCTACTGGCGCTAATTCTGATCCTGTTTAGTTGAACACAACACTGGTATATGTTAAAAAATTAAAGAAAGAGACAATTATGCTTAAAAAAAACAAGATAGTGGATGAAGGGATAGATAGACAGACAGATTCCAGTGAATATTCCCAGTTTCCAATGACCTAAATCACACCGTAAGTTTTCCTCCGTCAGCAGAAGTCGAATCAAATCAAACAGCTCGCCACGTTGCACCGCCTGTTTGTCAGAAATCTCATTGACCCGCCCCTTGCCCTGTACCCAGCTGTACCCATCCATCACTGTGGTCCCTATAGGAGCCTCTCTCACTGAGCCAGTGAGCGACCACAGAGAAAGGTGAACCGCTCTCCCCCGTCTCTCCCTCCATCACCTGTCACCTGTTGTTGTTGTCACACATCAGCAGCTCTGCAGATTGTAAAGTGAGCGGCAGCTGCTCCCCCATGTGTCGGGGGTTGGTCGTTGCCTCTGATCAGTCCCAGCCCTCAGAGCTAATCTGCTCTACTGTAGATGAAGCCTATTTTTGCCCATAGGGAAGAATTGTGTCGGGGGTGGAGGGGGGGTCTTAGAACCCGGGGCTGGAGGGGAATTTGAGAAGAAGGGGCGGAAATATGACTCTTTGTTTGGTCCCGTGCCACTGATCAAAAGACTTTGTAGCTTTGAAGCTGGTCCTTTCATGGATTTCCATATGTTTGATGGTAAAAAAGTATATTTCAGTATATATTTTACTTTATATACAGTATACAATAAAATATGCCCTTCCATTTTACTGAAATATTAACAGCAGTAGATGGAGAACAAGCCAATGATTGTCCCTGAGGAATATTTACTTTAATATTGACATTTTTCTATTCTGGTTGTTGCCACTTGGCAATGCTGAAGGCTGTCATGGCTAATCTGGGTCAGGATTATCTCAGATTAGCCTCTCAATCTGCAGTTTCTGTGGCAACTTTCTCAGCAGGTTTTCTCAGAAACTTCTAATCTGACTCAGCTCATCTCCCTCCTCACCTCCAGTTCCTCTCGTCATGAACAATAAACCTACAATTGTACAGTGCAATATTCCTCAATATTCAACCGCATTGCTATTATATTTCATTACACTACCATTTGTCTTTATACATGTCGTATATTAAAGCATGTTTTAAGA
>JAFBJS010001740.1:64372-101468 GCA_016785265.1 Paraplagusia blochii | reverse complement strand
AGTACCAGTCATTTTCTCTGCACTTGTTTTGAGTCTCTGCCAAACAGCTGTTTTTCGTGTTGCTGTGGACTCAGCGAGAATGTCCTGTCAGCCAACAGCCTTGGCTTGTCGTGTAGCAGAAAAGAAGATATTTTAAATACTCTATTGGCAAGTGTTTAGTCCCTTCACATGGTATTTGACAGGTGCAATTGGACAAATATGAGGACAAGGGAAATACAAAAGGATGGGAATGGAACTGTGAAAATAGCAATTAATATTTTTAAGTGACATAATCTATCTATCTATCTGTCTATCTGTCTGTCTGTCTGTCTGTCTGTCTGTCTGTCTGTCTGTCTGTCTGTCTGTCTGTCTGTCTGTCTGTCTGTCTGTCTGTACATCCATCCACCATCCCTCTATCATCCACCCACCAACTCACCTATCCATATGTCTATCTTATCCATCATCCACCTATCTATCTATCTATCTATCATCCACCCATCCATCCATCCATCCATCCATCCACCTATCTACCCATCCATCCACCTATCTACCCATCCATCCACCTATCTACCCATCCATCCACCTATCTACCCATCCATCCACCTATCTACCCATCCATACATCCATCCACCCACCATCCTTATATCATCCACCCACCAACTCACCTATCCATATGTCTATCTATCCATCATCCACCTCTCTATCCATCCACCTGTCCATACATCCATCTATTCATTCATCCATCCACCATCTTTCCATCATCCACCCACCAACCCACCTATACATATGTCAATCTATCATCCATCCACCCATCTATGATGTACCTATCTATCCCTCCATCCATCCATCCACCATCCTTCCCTTGTCCACCCACCCATCCATATGTCTTTCTATGCATCCATCCATCCACCTATCTATCATCCCTCCATCTACCATCTACCTATCGACCTATCCATCCATCCATGACAATGTCTGCAAAACCTGAAAACCTCAATAAACTTAAGGGACGAGTAAAAGAAGGAAAACAACAAAAGTAATTGAGTAATTCTTCTTATATTTAAGGGATTGAAGCGCGGAGAACATCTAAGACCAGGTTGTGTCCAGTTCTCAGGCCTTCCCACGGTTCTCACTGGCTGAGGCAACACTGTGGGAGGTTTATTAATCACTCAGGCTCAGTGTTGCTGTTGACGCACTGGGACACCAAATCCTCTCTCGCTTTCACACTCAAACCACCTCGTCGCTTGTTATACTAGTCAGAGCCTGTATTTATTGACACAGGTCTGAGTGTGTACCTGGGTCGGAACCACGCTTGCGATTTCCTACTTTTTACTTTTTTTTTTTTTTACATATTAGACGCTGAGAACCCTTCTGTAAATAATCGGTTCGTTTTTGAGGCTCAACTTCTCAAAGTGAAAGATTCCCAAACTAGACGAGCAGCGGTAAAACCCCCTGCAGGTCATCTGAGCAGTGTTTTTTTCAGAAATGCACTCGACAAAGTCGAGCAAAACTTTTTACTCAAAACATAACTGCTCAGAAATTCACTGTTTTTCTCAACAGAAACTAATCTTCACACTGTTCTACTTTTCTAATTCGTGATGTGCTGAGTTAGTGCCGGGGAGTTGTAGTCAAATCTGACCATTTGCGGTTGCAAGTTTAAAACGTTTGCAGCTGTAAAGGCTGCTCTAAAAATAGCTCATTTTTTTCCCCTGCTTTTTTTCTCCTTCACTTGTTTTGTCAAGTAGGAGGACAGTTTTTTTTTTTTCTTTCCTTCAGTGCCTGGGCATGGCCTCAGAGTTGGGCGCTTGCTCGACTTGATCCCTTTTTTTTATTATTCCCTCTGCCGGCCAATTTTCCTGACAAGTGAAGCAGAATGTAGACAAAGTGGAGGAGAGACACGGGCTTTAAAGCTGACGCAAACACATGATGGTCTGTCTCTGCTGTCTGTAATGACTGCACTCTCTCTCCAAAGCCTGCGCCTACATAAAAATGCCCTCTCACTCTGCTGCCCCTTCTTTACTCCACCCCTTTTGCCTGAGCGGAGCAGGCTTTATCATCTGTGATAAAGCACCATGTCTGGGAGGAATCAGCCCTGGATGTTTATTACATTAGGTCAGCGCGTACTAATTGAGAAACTCCTACAGACCATGTCATTGCCACGGGGCAGTGGGGTAACGGATATAAAGCAGCACTACTTCATCCTTTTGTTCCTTCCTTTTTTTTTTTGCCCCGCACAGGAAAAACAGACATCCCTGCTGAAAAGGTCATAATTAAAGCGCTGATTATTGTCTCTGTATAGACAATTTATTCGGCTGCAGTTAATTTGAAAATAAATTGAAAACCGTACATATGTTATCGTCACCCTACTGCACGTGGAACGCAGGATTCATTAATTCTATACGGTCGCCAACAAAACAGATGCTGTGCTTAACTGTGCGTACACATAGAGTACACTATAGTACTTAAAACTTTCCGGACCCTTTTTTTGTGGTTACTACACACAGTTGTTAATTTATTTCATTTAAAGCATTGTGTCCCAAAAACTGGGTCGTGGCCCTCAGACAGTCCACATTTTTTTCTTTTTGGGGTCATCTTGCAAGCAGTGTGATTTGGGTGACAGTCGTGGAGACTGCTGCCCCTGCAACCCAGTAATGGATAAGAGGATGAAGATACATAAATTAATCGATTGACTCTAATGAATCTATTTCGTCGCAAAGGTTTGATTTATAAAGATGGATCCCCAGACAAAAAAAATGTGGGAAACATTGATTCCAAGCAATTGCCAGAAGCTTGAAGAAGGGTGGGTTGGTTGGACATGGCAACGCAAAGGTTTACGTTGAGAAAATTCATTTTTGTGGATTGGAAATACTGCAACTTCTGGTCTATTTGATTTAAGTGAAAGAGTAAAGTTTTTTTAGGTGTATTTATACTAAAAATTTGATGTTTGCATCATTTTTTTTTTTTTTGGAGATGTCTGCAGTTTGTCTTCAATCATACGTTGCTGTTTTCTCTCTCGTCTCAGCCTTTATTCAGGTGTAGACCAGAATATTAAACCTGTACCAACAGACCATTATCGTCCAGCCCTGCTCTGGCAGCCATTATCTACAGTCCTTATCCTTTGAGGGTTGCAGGGAGGACAAGCAGCCACATCTGACGTGAGGTGAAAGTCAGGTCAGCAGCTCGGTCAGCAGCCCGACGGAGGGCAAGCGTGTCAGTGTGACACATTCAGGCTCAAGCCAATAATATTCTAACCCTTTAGTCATCCTGAAAATGCAAGGTTTTGTTAAAAAAAAATGGAGAAATAAATGCAACAATAAATCAGTGAAGAAGTGAGGAGTGCTACTCTTTTATAAAAGTCTAAAAATAAATAGTACAGTTAAGAAAATCAAGAAAAATAGGAAACAGTCTGGTGAAAAAGCTCTGAATCAACCTAAATATTTTATTGTCTAACTGGCATTTAGATCTTCCGTGAAGTTCCTCCGAAAGCCATGTCTGTTGATTATCTTAGCGCGGCTGTTAAAAACTTCCTTTCCTCCTGGCGCTAACGTTAACTTTTTCTTACTTGTGCTGAAAGGTCAGAGCAGAGACTCGGCTCCAACGGCCTGTTTAATTGTTCTTGTTTAGTACCTTGTGTCAGCATTCCCAGGCAGCCATCACCATGGATCCATTAGTGGCTCGGCCTCCATTCAGAGCAGTGCCACTCTGAGCAAACTGTCCTGAGTCTACTCCACTGAAGTGGACCTGAAGTTCTACCACACTGTACCATCAGTGGCTGCTTCCTCTCCCTCCTGCTGTTCTTACCGACTCCTTACTTTCAAAACTCAGGCTCCAGTGCTCACCACTGTCTGCCCCTGACCAACTCTCTGAATTAGAAAAGTAAGGATCGCCTCATCAGCAGTATTCCTCCACGGATGGACAAAAGTATTCTGTGGAAATGAAGATGGGATGGTATATGGTTCAACTTTTGTGCAGGAATTAAACTTATAGTCAGGATTTTGAAATTATTGTAGGGCAAAGGTGAGAAGAAAGGTTTACAGGACAGTTCTGAGGCCAGGCATGATGTGAGGTTTAGAGACACTAGGACTAGGCAGAAGACAGGTGGAGGTGGAGGAGTTAAAGGATGCTGTGATTCTCTTTAGGACAAGTCAGAAATGGACAGGATCAGGAATTAAGTGATTAGAGGGACAACACAGACAGAAAGGTTTGGAGAAAAAGCTAAAGAAGACAGATTGAGATGGTTTGGACATGTTCAGAGGAGGGACAGTGGATGCATTGGGAGAAGAATGATCCTAGAGATGGAGCTACCAGGCAGGAGACAAAGAGATTGATGGAAGCAGTGAGGGAGGACATAGAGGTAGTTTGAGTCAGAATTGAGGATACAGAGGACAGCGGGAGAATATTTTGACTCTCTGTGGAGAAAGGGACAAGCCGAAAGAACATCATATATATTAGAGACACTAGGAATAGGAAGAAGACAGGGGGCAGAGCTGGAGGTGGAGGAGTTTGAGATGCTGAGATTCTCTTTAGGAAAGACAAGGATGGACAGGATCAGGAATGAGGTGATTAGAGGGACAACACAGACAGGAAGGTTTGGAGAAAAAGCTAGAGAAGACAGATTGAGATGGTTTGGACATGTTCAGAGGAGGGACAGTGGATGCACTGGGAGAAGAATGATCCTAGAGATGGAGCTACCAGGTAGGAGACAAAGAGGAGATTGATGGATGAAGTGAGGGAGGACATGGAGGCAGTTGGAGTAGAAGATACAGAGGACAGGGGAAAATGTTGACTGTGGTCGCTGTGGCAACCCCTGAAAAAGGGACAAGAAGAAGTGGAGGAGGACTGAACTGAAGAAGTGTATTGTTTTGTATTTTGGCTGTTTGTTTATCTGACCATGTCTTGTCACTTAATGTGTCTTATCCACTGTGCCTTAGGGTACAAAAAAATATGGTACCATAAAAAAAAACTGTCTGCAAGGCTCGGTAGTTATTTCTGCAGAGACTAAAGTGCTTTCCTGGAACCTAAAAGTAGTTCCTGCTGTAAATATTCCAATTATTTCCCTGTGACTCGGACCATTCAAGTGTCCTCGGAAGCATCAGCTGCTAAACTCACCTGAGGCCCACAATGAGCTCGGAGCAGCTGCTCGCTTCTCTTTGCCGTAGCAGCGAAACTCATGGTCCGTGGGTCATTTGCGGCCCGTGGAACAATATTTTGTGGGCCCCAACCTTGTTGTGAAAGTAAAATTTATGATATTTTATGGATTTGTTCTCCACATTTTATTGGTGAAACCTATAGTTCTCAAAACCCTGATCCACAGCCTCCTTCTGGTTCAGTGTTGTATTACACAGAATCTATGTGAAACAGATTTTTTTTATTTTTTCAGATCATCAAAATGAACAAGGAATTGAAGAAAACAAGGTTGTTGAATTGAATCACCGTAATTTCCGGACTATAAGCCGCAACTTTTGTCACACATTTTCAACCATCCGGCTTATGCAGAGATGCAGCTAATGTTTGCATTTTTTCTAACGGCCTCCGGGGGCGCTCAAGCAGAAAAGCTAAGAGTGAAACAGGTGGCAAATAGACCCCAATATAAAACACCATAGAAGAAGAAGAAATTTAATGTGCGGTAACAAGCTTTGTACATGAATAAAATTGGCCTTAACTGACCCTCATCATGGAAAATGCAAAAAGAAAAGCTCTTTGTAAATACAGTATCTCATGTTTCAACATGGGCACATGCGGCTTATAGTCAGGTGCGGGTTATAGTCCGGAAATTACGGGTATGTTGAATTATTTGTAGCCATACAACAGCATGCATTTATTTGACATATCTCATATATAAATTGTATACCGTTTTTTGAGTAAATACATGTAGCAGTAGATGTTTTTTCCACTGGTCATTTTGTGAGTACAGTAGCTCCCAGTGTGGACGCCCCTGCTTTAAAGCATAGAAAACATCATAGTGTAAGACCAGGGTTAATGTACTGTATACTGTTTCCTGGAAGCAATGTAGATACACATCTCTCTCTGCTTTTATTTATTTTTTTCTCACTTCAGTTGATATTTTTTTATATTGTTTTTTTCCATTTTACATTGGTTGGTTTGAGTAGAAACAGAGCGTGCATTTCTGCTCTGCCACCAGGAGGACGTACCTGAACTAAAACAAAGGAAATAAAGGTCAGGCAGGAGAGACGGCGGTTGAGAGATGAGCCTGACAATGAACCACGGAGGCTGCAGCTGCTGCTGCTCCTGCTGCTGCTGATGCTTCCCACTGGAAGTCTGCATAATCAGGGTGATTTCTGTCTTTTTAATGTCTGCACCAGGACCAGGCTGAGCGTCAGGTGGTGAAGTGTAAATGTTGATAAGAACTGGCAAGGCAAATGGAAATTGATAAGGTTTGTTGTCAAAGGGAACGGGACGTTTGATTTCTTTTTCAACATGAGTGGGTTTGGACTGTGGAATACCATGAATATGAAATATGCCTGGAATAACCTGGAATAATTTAAAAAAGCAGATTAAAGATGAGATTTTGGAAAGAGACAAATATATATATATATATATATATATAATTTGATATATATTAAATGTGTATATGTGTGTATATTTGATAAATGAAACTTTCTAGGTTATAAAGGGATAAATAACACATATAAATAGAGTGTTAATCTGGTCTAAATGGGTTAAATCTAATCTTTCCTTTATTTATTCCTGCTGACAATGTTCAAGCCTTTGGTTTGTTTGTACAATTACAGTCCATTTTGTGAAATCGCACTCGTTATAATAGGATTGTGCCGCATTCTTTGTTAAAATGATTATAATTGTTTTGCAAAATAAAATTTTCTTTAACAAATTTTTATTCAACTTTCCGTTGCAGGGTGTTTTTACTCTGGTAATTATTAGTTTTCAGGCTTCACTCATTTAGTTTATATTAACAACTTAAATTGATGACTTTCTTCTTCTCATTTCGGCTTGTCCCTTCTCTGTCTTCTGTATCTTCCCTAACTCCAATTGCCTCCATATCCTCCCTCACTGCATCCATCAATCTCCTCTTGTAGCCTGGTAGCTCCATCTCTAGGATCATTCTTCTACCAATGTATCCACTGTCCCTCCTCTGAACATGTCCGAACCATCTCCATCTGTCTTCTCTAGCTTTTTCTCCAAACCTTCCTGTCTGTGTTGTCCCTCTAATCACCTCATTCCTGATCCTGTCCATCCTTGTCTCTCCTAAAGAGAATCTCAGCATCTTTAACTCCTCCACCTCCAGCTCTGTCCCCTGTCTTCTGCCTATTCCTAGTGTCTGTAATCCATCCGTCACGGCTGGTCTTATCGCTGTCCTGTAAACCTGTCCCTTCACCTTAGCTGACTCTCTCCTATCACAGATCACTCCTGACTCTTTTCTTCAGTTGTTCCATCCTGACTGTGAACAATGTCAGTTTAATGTAACTTAAAATCCTGTTCCTTTGACTTTTATCGTACCTCTGTTTAGTATTTTTTTGGGACAGTGGGGGTCTAGTGGTTAAGGAACCAGACCTGCGTACCAAGGGATCCAGGTTTGAATCCACCAGGTTGACACTGAAGTCCATTGAGACCCCACTCACTGCTCCTGGGGCGTCAGAACTGCCCACCGTTCATTATAGTTATGGGTTAAATGCTGAGGTCACATTTCGTTGCGTGCAGCGGTGGGAATTTCAACAACATTGTGTTTGCTCTCCTTAAACTAAAGTGTTTTCTCTTGTATATTTTTTTTAAAAAACTTTATTTTTCCCCATTCATTATCTCCATTTCTCTGCTGCTGTGTTAAAAAAAAATGGTAAAAACAATAACAAAGAAGAACAGAGGGAGCATGAGGCCAAACTATCCTGCGGGAATAAAAGACAGTTTTATTGATGTTAACATCTAAACAACCGCAGTACGAACCAAGGTGAGCGGTGTTTTTCATTTTCTAAGATCCGTTTTTTTTTATAATTCTAAAGTGTGTTTCTTTTGGAATTCAGTCATGTGCTTCCTGAATGACAGACAATTAACAGTGTGCCTGGTTGACCTTGTGGGAGGGAGAAGGAGAGAGGAGAAAAAAAACTCCTTGGTGAGTGGAATGAACTTACCTCGGTGATAACGAATCAGCCGCAAGAGCTGCTGTGTGAAATTCCACAGGCAGCTTGGGTGGTCTGCTTGTCCTCAGCAATCTGTCACGCTGCTATTTATACCCGCTGATAAAAAAAAAAAAAAAAAAAATTAGTAATTATTCCTGGGATTAAAAGAAAAGTTTTCGCACAATTTGTGGAAACTTTTGTTTGTGTCAGCGCTGATGGTTTTGACAGACAGGAAGTTTCTAAGTTCGTCGATGATGAAAATATTCCTTCTTCCTAATGTATAATAAATATAAAACGTCAGATTTAAAAGGTTAAAGTCCTGCAGTTATTTCATACTCGCAAGCTTCTTCGTCGCTATTTTCATTTTCTGGAATCAACAATTACCAGCCAATGAAAATAAGTGACCTTCCATTTTGATTAATCTTTTTTTTTTTTATTTCCCTGCGCCAACTTCCCTGCATTAAAAAGCTTCCACAATCACCGGCTTTTAATGCAAGTGAATTTCAATGGCGTCTTCAAATGAATACCATCACAGGTGCAAGGTTAAGAATTTCTAAGAAATAAATTAATCACAAAGTGACTTCTGGAATCAATCGCGAGTGATTACCTGGATGTCTTTGTAAAAGGGAATAAAAGACGTTAGCCTCTGCCCACGTAGAGGAGCGCGCCCCTCACTACTGGAACTATAGCTTTAAGCAAACCACTGTATTTGGTGAAGAGGGCTTTGAACCAGAAGTTTTTTTTTTTTTTTTTTTTGCCGATAAATCTGTTTCTAACAGAAACGTAAAAAAAATAGAACTGACATTTCTGAACCCGTTGGACAAAAAAGTGGTCCTCAAAGGGTTAATTATGTTTTTGAGATAGATAAATAGAATTCTATCCGTCCCTCATAATGTCTTTCCATCTTCTCCTTTTGGTTTGTCCCTTTTTCGGGGGTTGCCAACAATTTCCATCTCCCCCTGTCCTCTGTATCTTCAACTCTGACTGACTACCTCCATGTCCTCCCTCTGGTATCTCCATCTCTAGGATCATTCTCTTACCAATGTATCCACTGTCCCTCCTCTGGACATGTCCAAACCATCTCAATCTGGCATCTCTAACTTTTTTCCCCAAAGCTTCCTGTCTGTGTTGTCCCTCTAATCACCTCATTCCTGATTGCTGTCCATCCCAGTCTCTCCTAAAGAGTCTCCATCTGGACACTGAAGCAATGCTTCCTCGTGTCCAGGAGGTTGTTGTCCTGAGATCGGACATCAGGAGAGTCAGTAGGGACATGCAGAAGATAATCTTAGACCAGACTCTCAAACTAAATCACGTTCTCCCTCACTACAGCCATCAATCTCCTCTTTGTCTCCTTCCTGATACTTCATCTTTAAGATCATTCTTCTACCAATGTGTCCACTGTCCCTCCTCTGAACATGTCCAGAATTGGCAAATATATGGAGTTGGTCCATTTGCTAAAAATTTTGCGAAAAATGCAATTTTGGTTGCCGTGATAATCTTGCAGTTGAGGAAGCAGACTTGGGTCCACAAGGCTTCAGGTTTGAATCCACCAGCTGCTGGATTGCCATTGAGGTGGTCTGAACATAGCAGCATTGCAACCCACAGATAGGTGGGGTTGGTGAGCAATTTGTGCGCCAGAGCTGCCTCTGCGACGCGGCAACAGATAAGCAGATGAATATGAATGTCTGTTGTAATTTTCCTTCCAGCAGGTGTCACTAAATCCTGCATAGTGTACTGTGTTTTAAATACATTGAATCAACTTCAATTTTCTGTCAAATACGTTAAAGGCTCAGAGCAGAGTTGGGTTTTCCCGCTGGGCCGTGCCAGTATTCCTACTGCAGACTGTGGGAAAATATTAAGTCCACATTAGCTCAAACCACATGGTCCTGAAAGAAACATTACGAGATTGGAACGGAGATGTTATTCCTCTTGTTACAATTTATAAAAAAAAAAAGTCATGCAACACAATTATCCATCAAAGCTATGATTTGCCCCCTTTTGAAGTAAAATAGCGTGTTGGCAGAAGACGAGGTCCGACTCCACCTTATCCACCAGCATTAATAGGGAAATTGCGGCGTTTAGGGAAGAGGTGCTACTTCAGATGCGACGGTCTTTAAACTAATAGTATGTTTAATCGGAGCTGCTAAATCAAGCGACGGGAAATGTCTCCGATATTAAACATTTCCATCCATTTATGTCTCAAAATGAGAAGCAAACGACGTCTAAACGGCCATTAGCAGTCAGCCCTGAAGCAACATTCTTGTTAAAATAACAACAGCTTTGGGAGAAAGTCCGACATGTGTAGGTGAGTCAACTTTAAGACTGTGTTTATGGGTCCCAGCCCCCGCGGTATCAACGTCCTCATCGCTGCTGCGAGGGCTGAAAGAGACACTGCTGAACCTTTGTCCTGTTTCTCCCACCAAATCCTTCAGTCTCAGCAAGCTTTCGCTGTCAAAATTAAACAATGTTCAAATTTAGCCTCTCTCCCCTCCAGCTGGGGAAACTTGACTTCTCTCCCCTCCCAGTGGCGCAGAAAGTGAAGTAACAAACTCGCTGTAAAAATAAAAAATAAGGTTCTCGTGAGGAGATGAAAGAGCAACTCCCGCAACATCTGGCGAGCAGACGTTTGCAGGTTAAGGTAAACACGGTGTCCTTTTAAGGTAATGCTCAGACCCAAAACAGAATCTGAGGTATGATGTGGAACACCTTCAAAGCAGCGAGGGGCCGGCACATCTTGTTTCAATTCCTCCACTCGGTGCCAGACATGCTCTTGGCCATAATATACTCCCACAAAGAGGATACTAGGCACATGCTCGTACAATAACGCACCGAGAGCCAGCCCCGCTATCAGCACATTCTCAGACACAAAAGTTTCTTGTTTAAGTACGCACGCAGGATCCCTCGCAGACGCACCGGCAAGGCTTTTCAGATATTCACCAAACACCACATATTTCCACTGTGACCTTCTGTGAAACTGGGGCGGGGAGTAGATTAATTAGTTCAGGGCTAGTCCTCAAAACCAGCCACATGCCAGACCTTCATGACGGCCTGTGCAACATCTGGCAGCAGGCATCTGGTGCCATACATCAAACCAGATTCCTTCTCCACTCTGGCCGTCGGACTGATCAAACTTGCTTCTAAAAACTAACATTTGCTTTATGGGCCAAAAGGGGCCACAGCTGACCAAGTTGTTGTGGAAACAGCATGTCCAGAAAAGTTTGTCTTGACAAACCATATATGCATGTCGCTACAGTCGGGCTGCCAGATAGGAGCTAGCCTAAACCACCCTTCCAACTTACAACAAAGAAACTTTTACAAGATTTTTCTTTTTTTTTTATGCAAAACCCCCGCCTGAATCCAGGTTGTCGCCAGCTTCTAACCTCTGTCTCACCCTGTTAGCATTCAATGCCGTGTAAGTACTGTACTGTCTCTGAACTGTTAGCATTAGTGTCGGTGATAGTTAGCACAAATCATTGACACCAGGAGGAAGGCCACCACGGATCCTGCTATCGTGAAAATCTAATGATACAATGCCTTGCCAAATTTTTCGGAATCTCAGAAGGTCTTACAAGAAGTTTTCCTCGGCTTTGGGCATAAACATCTATGTAACGCAGTGTCTGTTGATGTCCGAATTGGAAATTCCAGTGTTTGGACAATATTTGGCACAATTGGCAGACGTTATATTGTATATTGTTGTTATATTGTATTGTATATATACGTCTTGAGTAGTCTTCTTCTTTCGATTTGTCCCTCTATCAGGGGTTGCCACAGCGAGTCAACATTTTCCATCTCACCCTGTCCTCTGTATCCTCAACTCCGACTCAAACTACCTCCATGTCCTCCCTCACTGCATCCATCAATCTCTTTGTCTCCTACCTGGTAGCTCCATCTCTAGGATCATTCTTCTACCAATGTATCCACTGTCCCTCCTCTGAACATGTCCAAACCATCTCATTTTGTCTTCTCTAGCTTTTTTCTTTTAACCTTCCTGAGTATTAATAGTACATTTTCCGGCGTAGCTTAACTCCATACCAGGTTTGCAGAGACATCATGGAAAAACAACTGTTTTTATTTGTTTTTCCTTCTTACAGGAAGACCTTTTTCCCTCCACCTTGCTAAGGCGTATGTATCCGTTTCTAACCCTCAGCCCGCAGCCTTCGTACCCCCAGCTGCTCCACACACACACCCTTTGCCAAAGCTTTTGATGTGACTTGCTGAAATGTCATGAACCTACAAGCGCTCCAACCTCTTAGAGAGCTCTAATGAACGGGATATAAAAAATAAAAAAAATAACACAAGCGCTGAATCAATGAGCAGCAGCAGCAGCAGCAGCTGCAGCCCTCTAGCTGTCACACTGATATCAGAGCGGCTCTGCCCTCCGCGCCGAAGCTGTGGGAGAAAAACAGGTTTTCCCTCTGATAATAGGTAGCAGGCTTTAAGCTGTTAAACTAGGTCACTTAACGGTGCATGCATGTGCGGCGCTTTCTAAATCTCCTCTCTCCTCTCCTCACTCCTCTCCTTCTCTCACTCTCTAGACCTTTATTATATGCTTAACCTCCATCTGTGGCACTGATGGCCGAGCGCTCCTGCGCCACCCACACTGTCGCACCGGCCTCTGATAAGAGAATTCACATTCCTCTCCACCAATACGGCGCCGTATCACCTGCCTTGCGCGACCAATGCTGTGGGATGACCATGTTTTCATGGGCGTAAAGCAGCTTGTCAGCATTCATTTGAATGGAGCTATCTGCCTGCTCCTGTGTGGCATTTCATTATCATGTCTTATGGAGCTCCACTCCAGAGAGCGATGGTTACCGCTGCTTCATGGCCACACACTCAGCCCCGCCGGACTGTGATTGAATGATTTCGAAGAGGGGGGTGGGATCAATGAGATTACGGATTGTAGTTTGTTCATCCGTCGCTCCGGATAAGACTTCTTTTAATATCTGCCTCGGCGAAGCCTTCTACTTTTTCATGTGGCCACAACAAAGGGGACAAAGCACTGATGAGATGTTAAAATTATAAAAAAAAATACAAAAGTAAGCCCAAGGTGTCAAAACCGTGAGACATTTGTGTTTTTTTTAAAGGAATTACTGCTGATTGTGATTCAGCCTGTCGATGTGTGTAATGAATGTAAAATCCTTTTGTTCGCGCCTCGATCTTCACGCATGCCCGGCCGGCTGAGCATCCCGATTCACGTGCGGCTCTCTTAGGTAACAAAACGGCTTCAGAAGAGATTGCTGGGGGGGTAGTTTTTCTCCTGGAGTGTGTTTCTAAAATGGGAATCTTCTCAGACAATTTATAATGTAGGCGATGCCCGCAGGGCTACCTATCTGATATTCCGCGCGCAAAACCTTGTTGTGAAACTCATCCTCGGGCCAATCCAGCAGTAATCCTAATAATCCGAGCTCACACTTATATCCCTCTTTAATAAGTGCCAGATGCTGATAGTATGGATAAACAGAAAAACCGTGTTCTCGGTCCAACAAAAATAAAGCGAGGGGGCCCAGTGGAATCCACACGCTGTGATGAAAGAATGTGAAAACAATCACACGCAGAGGAGAAAATCTCTCATCACTGACATAAACCGTGGGCCTCAACCCAAAAAAAAAAAAAAAAAAACTTTGAAAGATACTTATTCATTTTTAAATGCTAGAAAAGTATTCACTTCAGTGAATTAAGTCCATGAAGAGGCTCAGACCCTCGGTGGTGGAGGTCAGGGTCCGTCTGACTCACACTCGGTGTCATGTTCTTTAATCTGATATACTGCACATTGACCTGACGGGAATGCAGTTCCGCCTTGAAGTCTGCGAAAGAATAATCTTCCCTTTGACTTTGAACACCAGATGAATAAAAGCGATGAGGGCTTTGTTGACCGTTTTATAATTATCACAAGGGTTTTTTTGGCCAATTCCCCTAAAAGGATCAGCTGCGTTTTTCTTGAACTCGGCTGTTTCGGGCTGACAGCTTAAAAGCTACAGTTCAGTAGATGGTGAAATTCTCTCTGAGCGTCTCTCGCGGTTGCCTCAGGCTCAGACGCCGTCCGGGGCAGGAAGCTCCCACAGACACAAAAGTCAAACGTCACTTTTTCGCCAGAGCTGACATAGTTTCCCATCAACTCTGAGTGGGACTAGAACCTTCTGACCAATGAGCTGCCATTATGTTTTTGTCGGAGATTCTGGAAGAGGTGGTGACATCTGACAATCTTGCCTGTGAACTGAAGGATGTAATGTGCATGGAATTGACGGTATATGGAAGTTTAGGGTACGATCAAATCCCAGTTCGGGAGATCGCCACCTGGAGAAAGTTTAAAAAGGACGGACCAAAGTATGGTCCATTGTGATCTGGGCGTCGGTCCCAAAGTCGTGCACTTGCTTAGTTTGTTCTTAATTCTATTTTTCCTTTCAACTTGTCTCTTTTTCAGGGGTTGCCACAGCGAATCAATGTATTCCATCTCCCCCTGTCCTCTGCATCTTCTACTCTGACTACAACTACCTCCATGTCCTCCCTCACTGCATCCATCAATCTCCTTGTTGTCTTCTACCTGGTAGCTCCATCTCTAGGATCATTCTTCTACCAATGTATCCACTGTCCCTCCTCTGAACATGTCCAAATCATCTCAATCAATTGCATATAGATATGAATGCTAATATGAATGGATTTGTGTGACCAGATGTGAACTAGAAAGATGTCCAGTTGGTGACCCTGTCCTTTTCTGTTGATCTCTGGTATTGAAGACAACTGTCCTCACCTTGTAGAATCAAGTAGTCGAAGATGTATGCAATAATATTTTTATTGTCGAAGGAAAGATGGTCCAGTTCTTCTTTCATCCAGTCATTCCTTTGGATGATTTCATAAAAATGGACAAATCAACTGGAGAGACAATTTTTTAAGTGTCTCCTTATCACTTAGGTCCTAAACACTGGAGTATGCATGAAATGTTTTGCTCCCCACCCTTATGTTGTTCTGCAAAACAGGGTGTCTTTCAGATAATTTGCTCTTGTTTTCCATCCCTGAACGTAGGCGTCATCTCATCTCTCCCAGGGTCTGCTTTTGTCTGATTTGACCAAACGATGTCCTTCCAGTTGGAGGTTGTTGGTTGCCAAACTTGTCTGGTTTGAATGTGTCCCTGCAGCAGATGTGTCTAAAAACTCAACCGTGTTTTTCTTCACATATCAATTCTGCATTGAATGTTTCTTAAACATTTCTTCCGGGTGTTTGGACTCTGTGCATGTCCTTCATGTGATTAAAACAACGTTTTAAGACAAATTCCTTAGAAAGTCGGCTTTCGCTTTAGCCGAGAGGCAATGTCTCCGTCATTGGTGTAAAACTCCAGGATCCACCTCCTGGGCAAGTTCAAATCCCAGTTAGCGCAGTTGGCATCCAGTGGGATCGCCACCTGCAGGAATGTACAGTACGTTGCAATGTCATTTGGATGGCAGTTGGGAGACTGCTGCCCCCTTCAGACCGGTAACAGATAAGCGGGTGAAAATTGATGGATGAATGCTTAGAAAGTTAAAGTCTTTGGAATAAAGCGAGTTAGAATACGATAAATATTATTTCCTCAGTATAAATTTATGAGGGAGATAATTCGTCTTCATCTTTTGCAGCAAGGCTTCACATGGTCTAAATATTTTAAGCCCTCGACATGAAATTCAATATAATTTTCTCAATATACTGCAGACACCCTCAAAGGGTCATGCAGTGTGAGGTTCTTCTCTACAGGCTGAGAGAGAATTCCCCTGAACATGACCATTGAATGACACGCGTAAAGTAGCTCAGGGCCAAAAGAGGAGACGGCGAAACAGGAGCGATGATGTACAGAAGGTTTTTTAGCAGTTCAAAGTGAGAGCCTGGGGCTGCTGTAAAACACAAAGTGATATACATCCACGCACAAATCTCTGTGGCTTTCACTGATAGCTCAGGGTACGTTGGGAACAGCCAGAGCAACGTTCACGCTGATCTCCTGCTGTCTTTTCCGTGAGGCACATATTCCTGGAAAATCACACAAGGCGAGGATTGAAGGAAGGAAATTCACGAGGAGAGGATGACGGAAAATACATCTACTTTTAAGCGGAGTTAAAGTTTCATATAATTCACTCTGCGTGAGTGAAACGATTAGGATTGAATCATTATTCCTGACTCGGTTTGATATGGAAAAGATGTGGTGCTTAAATGTGAGGAGCGCAAAAAAAAAAAAATCTCTTGGGTTTTGAGGGAAATGAAAAGATTGAAATGTTACTTCAACTTTTATAAAAGCACCAAGGTAAAAAAAAAAAAAAAAGAAATCCCCATCAATAGGTGTTGAATAGTTTCCTTTGTTACATCTGACAGTTATTCATTCACAGCTACATAGTCAGTCCGTGTGAAAATACCACACAGGAATCCATTGTTTTCTTCTTTCCTTTCAGCCGCAGAATAAGCCGGCCTTGACTAATGGCCCCACACGGCATCTTCTAAAGGCTTGACATGACCCCCCGCCTGAGTACTACTGTATTGTTACCCGTGAAACATACCAACAGGAAGTTGTACAATCGCGTTTTTTTTTTTTTTTTTAAATCTTTCACAGCTTCAAGGTGACGTGATTGTTTCCCCAACCGAAGACGGCGCGGCACAATGGTCCAGATTTGCATAAAAGGGGAATAAGATCCACCTGATGTTTCAGAGCCAAACCAGACAATTTTAATGGTAATGGTGAGAAGCCAGTGATAATGCCGCAGGTGACAAAACAGGGGGCGACAAAATGCAGGCGCCGTAATGGTCCCATTGCTGGGTTTATTGCAAATGTATCTGGAACTAAGCAGCGGCCCTGAACTGGCGGTGCGCTTAAGGAGCCACTGCATCTTCGTTTACCTTCTCCCATCCTATCAGCGTCCGTCCACCGGAGACAGCAAAACAAGAGAACAAACTACGAGGAAGAATCGATCATTGTAATGGTCTCTCCCCCGTGGAGAGTGGAGCGGGGGCAGTTGGCACCTCCACCGCCCCCCCCCATCGTACGGCGCGCGGTACTCTATCACCTTTGTCATTCTGGAGCGCACACTCTTCTGTTCTCTCCAATATAGTGGTCCTTAACCCCATCTCCCCAGCCAATCTCTTCACTCCTGATCCTATCCGGTCAACCAATTTCACTCCAGTGCCCGGCTTTAACAAGTCACACTCCCGTGGCCTTTAATCATCAAGGCCAGGCAAATTAATTGCTGTCTCCGTAACATGTAACATCACAGGGATCTGTGAGGCAAAAAAGAAGGGGGACAAAGACGTGCTCCCTGTCTCCTTTGATAGTCTTAGTAAAAACTCCGTTCTACTTTTTACAGGCGTAAATTCGCACCACCGTTTCTCTTCTCAGCCTTCCACTTAACATTGCAAACCTCTGACGGGCGGTTTCTTTTCTCCGCTCATTCCGATCGCCGCGCACTCAAGTCGTAAAGTGGAAGCCACTGGTGCTTATCACAAATGATAGCGGGATATTTACGAACCGTACGTTAGAAGAACAAAATTAGATTTATTAATGTACGTCATCATTGCAATTTAGGTTCATTTAGAAGATGAACCATTTCATTACATTGTCTTGTTTTATTGAATAATAACACATTCTGATTGGTTGGTGTCTTTTATAGTCGTATATATTATGCCGTAATCTTCCTCTCCTTCTTGCTTGTCCCAACTCCCCCTGTCCTCTGTATCTTCTACTCTGACTCCAACTACCTCCATGTCCTCCCTCACTGCATCCATCAATCTCCTCTTTGTCTCCTACCTGGTAGCTCCATCTTGAGGATCATTCTTCTACCATTGTATCCACTGTCCCTCCTCTGAACATGTCCAAACCATCTCATTTTGTCTTCTCTTGCTTTTTCTCCAAACCTTCCTGTCTGTGTTGTCCCTCTAATCACCTCATTCTTGATCCGGTCCATCCTTGTTTCTCCTAAAAAGAATCTCAGCATCTTTAACTCCTCCACCTCCTGTCTTCTGCCTATTCCTAGTGTCTCTAATCCATCCATCATGGCTGGTCTCACAACTGTCCTGTAAACCTGTCCTTCCATCACAGATCCCTCCTTTTTTTTCTCCAGCTCTTCCATCTTACCTTCTCTATTTTTTTCTCCTCTCTTCCATAATCTCAGTTCCTCAGAAAAGTTGCCTTAGTGTGCATTTTAAAATCTGATTTTGTTTAATTAGAAGTTCCGTGGTTTCTCCTTCAACTTTTATTGGCTATAGCCTAACAGAAAACACAGTTGAAGATTTTTTTTCTTACCTCACTGTCTACTTTGAAACATTCATGTTTTGCTTGTTCTTTGTCTATCTCTGGATCAGCTGCCTTATTTTTCCCAGGCCCTAAAATGAAAAGCTTTTAGTTCTTAAACCACTGACTCATCATGAGAAACCATCACTGTCTCTACTGAGGCCATGACTCTGAGGATGACTTGTTAACTTGGTATCTGTGTAGTCATCAGTAGCCCCGCTGCCTCACCTTCTCTTTCATGGTAAATAATGGGGTGGGGGCCCCCATTAGGCAGAGAAGTGCAACTGCATGAGTCATCGGGGCAAAACAAAATCTTTTGTCTCTTCCTGTCAGCGTCTACGTCACGCTGCCGAAAATGGGACGGGGCAACGCGCCAGGATCACCTCAGTCTTGAATTAGTATGCATGTGTGAGTGGGTGTGTGTGTGTGTGATGGAGCGTGGGAGACAAAGAGAGTAAGAGAGAGACTGACTGTAATCGTGTGTGTGTGTGTGTGTGTGTGTGTGTGTATGCTTATTTCATGCCCAATTCTTATTTATTGATTTCTTTGTCTTCAGTTCATTACAGGACTATTTACCATGATTGCCCTTTGGAATAAATCAAGCAGAAGGCAGTTAACCAGTCAGCCCACATACTGTACAATGAGGCATGTCTCCAATACATATTGACTAAATTGTGATGGTTTATTAAGACAATCAGCATAATTGTTATTGGTAATTGACCAAATAGATAGGACTAAATTGGTTCAAATAGCATGGCGAGCTGCCGGCCGCCTGTTCGGATCATGTCCGCGAGCGCCGATGTTTCAGCGGGGGAACAAATGAGCTCATTTACACTTGAAAGCCTCTTTTAAATATTACAAATCACTGCAGTCAGAACAGGACTTATTAATGTGTTTATCCCACACTGAGATGCAATGCATTTTCACAAATGTTTCCCAAACAACTTACAGTACATAAGCGGCACTTAGTGTTTTCCATTTAAAATGATTGAGCGTTGCATAATAATAATGAAACGCAAAGGGGGGGTGGAGGCGGGTGGAGTATGTAGAACTGCAGGCAGTAATGACTGAGACACTGGATGTTGAAGAGTTTGGGGAGACACAGTTTCTGTTAGGTAATAATCTTTAAAATAGCTGTTGAAAAAGTCATATTTTACTGTGTGATTAGAAGATAATGATAGCAATGACTGTGTTACAAGGGTTAAATTGATGAGTCACAATTCCACCCAGTGGCAACGTACGGTAATGCAGGAGGTTAAGACCAGGGCCTTAAGCCAGTTCAAGGAACAAAACCAGAAACAGATTTTTTTTTTTGTTCCTGAACAGAAATCTGTATTTATAAAAATATTGGTAACTGGTTTTCAAAAAAATATCCTTTGTCTCTACAAATAAAATAATTTGTCTCCTTAAAAGTCTATGGTAACATTGGCTTTGAACCAGATTTTTTTTTCTGATCTGTTTGGAGCAGAAACAGTATTTTGACATTTCTTATTTTGTTTTTTTGGGCATTTTGGGCATTTTTTGGACATTTCCAAACCGATTAGAATAAAAAATAAAATTCATGGGGGAGATCATTCCTTTTTAGGAGACTAATGGCTATGATTGTAGGCTACACACAAAGAAATACAACAGGTATGCTTTCTGTTCTGGAACAAAAAACAATTAAATTTCTGGTTTTGTTTCTGTTCCAAACAAGAAGCCGAAAGTTTCTGGTTTCCTGTCCTTGGACCAGTTCGAAACCCTGGTTAAGACACACTCAAGGGGCCAAAAAATAGTAGTATAAGTCGCACCTACAAAAAATGCCTTAAAAACCTTCTTATACTACTAGCCGATACTAGTACACAAGCCTAGAGTGCCCTCTAGTTGCTGTTAATGTGACAATAGCAAATACGTAAAAGTATATATCTTATTATTTGAGTCGCAAACTCCAGCTTTTTAATGTCTAATTTTTGTAAAATACAGCTTTGTGGTATGTACTGTAGTTGGGTCCATTGTTATGCCAATTTATAGGGACCAGATTTCCTAGCAACGCCACCTGCAGGCAACATAAGCCACATTGCTGATGAGACATCTTTACTTGAGGATTTTATGTACTCTAAAAAAAAAAAAAATACTTACCACTGCAAAATACTAGCTGGAAGCAACTCAACTCTCAACATCTCAAGTAATGTTTATACGTTAGCACCAGTTATACATTAGAATTGATCCATCGCTTTAAAAGTCGAGTGCTTTTTTTTGTCTTTAGTAATGAAAGGTAACAATTAATGAACAATTACCGTGATCTCAAAAAGATATCCTTGTCAACCACGGAAAACATGGTGAAGGACTTAATAGAAGTAGACATTGAATAATAAAACAGTTCATGAGAGTCACGGAACAGAGCTTTTTAGAGATAAATCAAATACCATAATAATTAAATAAAACGGCACACTTCACATTTAATAAACAACATCTCCTTTCAACATCTCCGGGAGAACAACGGAGAGCTGAGAATGAAAAGAACCCTGACACAATCCCTTCAGGGAATTGTTGTGACGTCCTTGAAGTCGTTGAACTTTACCATTAAAGTCTTTGTAACTGTATCTTTTTTTTTTTTTTTTTTTTTACGTGAATAAAAATGCAGTACACATCCCTTACAGCTATACGCGAGTTAAAACTTAAATGTTTTTCCCCCCCAAACATCTTCTTACTAACTTTGATTTATGAGGAGTCAACCAAAAATTTAGCTGACACACCTGCTGGGGGGCTCAGTAGCCCCCCCACCGATCTGGCGCGCATCACAGGAAGATCAAACATTAAAATATTTATTTTTTTCAGAAAGTGTTGTAGAGCTGCGGTCACGGCTGCATCAGTCTGCCCCCACCCGTTACTCGCCTTCTCCTCCGCCTCTCCTTGTAGTCTGGAGCCATGCAAGATAATTGGCCTTTTAAATGGACCCTGGGTGTGAGTGTGTCAGTTGTTTGACTCACATACGTCAGCAGTACACAGAGCAGTGACCTCTGCAGGCTGCTCTCCACCTGTCTCCACCAGTGTCAGATTATATTGATCTGCCTGCGACCCCTTAAAGAATAAGGGACAGAGTTTTTTTTTTTTTTTTTTAAAAAGAGTGTTGAGATATTTACTGTCAGCAGATGTTGGAAGGTGTGAAGTGTGAGAAATAGCTGCGGTGACACCCGTTAGAGAAAAACTCATATGTTATTCAGAGAAATCTGGATTCGTGCTTCACCTTGGCAGCAAAGAAGAATCTGTTAGTGTTTTAGGAAAGTGTTTGAACGATAAAAAAATATATAAAACACCTCATTTAGGAATCCAGTGACAAGAGAGAAGTCACAAAAAAGACTGCTTTCCTTTTCTGATTCATTGCTTTAGTGTTCTTTAAATATTTCCTTTGCAAAGTTTTACAGAAACTAGAGCAGGGGTCTTAAACTTGCGGCCCGTGGACCATTTGCAGCCCAAAGAATGAAATCTCACAGCCGCACCTCAATGTGAAATTAAATGAGAGATGAAAGAGTTGAAAGAGGGACTTTACTTAAAGTCTTTTTTATTTTTTTTTTCTAAAAAGCTGATCTAAACTTCATACCATGGTCCAGAGATGCCATCTGGTTCACTACGTCTTTTCTTTTTTGGTATTTTAGAGTTGTCTTACACCAGTCCTGGACAAAACTAAGGCCCGGGGGCCAGGAGCGCCCAACTTGTCCAAATTTTACTGTTAATTTATATTATCATTATCCTTTTACCTTTTCTCTGGAAAGTTCTCCATTAGATGGTCTCAAAAGGCTTAAAGCATTTTAACGTAACAATCTATTTTATGCAAAAATCTTTTTATCAACGAAAACAAGCACAACCACCTTATGAAACCTCCATGACCCATATAGGGTCCATAGGCCCCCTATTGAAGACCTTGTTACCACATAATGGCAGCATATCATTGTAGTAAATGTGTTCTGAGTCATTTAGCTGCAGCCTATTACACTGATGAGTCAGTTTGGTTTTTTTTGGCTCTATTTTCCTCCACAACTAGGACTCGTCTGCTGCGACTTCCTCTGAGGTAAATCAAATCGCACTTCTGTCATGATGACTCTGACTTTTTACCCAGATTACAATAAGACGATTCACTCCTCAAATATTATGCAAAAAAAAAAAAAAAAGAAAGGTCAGACATAATTCCATCTGGAGCACACGCTGTTTTTTTACCTTTAAAATAATCAAATGCCGCCAACGAAGGTGCAGGGGCCGTCAGTTGATTATCACTGATTTCTGTTTAGGTCTTTTGTGAGTTTAAGCCGTAATTATGACGATGGCAAATGACATGGTGACATTTACATCAATTCTCAATGCACCATAAAATAGCAGTGGACGTCCAACCATCAGGCCGACTACAATTTTATGTAATATTCGACAGACGTTCGAGGACATTTGCACGTTGTCTTTAGATTTGTGGGTGTTTTGTTAACCTTGGCTTTGTCGACGTATCTCGTACTTTGCTACCATAGATTCCACTTCAAAATGGTGAACATGCGTAAACTGTGGCCGCTATGGATATGTATGAAGATATTATTGATTTTATGTGGCCTAAGTCAGTGGTCCCCCTATTACTTCCACTTGATCCATACCCATATCAACAAAAGAACTGACCAATAGAATGGCTAGGATTCCATCATCAATGATGCAACTATATTTGATTTCTCAGTGAAGACAACAGCAACAGTTAGGACAACCAGATCGGTCTGGTAGCAAAAAGTTATAGGCTGTGTGCACTTGAGGAATCCTTGTTGTGCCCATGCACAGTTAATTTGGGTAGGAAGATTTTATAGGTAGGAAAATATTTCAGAACACTGGAAATAAGATTTTATTAAGGGGTATTTATCGGTCTAACTTAACGACCGGTCGATGAAAATAATACCAGACATTGGCGCAAAAAAGGTTGGAGAACACTGGCCTAAGGCACATCGGTATATAGCTCCAATGTCTTCTGCTTTTCCCTTTTTCAGGGGTTGCCACAACATTTTCCATCTCCCCCTGTCCTCTGTATCTTCTACTCTGACTCCAACTACCTCCATGTCCTCCCTCACTGCATCCATCAACCTCCTCTTTGTCTCCTACCAGGTGGCTCCATCTCTAGGATCATTATTTTACTAATGTATCCACTGTCCCTCCTCTGAACATGTCCAAACCATCTCAATCTGTCTTCTCTAGCTTTTTTCTCCAAACCTTCCTGTCTGTGTTGTCCTTCAAATCACCTCATTCCTATCTAGAGGCAGGATTTGTAGTACTAGTGTTAAATGCGTTATGTTATAATATTTATAACATGGAAAGAAGAAAAATACGCACAATTGGAGTGACGTTTTCAATCTGGTCCACAACTTTGTCCACTTTTTATTCTGTCGCACTGTGAATTTTGGTTGGACACCCCGGACATGGTCTCTGATTTTCTTCACAATTCACCATCTGTACTTTTCACTCACACTGAATCCCAGCTTTTGAGATGATCTATTATCACCCTCTGTAAAGACCTACGTCACCCCGGCTCCCTCTTCATCCATCATATATTATATTTCCAACTCTCATATATAAGTTGGAGATGCGGTGCTCTTCATCTGCTTACGTAAAAGCATCTCTGACCTTTTCAGCTTCCTCTCCTTTGGAAGCCTAGTGTAATTCTCGGTTGCCTCCTGATTTAGCTTGGATTAATCTCCAGTGACACATCAACATCTGTGGTCTGTGTCATCATCCATCACTGTCAGCAGTAGCCCCCGGTGCCCCCACCCTCAGCTGTGCCACTCCCGGACATCACCCTGGCCTTACATCACACACAGGGCCACGCTCGGGGAAACCAGTAAAAAAGAAACACAAGACGACAACAAGAAAGTCACTCAAAGAGAAGACAAAAGTGAGCGCACGTGAGCCCCTGCCTGAGTCGAACGGTAATAAATCTTCATATTTCACATCAATTTTATTTCACAGGCCCGATTTGAGCCTCATTTTCTCTCAAATGGCCTGTTCTGATTGATACTAATAGCTGCTACAGCGGCTACATCAAGGGGAGGGTGAGAGGAGGGTTTTTATTGGCTCTGACGTTTAGCAGTCAGTGTGGCACCAAGTAGGATTGTAGATTTGACTCCATTCGTCTAATGTGACTCCAGAGGGCGGTTGGAATTGAAGATTCCGAAACGGCAATGGGGTATCGTGACCCAAAAGTGGGTCGTGGACCTTTTTGCAGTCGGTCACAGGTTGACGGTGCAAAAAAATGTTTAAAAAAGCTGAGCTTTTATTTTGAAGAGTATTTTTTATGTCTAGATCAGTGGTTCTCAAATGGGGCATCGTGACTCAAAAGTGGGTCGTGCACGCATTTGCAGTTGGATGCAGTTTGCCAGTGTAAAGAAAATGTTAAAAAAAAGTTGAGCTTTTATTTTGAAGAGGATTTTTTAAGTCTAAATCAGTGGTTTTCAAATGGGGGATGGTGACTCAAGTGGGTCACTGACCTGTTTGGAGTTGGTCGCAGTTTGCCAGTGCAAAAAAATAAAAATGTTTACAATAGCTAAGCTTTTATTTTGACGAGGATTTTTTATGTCCAGATTAGTGTTTGTCAAATGCGAAATTGTGACCCAAAAGTGGGTCGTGGACCTGTTTGCAGTCGGTCACAGCTTGACAGCACAAAGAAAATGTTTAAAAAGCTGAGCTCTTTTTGAAGAGGATTTTTTTATGTCTAGATCAATTGTTCTCAAATGGGGGATCGTGACCCAAAAATGGGGCATGGACCTGTCTGCAGTCAATTGCAGGCTTTTGCAAGTGCAAAAAAAATGTTTAAAAAAAGCTGAGCTTTTATTTTGAAGAGGATTTTACGTCTAGATAAGTGGTTCTCAAATGGGGAATTGTGACCCAAAAGTGGGTCGTGGACCTGTTTGCAGTCGGTCACAGTTTGACAGTGCAAAGAAAATGTTTAAAGAAGCCAAGCTTTTATTTTGAAGTGGATTTTACGTAGCAGATTTTAACAGTAGGAAGGACGGAAAGCAAACTCCTTATTATTGTGATATTGTGATCAACACCACAAACACACCACAAAGGTGAACAATTAGTGGTGATGGTGTCATGCTCAAAGCACCTCAGTGGTAACTTGGCAGTTGCAGGTTTGAAACCCTGCAGAACCTTGTCTGGTTTCTTTAACCATTAAGCCACAACACCCCCACAGTAGATGGCGCTAATGTCTGGTAATGCAAATTGACGACTGCCAATTAATTAAAAATTGATAAAACATAAAAATATATATTAATTATATGTAAGACTTTCTGAACTGTTACTGAAAGCTTTATTTTATGCATTTTCTTGAAATGTCTCTTGTGTTGCGGCCAGTCAGTCAGGGGTGGTGGTGGGTCCTGAACCAGTTAAGAACCACCGGTCAAGATGTCTTATTCACTGTGTCCTTGAGCAAGACGCTCAATTTTCCTGGTGTGGTGCAGTTTGTCAATAATGTATGAGGCAAACGTGCCGCTGATAAATTGGCCCAGCCAAAAGAAAAGAGAACATCTGGATTGTTGACCACAGGCAGTTGACTTCTCAACCTTTCTAGCTCTGGTGAAGAGGCTTCGAGTTTTCCAGGAATTGAGTAAAACATCCGGTCGGAATTTGTACGCCTTAATATATGAATAAAACTCTAATCTATGTCTAATGTTGAAGATGAGTGAAAATGTTGTTGAAATAAGATTCTGTTTTTGTAGAATTTAGTAAGAAAATATTGCTCCCCAGGAGAAGCGGTGTTTTATCCAGGGTTCATTATTTTTAATATCTAGATCAGTGACTCTCAACCAGTGGGTTGTGACCCAAAGGTGGGTCGCTGGGCCTTTGCCAAGGGAAATGAAAAATATTTTTTAAAAATATGTGCTATTATTTTTGAGTTTTTTATGTAGCAGAGTGCTGTCTATTCACACTCCTTAACAGTAGGTGGCGATAACGCCCTGTAATTATGATTGATTGTTGGTTTTCAAGGGAGTTGGTGAGACACCAAATATGTAAGTACACCCAGTTCAGAAGAACTGGTCAAGATGCCATTGTGTCCTTGAGCAAGACGCTCAATTTTCTTTCTGTTGGGCCAGAGGTCAATAATGTATGAGGCAAACATGCAGCCGATAAATTGACTCAGCCAGAAGAAAAGAGAACGTCCGGATTGTTGACCACAGGCAGTGGGATTCTCAACCTTTCTAGCCCTGGCAAATGGGTCTTTGAGTTTTTCATTGATTGAGTAATTTATACTCCTCAATACATGAATAAAATCATCTAAAGTCTCAGGTAAGGAATTAAAAATATTTTTACTTAAACTTCTGGTTTTTCAGAGTTTAATATAAAAAAGGCTGAAAATATCCACACGTTTATTCCCATTCGCTGTGTGCAAATCTGTTTTTTTAGTTTCTTTTCTATAAAATTTGACAAAATGTGTGGAAAAAAAAGTGAGACCTGTCATGATGGATGGATTAGAGACACTAGTATTAGGTGGGGTACAGGTGGAAGAGCTGGAGGTGGAGATGCTGGAGGTAAAGAGGCTGAGGTTTTCTTTAGGAGAGACAAGGATGGACAGAATCAGGAATGAGGTGATTAGAGAGACAACACAGAAAAGGTTTGGAGAAAAAGCTAGAGATTGAGATGGTTTGGACATATTCAGAGGAGGGACAGTGGATACATTGGTAGAAGAATGATCCTAGAGATGGAGCTACCAGGTAGGAGACAAAGAGGAGTTTGATGGATGCAGTGAGGGAGGACATGGAGGTAGTTGGAGTCGGAGTAGAAGATACAGAAGACAGAGATGGACAATGTTGACTCGATGTGGCAACCCCGTGAAAAAAAAAAAAGACAAGCCCAAAGGAAAAGAAGATTTAATTTGACAAATTTATAACAATTGATAATTTGAAATGATTTAATTTATGGACAACTTTTTTCAGGAATTGTATTTTCTAACTCATCGCTGTGAACTAGACTGTGTTCAGTCAATTTCCAAAGTGTTCTAACAATAAAGTCTCAATGAGTGCGTGTTAGGTTTAAGTGCCTACGGTTAAAAAACAGATAAAACATTATTTCAACAGCGCAAATAAAAACCCA
Source organism: Paraplagusia blochii (assembly GCA_016785265.1). Lineage (NCBI taxonomy): Eukaryota > Metazoa > Chordata > Actinopteri > Pleuronectiformes > Cynoglossidae > Paraplagusia > Paraplagusia blochii. The sequence continues at coordinate 74,075 of JAFBJS010001740.1, read as the reverse complement.
ATACAGAATGGAAGTAGAGATTTACGTTCTTCACATCCAACGACTTAGTGACAGTAGCAGTCGATGTGTTTACAGCAGTCATAACACATGACGATGACAGTGAAGGCTAATTGCAGGGTGGGTTCGTGTTCACTCCGTCTGCGCTGTGACTCAAACCAGCCACCCAGTGTGACAGGAGTTCCTCAGGGAGACCTGTGATCCGCTCCCGTCTCACAGTTCAGGCAGTTTAACAAGGGCTCGGCCTCCGGTACGCAACCCACGGCCGGTCCAATTTAGGCCACGTTCAATCAACCTGGTTGTACAGGGGGCGGAGAGGGGGCACAGATGCCACCGGTAACTGCAGCGTACGCAAGAATGTATTGCTCAACAAAGCTGCTTTTTAAAGGTCACGTATTCGCTGCCCATGGAGAGCGCGGATTGCGAGGAGTGTATGTAAATTTATCACAAACTTCCAACTCAACGGTGATTTATGCAGAGAACCTGAGGGCCATCAGTGGTGGAACGCTGCAGCCCCGCGTCTCCCTGGTGCCATCTGGGGAATCTGTACTCAGGAAGAGCCCTGGTGCAGTATGTAATGATGTTGAAACCTTATATTTTTCAGATACCATCCCACTCCGGCCTCAACGTCAGCCCGCTCTTTTTTTTTTTTTTTTTTTTAATTGTAGAGTCATTGTTTACATGCCCTTCTGTCATCTGGAGAGCACAGTGTTTTTGCTTGTGCCTGAGCAGAATAAGAAGCCAATTATATTATCAGCATGGGACATGCTGCTTGACGCCACACGCCCTGTTGGCGTAATGAAATGAAGAAAAAAAAAAAAAGGAAACGGGTTCACTCAAGTTCTCCCACTGTGTCCTTGATGTTTGCAAAAGTCTACTTTGCAGTTTCTGTGATTTGGGTGAGAGGTCTGTGTTTTTTTTTTTTCCCCCATGATATGATGGTGATGAATGTTCCCAGCAGGAGGTGGAAAACCCTGGCGAGGTGGCAACGTTCAGGAGAAGCAACGCTCCTCCAAAGGGGTTTTCCAAGACGCTGACAGTATAGAGCAGACCTGGGCAAACTAAGGCTCGGGGGCCAGATGCAGCCCGTATAGTGTTATAATCCGGCCCATCGAACTTGTCCAAATTATACTTTTAATTTATATTATTATTATCCTTCCACCTTTTCCTTGCAAATTTCCCCAATACATAATCTAAAATGCCTTTATTCAAACTCATTATTTATCTTAGTTTACGGAAATACTCAATCTTTCTGATCCCTTGATTCAAATTTAGTACCAGCTGTGGCCCAGGCCTGGTACAGAGTATGAGAAGATTGTCCACATCTTTTTGTCTCCGGAGCTACTTGTCTCGTGACCAGTACACCATATATAAACTGAAAAAATTTGGGGGAATAAATGCTTTTTTTCATCCTACCCACTAAGCTTCAAAGTAAATATTCATTCATATATTAGATCGTCATCCACCACCAGGTCAAAGGGGCTTCAGTCTCCACGACTGCCACCCAAATCCCACCACACTTTCCAGTGGGTATTCAGCCCAATGGGCTCATGATCTACCAGTACTTCCTCTGAGATCTTATTGGTCAATCCTGGTCTTCTTACAGAGGCCCCCTGCTGATAGTGATATTTCTTCTCACTGTCTACTACTGTTAGTGTGTAAATATAGTATAACATTTGACACGTCATTGCCCTCCCCGCCACTAGAGGGCACAGTGCAAACTTGTGGCCATGACATCTGGTCTGTGTAAGAAAATAAATGTAACTAAATAATATATAAATACATGTTATTGCAGTTTATTATTAGCAATTTCAGTAACTTACTAATTAATTACTAATTACTAATTGCTGTATAGCGACACCATTTAGGGATTTGTCAGGTTGAGAAACTCTATTGACATGTTCTATTAGCTCCTGCAGGCCATACAAATTAACCTGGCGGGCAGCATTTGGGCCCCGAGCCTTCAGTTGGACCCATATGCTATAGAGGCTTGTGTTTTAAAAACTGTTGAGTGTAACTGTGGAGTTTGTTAGAGAGTTATTCAAGTTCTTGCTTTCCAAAACACTCTACGTCTTCTTCTTTTTTTTTTTAATTTAGGGTTTGTTTTGCAAAATCTAGCTTTAATCTGTTATCTTTCTCCTCTCATTAGTCCGACTGCTGCTGCTGTTTTCTTTACATTGTTGTTTGTTGTCACTTGGGTTTGCTTTATTTGTTTGTTGATTCTAGTCTTGAATCCTTTTCTTTTCTTTTCTTTTCGTGATTGTTGCAGGAGTTATTTGTAACCAACGATTTTTGTTTTTATCTTTTTGTTGCACATTTGAGTGCTTGCAGTAGCTGCGGCTATGTTAGTTTTCCTAAGGCAGTATTTTGCAAATAGTGGGGCGAGGTCCCTGTTGAGGGCACAGCAAGGTGCCAGGGTGGGGCACGTAGGCCTTCCAATGGAATGTGATACATTGGACCTAAGTGTAACTCTGCTGTAATGCTTGAATGATAACAGGCCTCCAGCCACTAGGTGGCAGCAGTTCATACAATGGTTTGCACAGCTAAAAATGTACGTTTTCATGTTCTAGACTTTTGCAATTGTGTGTTTTTACTGTTGATGTGTTAAAGGACCGCATGATCCACATTGACCACCAGGCTGCACAAATGAGTTACCATCATTACCGATTGGTCTATAAAAAGTTTTCTGCCGCATCCACAGTGCAACAATAAATGACGAGCCAATAAGAAAAATCCTCTGCTACTGTAGCTGCCTCCCCGCACCGCTGCCCTCTCTTCTCTCCCTCTCCCTCTCCTCACCTTCTCACGAGGGCGTGGTCTATCGCACAGCCATCACAGCAGAGCAGTGACAGGTGAAATTAAAGTCTGGTAAACAGGGCACTCAGCTGCCCTATGAAGTGGATATGGTGAGTTTGTTGTATGACGAGGTCATGTCGCGTGAAGTAACACCGGTCCAATGCTTATCTCTGGTCTCGGCTGCACGGAGCCACGAGAAACCTTTCTGCTCCACAAGGTTGTCTTCCTCTTGACTTTCACAAGAAAGTGAGTGTTTACGTCATGACCAACGCATCAAAATATATGGCAAAATACGGTCGGTTTTAAAGATTTTATATCTCTTTAAACTTGGCACTTCCGTTTTTTGAGGTATTTTTGTGGTATATTATTGCTGATCAATGATTGCTGTATCAGTTTTGACAAAATTGACAAAATTCTAAATGTGTTTACTGTTGGTTAAGGAGGTTTCTTATTCCTGCCGAAAATTATCTCTTGATTATTTTCCAGCTAAGACGAGCACCCATTACTGCTAGCACTTCTTATTTTTATTTTTATTATTTTCTGAAATAGAAGAACGACTGTTAGTATTTTATTCTCTGGAATATTGCGCGGTTATCTCCTCCAATCCCGATTTCCAGCACATTTGTATTTTATTCATCATCAAAAATAAATAAATAAATAACAGAATCATTGAGGATCACATAAAAAATAACAACAAAAAGCATGGACTGTGATTGGCAGGGAATGTTCCTGACTGTGGGAGAGCAGCGGCTCTGACATGCAATCTTTTTACAGCGGTGAGAAATTTTAAATGCTTAACATGCTGCAATAAAATTGTACCAAGTGGTGCTTGATGATGAGGTCTAAAACGGTCTTGTTGTAATGAGATCTCCCACCAACAAACAGATGTGGGGAACCAGCTCTCTGTGACGTTGACATCTGCAGATAATTGGATGCTGTAGCTATTGTAGAAAACACATCGCGGGCCCCTGTTTCTCTGCGAGAAGTCATTATCAATGTTTATGTTAATGGCTGTGCCACACAAGGCGGCGTGCGTTCTCGGTCCGAGGGGCTTAGACTGACGCTCTCTCTCTCTGTGCTTCATTTCTTGGCCGTGCCTCTACTTTGCGATTTAAATCTCTAACGACTCAACAATCTGCTGCAGATTTGCAAACAGAACAGAAATAAGTGGGGGATTCAACCATTTTCCCACAATACCCGAATATGAGCATAAATGCTGGATGATAAGGGATTTGATTGGCCAATAAAATCAAGTTGTTGGTGTCTTCTTCCTTTCGTCTTGTCCCTCTTTCGGGGGTTACCGCAGTGAACATTTTCCATCTGCCCCTGTCCACCTCCATGTCCTCTCTCACTGCATCCATCAATCTCCTCTTTGTCTCCTACCTGGTAGCTCCATCTCTATGATCATTCTTCTACCAATGTATCCACTGTCCCTCCTCTGATGTCCAAAACATCTCAATCTGTCTTCTCTAGTTTTTTCTCCAAACCTTCCTGTCTGTGTTGTTCCTCTAATCACCTCATTCCTGATCCTGTCCATCCTTGTCTCTCAGCATCTTTAACTCCTCCACCTCCAGCTCCGCCTTCTGTCTTCTACCTATAGCTAGTGTCTCTAATTCAGTGGTGGGCAATTATTATGACACCTGTGCCACTATGGGTACTAAAAATTTGCCACGGGGACCAGGTCAGGAGTAGTTGGATCGAGCAATAGTGTAAACCTTCATAAATGGCATTTTTAAAGAATGAATAAAGGGTAAAACGCTTTGAGAAAATGTCTTTTCTACACTGTATATTTGGTAAATGCTTGCAGTGGAGGGAAAAGGTAGAAGGATCATTATTGAATAAATTTGTAGTATAATTCATCAAATAAAAGTTTGACGGGCCAAAATTAAAATGCCAGACGGCCCATTTTAGGGCCCCAGGCCTTAGTTTGCCAAAGTCTGCTATAATCCATTCATCATGGCTGGTCTCAACTGTCCTGTAAACCTTTCCTTTCAGCTTAGCTTACTCTCTTCTGTCAAAAAGATGTTTGAGGGTTGAAATAGTTAGTTAATTTAGTAGAAATAATAAAAAAAAAAAAAAAAAGGAAAAAATACATAAGGAATCATATGTCATGGGTGATGAAGGTAATTCAAAATTTTGTAAAAATCACCAACATTGATTTCAATCTGACCAAACTTTTTTGATTCAACCTAGTGATTCCATAATGCAGGAAATGTTCTTCTATATTGCAATCAAGTTGACTTTAGTGAGAAGAAACTTGGAAATATGACTTTCATGCCACAAAATAACAGCCATTGATCCATCGAACTGAGAAGATATTAAAGAGCTGCACCATATGGTGTCTAGATAATTTTGAAAAAAAGTATGAAAGACGACACGTTTTGTTCAAGATCTGTCTATAACGTTAACAAACTTCGTGTTGGATGCAGAATAGAGAAATGTTAAACTTAAGTTTGATGTTTTCCGAAATGATGATGAAACTTCCCTCTTTAAGGTTTAACAATGATGTATTTGGATTTTATCCAGCATGCTTCAAAAAAATTCAAATAAAAACACAATCAGTAAAATTTATCTGTATATTTTTTTTTCGTGTCGGTCACGGCGTTTGAAGTGAGACTGAAGTTATGGTTTAATGACATGCTGGCTGTGAACCAATGCCAACAGGAAAGATATGATCTTGATTCCAAAGTTATGCTGAAGTTGCTTATGCTTCCAGTAAAATTGAGTTATTAGGCAATTTCAAAAAGCATTTAGGTTTGTGGGCGTTTTTTAATGTCCACAGATATTCGGCCTCTATTTAATGTCCTCTGGATCTGAATCTGCTGAATAATGTGACACCCACTTTGGATGAGGACGGCGTCTCTATTACTCTCTCCCTGCCTCTGCAGCTGCTTCAGTTCCACGCGGGACTGCAGAGCGATCACTGTTTTATTTACGCACTGTTTAAACAAATAAAACAGGAGGAAAATCACAGGAGGAAGGACAGCGCGGTAAACACTTGGTGATGGGCAACCGAGGGTGTCCGTGTTCACTGATCTTTGACAAGAGATAATGCAACATCTCAGGTTACCACCATGACTTATCGTGATGACTAAATTCCGAAGATCGCGGCGAACCACCGTTTGCGTTTAGTGTCTTCTCCTACGCAAACTGCTCACTCCTTTTTCCTAAGGGCCAACGTACACTGTACGTTTTTTGTTTTTTGGGGGGTTTTTTTGTCGTACGATGGTTGGGAAACAGGCCCAGGTTAGGTCAGTGCTTCTCAATCGTTACGCCTCCCCTAGCAAGAAGAAAACAATTTGCGTCCCCTACCCCCACCACCAACTCTCCGCCACAACTATAAAAAATAGCATATGTCTATAAAATCGTTAATAAAATAGCTACACCTCTGCATAACATCGTATCCTTGTTAACGTAAAGAAAAAAAGAAATAGATATATTTCAACTTACAAGTATGTGCAATTACACTTTATTGTAGTATGGCGGAAAAAAAAAGCATGTTCACCAGGGTCACACACGCCCCCCTCAGCATCGCATCGCGCCCCCCCAGGGGGGCCTGCCCCACACTTTGAAAAGCACTGGGATAAGTCACTAGACACACAAATATAGATATGGAGAAAACAGACCTATGCCAGACTGACAACGTCTATCGGGACATTTCCTTGTCCGTACACATTGTCGCCACCTTTTCTTTTTCATGCTAGCGCACAGAATGTCACGATGTGTCAGGGAATTTAGTTTTTGTTTGCCTAGCATTATTTTCATCGTGTTTTAGCGATAATCTGTGAGCATCAGCACATCTCTCACTACCGGCTTCTTCTTCTTCGTTGTCGGTGGATCACAACGGAATTCTAGTTTATTTATACAGAACAATTGTTAAAAAACGTCATCACAATACAATTGGCAGATTGTTTTGCCAAAGAAGTTCTGGCTGCATGAGTCAAACATGTCTTGTATGATTGTACAGTGTGAATCCGAGATCGTTTCCTGGGATAAGGAAGCAGAACCATAAAGTCTGCACTCAGTTCAGACATTGCATTTAGTGTTGGACTAAATGTCAATATCAAACCTTGCAGTGATTTGATTTTGGTGGCTTTTTTTTTCAGGCCCTGTAGCTGAAACTGGGTTTTTATGGTGCTGTAGTTAATGGCGAAGAAAAGATGTAAAGACCTTCGGTTTGCAGCAAAGTCAGAATGAAGTTCTGAGAGTAATCAGGCTGAAAACAACTAAAACTCTGCATGAATCCTGTCCTCTGTCTTCACCACTGCACCAGATGTCACCAAAATTGATTTTTTTTTTTTTTTTTTGGAGGGGGGATTTTTGGTTTCAAATCCAGCTCATAAAACGAATCGACATAAAAAACACAGGAGATTAACGTGCGTTCCGATCTTTGTACGAGGCGGAATGCATAATCCGCACTACTATAAAAGTTGGCAACCAATACTGTGGACAAAAATCTTTTACTTTTGCCAAAAACTAAAACGAAAGGGAGCTGACAAAAAGATAAATTATTAGTTGCTCAGAAAACATGACAGAAAAGGTTGTGGAGGGTTGGAGATAAATATAAGAAGGTTATTAATCCAGTCACATACAGCCGCCACACGGGGCAGTGGTGGACTGGTGGTCAAGGAACTGCCCACTGTTCACTTTGGTGATGGGTTGAATACAGAAGTCACATTTTGTAGTGTGCAGTGGTGACGATCACAAGGACAAGGTGTTTGCTTTCCTTCTTTCCTTCCACGTTCTTGGAAACCATCGTAGGTTACTCTGCCCCCTAATGGCCTAGAATCTCAGTAAATATCATTATCATTAATACTTGTAAAAAAAAAAAAAATCATCCCATGAGGCTTCCTCTGTCTGTAAATTAAACTATTTATGTTTAGACGTTTTGTAAACGTACATAAAAATGTCTCAGGGCCTGTTTTGAATAACTTGTGTTTCCATCTGTCAAAGCACACAGCAACTCCCGCCGCTCTCCAACAGCCGACGTGTTTATCTGTGTCAACGGCTCCACTGTTAATTGCAGGGGCTGACGACATAATGTACAGCGCGATGCTATGTAATTATCTCCCGCTGTTTTATGCCGATAAGGAAAAAAACGCTGCGTCTTAAAAATGGTAATCTGCGTATTAAACAAGAGGGCAGATGCATGTTTCACCGCCGACTGGGAATTCATTTTCAATGGCTTCCATTAGGCTTCTTTTATGATTAAAATAATTTCTTTGGCTTGGCTATAGAGCTCAGCTCAGTCTTTTTTTCTTTTTTTTTTACTCTTTGCTTTGGCGACAATAACCGGGCTTCGTTTGTGCCGTAACTGCAGCGGTGGCTGGAAATGTTCAGGCGGCGAAGGCAAGAATTTTTCTCAAACAGGCCGCGGTAATTGCTATCAGTGGAATATCTGATAAAGTGTGTTGTTATCAGCGAGGGCTTTTAGGCAAATGTTTAAAGGCAGAATTTAATGTTCAAATGGAAGCTGGGGCAGTAATCCCACACTGTAAGCACTAATTTGATTTTTTTTTTACAACAAAATAAAGCCATAACACGGCTTTTGTGTTGCATTATCACTATTCATCGTTTGGAAAAATACGAAAAAATCTGACGAAGCAAAAAAAACTTTTTTTTCCCCTCACAAAGAACTGAATTTTATATCATTTAGAACTTTTGTCCAGGCAACTTTTTTTTTGCAGATTTTATTAACTATGAAAATTTCCACTTCAGTTTCTTTTAATTAATTTAATGCACCATATAAACACAGCAGGACTGACCCTGTCCTGTCACAGCTTACATTCATCGTTTCACACTGGGCTGGACAGCGTCGTGCAGCGTCGTACCTGAACAGGATCTGACCTACTGAACTGCATGTGAAGCTCTGGCCTTAGGACCTCTCCCTGGACGACACCTCGAGCCCCTTCTTGACCTTGTCAACAGCCTTTCTGTGTCTCCACTCGGGGGAAGTGAATAATTTGCTGTATCCTAGCCGAGAGACGCACCGCAGGGTTGAAGGATGATTGTCCTCCTCAGCCGGCCACTGTAGGCCGTGACATGATGGTGTCACGAACCCCATCTGGAGCTGAGAGCAGCGAGTGTCTCAGGGAAACCAAGGGGAGAGTTGACCTTCAGTCAGAGCAGGGCTTTTCATATGGCTGTCATCACCTACCGTGACTTGACTGTTCTTCCAAAATTGGATTTACAGCTTAATTTACCTGTGATCTTTATTAAGGCTTCACTGTTTTCCTTTGATCCTGATCTACGCCGACTAAACTGCTCTGATGTTTTTTTTCATCTTTGAAAGGTTTAGTTGTGAAATATTTTTGTTGCACCAAAGAAAAAATCGTAATTTTTATCTTCGTTTATCGTAATCCGCTTATCTGTTGCCGGGCTGCATGGGCAGCAGTCTCCACAACTGACACCCAAATCACACCGCACCATATTGACAGCCTTCTTGTGGGTGGTGAGCCCAATGGTATCTGTCTGTCTGTCTGTCTGTCTGTCTACCTATCTACCTGTCTATCTATCTATCTATCTATCTATCTATCTATCTATCTATCTATCTATCTACCTATCTATCTATCTACCTATCTATCGATCTACCTATCTACCTACCTATCTACCTACCTATCTACCTACCTATCTATCTATCTATCTATCTACCTATCTACCTATCTATCTACCTATCTATCTACCTATCTATCTATCTATCTATCTATCTACCTACCTATCTACCTACCTATCTACCTACAAAGTTCCATTTTAAAATCTATCCATCCATCCATCCATCCATCCACCGATACATCCACTAGCACACCACTAGGTGCTGCTAATCCCTAAACATGTTCCTTTTAATAGTCTCGATCTGCTAATGAGCCTTTTACTTTAGCGGATTTTAGTCGCGTTTCCTGCCCGTGGTCTA
>JAFBJS010001740.1:9999-46290 GCA_016785265.1 Paraplagusia blochii | reverse complement strand
TGACCTAAGTTTAAAGCGTAATTTCTGAATGAAGAGGCGGAATCGCACTCTGCTCTTCTAAAGTGTTGTCTGATCGCAGGCTGTTATCGCTGAGAGTCTTCTTCTTCATCTGCAGTCACATGGGAATTGGTCCGAAATACAAACAATATACAGTGATAAGCTCTCATCTTCTGTTGCCGGCGATAAGAAAGTAGAGTTATATCCTCACCGGCGCTTAACAATGCACCGGAGCCTCGGCAACCGGGTAGATAGAATGGAAAAAAATAAACCAGATCTCCCTGAAAGTATCACTATTACACTATTCTGTAGACCACAGGGGAGAGGAACGTTGTTGTAGAAACAAACAGTACTGTACGAAATGTTGAAATGAATTAGATGGAGATGAGATTTCCTCGGCCTTCGGAGCCTGAACTCATCCCCATCAGTGAGCGTCGTTGAAAAGAATCCTGACTAACTTCATATGACACGCCTACGAAAAACACACGACTTCTTTTCACTTAGCTCGCCCCGTCGGTAAATAACCTCGGGATTTTGCGCTCTCCAGCACTCCCTTCAGGCAGCGTTCGATAGAACGTGATGTCAATTTTACGGCCGAGCAAATGGAGTAAAAATAAACAATGAAGAAGTCTTGTCTGGGACTGTGGTATGTTAATGTTCAAGAAGATCTGGTCTAACGGTTATCACCACTCTAAATAGTGACAACAACTATCTTGACCAACAGGGGGCCCCACAGGCCGTACGGGCTCTTGGAAGTATCATCCTTTAGGAGAAAGAGAAAACCTCTTCTTATATATATATATATATATATATATATATACTGTATATATGTATGTGTATATGTATATGTATATGTGTATATGTATATATGTATATATATGTATATGTACAGTATGTATGTATGTGTACATTTATATGTATGTATGTATATATGTATGTGTATATGTATATGTATGTATATATATGTGTATGTATATATGTACTGTATATATGTATGTATTTATGTACTATATATGTATGTGTGTGTATATATGTATACAATTCTATGTATTATATATATATATATATATATATATATATATGTGGTAAAATGCTTCATTTCCTCTGTTTTCTGTGCAATGACGACAAAGGTAGTCTATGTCTAGTTCTTTTTCAACGCATGTGCAGTTAAACTCCAGGTTATTATAGTCCAATCATAGAGCCCTGTGACTGGAGCAGGAAAGTTGCGTACAGATCATTGGACGTAATCGTGTCTTCACTGACTTTGCTCTCAGCTGCGCACCGAGCCACTTTTTGGACACTTTCACCGTGGGTACGCTCTGATCCTGCGTCTCAGGGACGTGACCCTGAGTCTACTGGGAGACGGCGTTCACACGTGCACATTTGCAAACACCCACTATATTACACAATACTCACTTAACGGTGACCTAATTAAGCCTGAGGGTAGGTGTAATTACTTGCAACCTTCACGTGCCCTCGTCTGTTTTGTTGTGGCTACTTACAGCCTATGGACAGCATCGCTGCGGCTCAGCACTGCCGCCACCCTGGGACTCCATTTCCCCTCCGCTCCATTAGCCATGTAATTAAAGGGAAATACAAATATCATGAATAAAAAATCTTATGTAACAGTAAAATTACGTGGAGTTGCATTGAAAATCTTTTTTTTTTTCATCGTATTCCGACCTTTGCTTTCAGGCTAATAATAAGGAATAATGAAATAATTTCCGTTATATAAAGATTAACTTTCCCATAATTAACGTCACTGGAACATTGTGTCGGGGTTAAAAGGTTTGAAAGTTAAAATGTTTTTGTGCAAGAGGGAGAGTTTGGGTGGGTTTTTTTTTTTTTGTCCTTTTTTTTTTTTTTTAAACACACATAGAGGTTTACTGAAGTAGAGCTGCAGGCAGTGGAGCTTGACCTGGTCTTATCTGTTTTTTTTTTTCCTGCTGCCAGCTACCTTGGCCATTAGTTTCCAGGATATTAATGGAAAATGTTTTACCTCATAAATAAACTGCCAGCAACAGGGAATATATGTAATGTTTTCCATGCACCTCATAACCCCAGAGCTGAACTAATAGAAGCAGTCGCCACCGCACTTTCTGATAAACAAGCCTTGGTCATGGGGTAAAAACTTAAACGTTATAACTACAATTTCACAAATGTGTTGCTTTAAAATCCCTAATTTGCCAGGGATTTCTAGCAGGGAATTAAATATAGATTGTTTTCTTTTTTTTTTTTTTTTTTTGGGATCAATTTAGTTTTTGCAGATTGACGCCAAGGGTTTTGGACCAATTTGCCTGCTTTGTTCTTTGGTGTAATTGTGTTTTAGCTCCACGTTGTCGTTTCATCATCACTTTTAATGATAGTTAATGTTACACAGGGATGAAAAATGAAAACAGTAGATACAAGAGATATTAAGTTAAAAACAGCTTGACACCGACAAGAGGATTAAATTGAATTGATCGGTAATGAGATTATGCTGCTCATCACCTGTTGTCGTGCAGAATTGGTAATATCATTAGTTTTAGTTTTAAACCTGACTTTGCTGTGAAAACTCTCAACTTACAAGACATGAAAACCAAATTATTTCGCCTTTCAGACATAAATGTGTAGGTTATTTGTCTTTTCCTTTTCTGTGGTTTTTATATCGTTGGCTACACAGATTTTGCTGGTTGTCTAGGGTGCCATCTAGTGGTGGGGTAAATCTAAAGGGCCCCACAAGAACAAAAAAAAGCATTCTTTTAATTCAATAATTCATACCGTATTAATCCGAGCAATAGTCTCCACGACTGCCACCCAAATCACTGCACTATATGCTGCTCAGTGCACCTCAGTGGCAAAAAAAAAAAAAAAAGAATACAATAAGTTCTGTCTTAAATATACCACTAAACATAATATAAAATAATTAGACAATATTGTTTCTATGGCACCAAAATGTCACGTACAGACACAACCTTTTGACCCTCTGTCCACAAATGTTCTTTAAATTGGACACAGAGCAAAGATCGTAACAGAAGGTCAGCAGAAGGTATAAAGGCTAAAATACAAGGATGCTCATAGCCGTTTCTACGCCATCTATAGGGAAACTGTGGGCGTTGCAAGTTTAGACTGCCGGGTTAGAAAGCTAAACTGGGCAGCATCAGACCCCCAGGCCTTAGTTTGCACATGCCTGGGCTTCAGTCTTCCATCGGTAGCAGTATATCACTTGTAGCCCTGTGACCGGCTTCTTCTCCCGGTGCTTTATTTAACTACATATATCTGGAGAAAACCAGTTGCTTACTGACACCACTCCACCCACTTCCTTCAGACACAGCATCCACCCCGCAGAACCTGTTCCACCAGGGCTGATGGTTGGTTTCGAACCCGCAGGGAGTCGGCTGAACACAAAGATTTACACCGGTTACAGGCTGAAACCTATGTTTGAATATAATATATTATTCTTCCGTCATAAACCACAGCTATGTTGAAAATGGATATTGATTGGAACGTGACATGGTGAAACAGATAATAATCAAAATGTCTGTCCCCATATCTGAGAAAAACATCAGCTATGAGTCACTTTAGCCTGAAAAAATTGAAGATGAGTCATTCCTTCCTGGTAATCTGAATGAAACCACTGTGCATGTAGAAAAAATGGAAATTGGTGAATGTGAGGACATTAATGTTTCTTTTGTTTCCACTTTCCTCTCAGTCATGTCCCTGTCTCCAATGTTTCACGCTGTTGAATATCCAACGACAATAAAGTCATCGATTCTAACCTGCCCATTAATCACGATGCAACAACGTCCGGCTCCATCAGAGCAGGTCTGAATCAGGATGATGCGATCTCTATGACTTACAGGAAAGGCGATGAAGGTCATCCATAACAAATGTTGTGACCAAAGCTGTCATCTGCGGCAGCAAATTACCGCGGACCCCTCTGGTAATTAATCACAGACGCACAATATTACACTCATTAGATCTGCTCAGGTTCCTCGTGCTGGACCGTGACCCACGAAAAGGTCCAACTCCCCAGGTGTTTGTCGCTCTCAGACCTGTGTTTGCAACGTACGTCGTGGGAAGTCCTTCAGTCAATACCAGTTAATCCTTATGCACATATTAAACAAGTGCAGAGACGTGGATGAATGTAAATGGCGAACTAAGCTCTGCACGTGGAAGAGGCGAAAAAAATCACAGTAATTGCATACAAATATTTGTTGGACGCAATTTAACATTACTTACGATTACTTTTTTTTTTGCGTATTCTAGAAATTGGCAAAATTTCTGATTTGTGGTATATTATCTATAGGTGGCGCTGTAACGAGTAAAGAAAACAAACACACCAAAAAAAAAAAATCCATTGCACAGTGTTGATATCGCTGATGATAAGGTTTTGATTTGACCGCCTCCTGGTGGAGAGGATGAAAGGTCAGAGCGAAGGAATGACTACCAAATGTACTTTCATTGATTTCTTCTCCTCCATCATTTCTTCACCTGCCACTCACAATGGATGGGGGTGATTCCTAGCATGTCGAGCGGCCAATCAATGAAAAGGGGGGAAGATGAAGTAGTAGTTTTGATAAGGGGAGAAGCCATGAGGAGGGAAACAGGGGCACTTTGCTACATTTTAAGGACAGTTCATCAAGTATGACTACTGCACAAATAGAGTAGAGATGGAGAGTAAGTTGTCATGCATCTAAGTTAATGAATCAACTTTGCTTATTTGCATTTAAAGCTCTGAGAAGTTACGTCTATGATTCCGGATGAAGGTAGATGCAAAAAGTGTTTACCAACTGTGTCCAGGAGATGAAGCTGTTGGAACTCATGGGTGGATGGATTTTAGTGTTGCACCAAAAATCGTCACAAAGAAGTCAAAGAAACTATTCTAAGGTCCTGAATTATATTAGTGGAAATGTATGCAGAGATTAGAAAATAGTTGAAAGAGAAAAATAAAAAATCCACATTGAGACTCAAACTGCATGACTGACAGATAACAGAGGCCTAGTTCCAGGCTATGTCTTTAAAGTCACTGTTAAAAATATGACATGCTGCCAGTCAAGGTACAACATCAGACACTTCAAAACTGAAGATATACATGTGATTATATGACTGTGTTGAATAAGTGATTGATTGCTTTGAAAAAAAGTCCAACTTTATTATTTGTTCTTATGATTGTTTTTTTTTTTCTTTTTAGATTTTTACTATTTTTAGACATGTTTGGATGTTGGATTCAACTTTTGTATTACGTTAGCTTGCCTTCTCTTTCGTATGTTTATATATTCTTAATTTACCATAGTGAACTCTATATATGTACCAATATAGGCCATGTAATATTTATTTATTTATATGTTTAAACCATTGCATGAGTACGAGATTAATTAAACGTTCTGCAATGCTGCCATCTAGTGACCTTTGTCCTAATATACAGCCGTTTATCCCCCAAACTTTATTTTTAATAGTTTGTTTATAGTTTTCAACAAGAAAGCAATCAAGTATTTACAGTCAAGTATACACATAAGCACTGCTCACTGGAGATTATACGCATAGATTTTTATTATAATGCATTGCGCAGAAAAGAAAAGGGGAAAATAGGACAATTGCAATATGTTTTTTATTTCATGTAGATATATATATATATTTCGTCCAGTGTATTTTTTGTTCCTGTCCTTGGTCGACCCTCTATTTAAGTTTTACAACCTCCACTCCACTCACCCCCTCGCTTTGTCTCTCCTCTATAAAACCGGCCCATTCTTCCAGTTCTCGTCGTCCACTCTCTCTGCGTCACTACGGTTCCTTCCCAATCCATGGCTCAAACTCGCACGTTGATAAATAAATGCGTCCCTTCTGGTTTGCCAGCTGCGGACACATGGCCAAAGATATAAAGTTGAAAGCGAAAGAGTTGTGACTGAAATACAGATAGAGTTGCCTGTTGCTAAGTCAGCAACTAAAAACTGAAGTGGATGTTCATTTCACCCAGGAAGTTCTGCACTCAGGCTTTAAAGATACAACTAAGTGGGTGCAGGACTTAGTCGGAGATTTGCTGCTATGCAGTATTGAATTTTTTTTTTTTGCTACCAGTGTGGCTACACTTATTTAAGAATAATGAACTTGCATTCTTATGGGCCGTTTTATATATGCAATTTGTGCAATTTTTTTTTTTCTATTTTATTTCTGCTTCCTGCTGTATAGCTGGTCTTCTGGGATTGGTGCACATTTGCCGCTGTAGTCTATTTCTGCAGTTTCGAATAAGGTCATATTTTATCCAAAAAGCTGAAAAACAAAAAGTAATGCTTCTTTTTATTGGAATAATCTTTGTTTTCTACCTTCTTTCTTCTTCAACTTAATCTACCCCATGTTTGCTTTCGGCCTGACGTCTTTTTTTTCTATCAGTGTGAATATATTTTCATGTTGTGCTCACTGAGCTCAAAGGATCGAGTGGGCAGGGATTTTTTTTGGATGTGTGCTGTTTAAAACCTTGAGCTCATCCAGCATTAACACCTACGTTGTAAAAAAAAAAAAAAAGTCAAACATCCATCGGGCCAATTAAATTCCAGGCTTAGTCTGTGTGGTTATTAGGGTGTAACCCCTGTGTGAGAGCGTGTTATGTAGTCTGCTGAGGTCTCCTTGTTCAGCCGAGACACAGGCGGCGAGGCGATATCAGCAGCAGCTCGCGCAGAAGGTGGTCTGATCAGCCTTATAGCTCCTCACCGCAGGGGTTACACACCGGGAGCCTGAGTGAGCCTCCATCTTGGTTCTGACTTAATGAGCAGCATCAGTCCCCGAAATCAACTCACAAACTCACTCATGAAGGTCTCCTTCTGTGAGTGTGTGTGTGTGTGTGTGTGTGTGCTATCAACCCCCCAGCTTTGTGCTCACCCCCCACTACTGCTCATCAGTATGTCTAACTACATCCATCACTTAATTTCTCCTCAGATCAATTCCACTCTGCTGATCTTTGCATGTTCTGTTGTTAAACCCTGACATTTTTTTCAGGAATCAGAGTGATTTTGCAGAAACATCAGTGAAGTTCTAACAACCGAGGCCTTATTAGGTCCTGTACTTCGTATAATATAAAATATATTTTTGGGATTTAGGAAGTAGGAGTGGCAGAGAAGTATGTTAGATTGGTGCAGGACAGGTATGAGAACAGTACAGTGGTGAGGTGTGCTGGTGGAAGGAGAGAAGACTTGAAGATGGAGTGTTTGCTTTAGTGATGGACGGATTGACAGATGAGGTCCGACAGGAATTTTCGTACAAGATGATGTTTGATGACATCTGCAGAGAGACTAGGTAACAACTAGATGAGAACCTCCAGAGGAATAAAGGTGAGTCGTAGCAAGACACAGTATATGTGTGTGAATGACACAGAGAACAGTGGAATGGTGGCGTTACGAAGAGCAGAGTTGGTGAAGGTGGAGGAGTTTAGATACTGAGGATCAACTGTTCAGAGACTGTGGAAGAGAGGAGAAGAATAGAGTAAAGGCAGGATGGAGCAACTGATTTGTGAGAGAAGAGAGTCAGCTAAGGTGAAGAGAAAGGTTGTGAGACCAGCCATGATGGATGGATTAGAGACACTAGGAATAGATAGAAAACAGGATGTGGAGGAGTTAAGGACGCTGAGACTGTCTTTAGGAGAGACAAGGATGGAGAGTATCAGGAATGAGGTGATTAGAGGGACAACACAGTCAGGAAGGTTTGGAGAAAAGCCTAGAGACGTCAGATTGAGATGGTTTGGACATGTTTAGAGAAGGGACAGTGGATATGTGGGGGACAGTGGGGGAAATGGAAACAATGATACACTGTGGCAACTCCTGAAAAGAGACAAGGCGAAAGGAAAAGATAATATAATTACATCTACATAATTACTACACTGCTGCCATCTAGTGACTTTGACTCTAATATACAGCAGTTATTCCTCTTAACTTTTTTTAATGAAAGTTTTTTATTCTTGTTCTTACAGACGTTACATTATTAAGCCAACATTGGATCGATCTTATTGTTACCATCTACCATCAACATTTTTTGGTGTCCCTATTCTTAAGGTAGAAAATCTAGAGAAAATATATGCATGCACTTTATGTTGAGTCAAACAAGTGATATTTTTGCTGTAAGGCAGTAGAACTTAGCCGCTTCCTGCTGCTCAGCTCCCAGAAGCAGATTTTTATTTTTTTTTTTCCATTGAAGAAGACATGGAACTGGCTGTAGAGAACAATAACCATTTTCTGAATCTATAGACCACCGTTAAAACTTTCCTTGTTTTTTTTTTTTTCCCTTAAAGTTAAACTCACTCAAAGTTACTTGCAATTTCTGCAGTGTCGATCTGGCCCACTTTCCCTGCTTGTTTTGATAGCTTCACATGGCGTCGCATTTTTTTTTTTTTGCTTATTTTTTTACCAGCATTAAAGTACATACAGTAGAGTAGAAGCAAATCTGATCCTACCGTCGCAGCAGTCTAGTAAATTTTCCCCTCAATGTTATTCCAAGTCACAGCTCTCACACTGAGAACACGATGTTTATGGTAAGCCACAGCTGAACAGAACAAGATGAACAATAACTCCTTTTTTTTTTTTTCCTACCTGTACTAAATCTGCCACCGCAGCCCGACATAAAGTTTGTTGCACGTCAGCATTTTCGGTTCAGTCGAGACAAACACCGGTAGAAATCTGGAGCTCTCACAGCGGCAATCTGTGGATGTGGTTCAGAGGTGCAGCCGAGGAGATGGATGGGCTCAGGAGTGGTCGGCTTCAATTCCCTCATTACCGCAGTCACTCAATACAGTGATTAGTCAGAGGCTCACGCCGAGGAGGACACATGTTTGATGAATACTGCAGCTCTGTCCTCCATGGTGACCATCAGGAAAACTGGGAATTGGGTCAAGTTTTCATCCGGCTATTTTTATAGCCAGACAATACAGTATTTCTGTTTGTGGAGGAGATGTTATAGTCGAAAGTTCGAATCCTGGCTCGCCACCCACAGAAAGGAGCTGGCACAGTGTGATTTGGGTGGCAGTCATGAGGACTGCTGCGACCTGGTAACAGACGGTCGAATTATAATTATGAATGGAGGGAATTTTACAGTTGTAAAAATAAATGAGCTGCAATGCTGCCATCTAGTGACTTTGACATAAAAAATGTATTTATCTATCTAACCCCCTACAAACAAGTTATGTTCTTCTATCTATTTGACCAAGTTTATTTCTGTTCATGGTGTGACTCGGTGACTTCCACAGATAAAAATTTCAAACAGGCAAACATATTGGACACCAGTCTGTGCTAAACAAACTCCTTTCCGTAGGGGGCAACATCAACAGCGGAGGGCCATTATACTGCATTATTTTTATAAAACAAAAATAATGCAGTATAATAATGCATGCGCTTTTTAATCTGCCGTAGACCACCCACGATGATTCGGCGCATGTGGCCCACGAGTTGTACACACACACCCACATTGTGCCAACTTAGTGTTTACTCACCTTTGTATCATAAAATAAAATGTTGCTATTGTTTTCACCTTTGGTTTCCCTTTCCTTCAGGTCCACACCCTGTCTTGCTGTGTTCACGCCTGCGGTAACATCCTGGCAGCTCTCCTGCATCGCGCACCTGTGTGACTACAAATTCTTACCCAAGATTTTCTCAACACGTGGCTCAGCGTCAGTGTTTCCTGCCATATCTCCCATTACATCTCATGTTCCTCCCTGCTTCTATGTCAACTGTCACTGAAAGCAGGCGTGCACTCCATGTAACATGAACGCCCAGACTCGGTTTTATTGTATTATATCCAAGTACAGTATATTGATCCGTGCACGTTTACAGCTATTTCTAATAAACATTCAGTAAAAGAATCAGTACAGTACAATTCATCAGACCACAAACAGAAGTAAAACACACATCTTGGTGTATTCGTGCTCATTTAGACAGAAAAAAAAACATACAGACAGTATCTGGATTTTTTTTTAAGCTGCTTGAGCTGCAACAAAGCTTTCCTTTCTCTTTATTGCTTTGTTTTCCTCTGGGAGACTTGGACAAGGTTATGAAGACAAAAACGGAGCAAACCAAGAATGTGAGTCACGTTTTAAAAAAAAAAAAATTAGCTGTAACACCTTTATTGGTGACAAAGATATGTACAGTTATACATATCCAGGGCTGGACTTGACAATGCTTGGTTCTCAAAGTAGGGAGCAGGTCCCCCATTTGCATGGCTTTTGGTTTTGAGGTATTCTTTACCAGACAGCAAACTAACTGCAGTTATACTGGGAGTATTTATCCATTAATAGCTGGTAATTTAGCATGAGCAAACTAAGGCCCGGGGGCCGGCTGCAGCCCATTCAGCTTCAGAATCCAGATCATCAAACTTGTCCAATTTTTAAATGGTGGCCTAGTAGTGGCATAATGGGGGAGTGGTGGCAGCAATGGCAAGGAGTTTGCTGTCCTTTCCTTAATGTCATTTATCTATGTTGACTCCAACACTCCATGTATGTCCCCCAAACCTTGGCCCTAGTGTCCAATATTAGGACCAATAGTGCCCATGCCTGCACTGGAAATCATATGGGATTTAATGAGAGTCAGGGCTGGATTATCACTTTTTGTTTGGATAGTTACCAGGATGAGGACCTTCATATTGTTACTCTAGATTTATTTTTCATCTTTATGTCCACTGTGCATTAACGTGTAAAGCGTAGGTGCTGTTGTTCTATTTGTTATATTTTCCCACCTGAAGTGAAAATCTCTAGCTATATATGAAGTTTTTTCCTACCCGTAATATTTTCCTACCCTCCGTTTTAAAGGTAGAAGCGTATTTTTATAGATGTTAAAGAACCAAAATATCATACTGCCAACTGTTTTAAAGGTGGTAGCATATTTTTATAGATGTTAAAGTATCATCACATCTTCCCACCTTCTGTTTTTAAAGGTTATAGCTTTCCTTTATCCTCCTTACACCTTAAATAGAGAGGGTAGGTAGATATTATGGGTATTTGAAGTAGAGTAAAATTATTAGAAGTAGGCTACATCCACTCATTTTAGTCACTCGACATCAGCAACCCTGATCCAAAGAATGTCGGACAATAATCAAATTGGAGTCAAACGCCACCGTTTTTGCTTAAACTGTAACAGTAGAATTAATTGGATAAATTAATTTCACCGAATCCTCTACTGTTTTCTGACACTTTCACTTAAATCTCTTTGTCTAATTAGGACCCAGATGTCACATCCAGGCTTTTTCACCACCAAACAAATTTTTCTCATTAACGCGTAAGCTGCACATTTCGACCGAGTGTGAATAATACGTGCGGCGGCTCCTGCAAAGAAATACAATACCTCATGTGAACAATGAAGCGAGTAATTTGAGCTCTTGAATAATTAATGTATGTGAGGCTTAAAGGTACAGTACAGTTGGGTTCTTCAGGAAGGAGGTACTCTGGTAACAGAAAAAAAAAAAAATGCATCACTTACTAGTGCTACAGTATATGAGACGATTAAATGACATGGGCTTAATGTAAGCCCTGGTTGGGATCATATCTAATAACAACAATGAAATCTTATATATAGTTTATATTTGCTGGAGAGCTATCAGTGCTATAGAATGTGTGTGGTTTAAATAATCTATTGTTATTCTCTTGGCGGCTCTTAGCTGCTCTGGCACTGAAAGCTGCAAAATCTGTCTTTGGTCCTAATGAGCTGGGGGGCTGCAGAGGGAAGTCTTATCCTGTTAAATATAGTCACAACATATGTGAGTGAAGGAGACAGAGAGCAGGGGACCACCATACAGTCTGCCGTACTTCACATCCAGACAGGATGAAGCTGCTGTCACAGCTCTTCACATCACGAAGGCTTCTTTGGGGCCTTTTCAGATGTTTTGTCACACACTTGTGACAGACTCTGAGCTCTGACTGAAATAAGTCGTCTACTGTATATAAATATCCCATAAATATCCAATAAGAAGTAACGGTGTTAAACGCAGATGAGAGGGAAAAGTGTGACACCTAGTGTCAGAGAGAGTAATAGCAGCTGTTATTTGGAGAAAAAGGTTTCTGAAAACTTTTGCCAACAGTTGACAGTTCCTATGTAAACAGTTTTTAATTACCAAACTCTTAATTATGTTTTAGATGTTTTTTTTCTTTTTTATTTTATTTTTGTGTTTTATATCCGGCCAATATTTAGATTGTATTCCAAATTTGTGAAGCTAATCTCATTAACGTATCAGTCATAATTATTTGTTTACTTCTGTGGTTTTGACGAAACTCCAACAAGTTATCACTGCACTCGTAACTAATTATTTATAAATAATATTCAGGAATTATAATTGAGAGTAACTCGAGCGGAACGATAATAAAGTGACACAACGTTCGCGTGTTTGCCCGTGTGTTGCTTTGTATTCGGTCCCCAAAAGTATCAAAACGAAAAAAAATGCGCGTTAAGAAATATTAATTCATTTATTTGTGTTTTGGGGACAGGGGGAATGACTAGACTGCTGTCGTTGATTACTTGTAAAGATTCAAACCTTACCATGAAACTTTGGCGAGAAAAAGAAATATATCCCTGGCATTGAACGCCAATGTGAAGGTAAACTAACTACTAACGTTGAATTTGCTTGTCTTTAAATGTTGGTTATTTTACTTTATGTCACCCTTTACTTCCTGCAGTTTTAGTGTCAGTGCAGTGACCAAAGAAAACTCTTTGTGGCCTGAAGGTCTCAGTCATGAACATTGAGCATAAACTTCTCCAGCTTTATCCCACCGGTGAGTAACAATCTTTTCCTAGTGATAAAAAATATGATACATATGTATACGTAGGATTTTTTTTGTTGTTGTTGTTGTGTTCATAACTTACAATGGGTTTATTGTTCTGTTTAGTTTTTCTGTCATATGTGTTATGTTTGAAATTACAAACATGAAACATGATTTGCAATAACTGAAATATTGTGGTGTATTCTCAGACAATGATCATACCAAGAATTAATAATTGTTACATTATTACTCATGTCGCGGCCCCCTACTTTAGTAACCGCTGGTACAATCAGGCTGGGAAGTTGTAGTGTTTTATTTTTCAACACACAGCAGCCCTGTCTGGGCTGGGATCCATTAGGCTCGGGGATGCCCTGTAGGTGTGGGTGTCACGTAGAGCAATTGGAGCTTAAGCATCTCAGAAGGGGATGCAAATGCAGTGCACATATCTGTGAATGCATCTATACATAATTACAGGAGGGTGAATACATTGATACATTACGCAGTTGCATCCTCTTTGCATGAATACATCAGACTAATTTGTACCAGGAAAGCCGCTTCCTGTCAAGACTGATTATAATTATACACAGACCAACCTAAATTCCATATATATGGTGTAAATGACCTGGTTTGTTGTAGCTCCCAAGACGCGCTGTGAAGTAATGGCTTTGTCATGTGCATTGATAGGAACTAAAATATCTCACACGTGCCACTTAGAGCAATAAATCTCCGGGCCAAGTCAACAGGGGGTTAAGAAGTTTCACCACTTCCATCTTTCTTGGCAGCTAAAGGCACCCAGCCTCTCCAACTTGAACTCAGCCGAGCCAAGTGTCCTCAGAAAACGCCCTATCTGGAGAGATTGTTTTCACAGTATGCCGGAAACTAATTACAAGCAATAAATTAATTTCACGCTACTGCTTTGGAATTAATTGCATCTTTACAGAAGTGTCTGGAAGTGATGGCTCAAGCAGCTCCGATAAGGGTGGACACACTGAGCGCTCGATTGAATTATGTGGCTTATCAGAGCTGTTGCTTTTCTATGAAGGATGCACTTGATAATCCCTGAAGAAATGATCTCCAAACTCTTGTTTGTTGCGGTTTTAATTGCTGCCAAGGTATTTTTGTCACGCAGCTCCCACGGACTCATGCCATATGTTAGGATGTGTCTTCGTGAGGCGGGTAGGCCTTTGCACAGATCTGTCCTCCAACTGTTTTTATAGCAAATGTGTGAGGAAAGTAATTTATGGCGAGAGGCTAAAGAGTTGAACAGGTTGCTTATTTAATTCACTGTATTCTGCAGTCAGGTCAAAACTCTTTGCTGCTTACTATTCATTCTCGGCTTGTACTTCCCTGATACATTTCACACCTACTAGATGACAAGAGTCTGTAAATAAGCTGCACATCTACAGGACTGGGTTGTTTGAGTTACATTTTTTTTTTTCAGTTAACCCTGATTTATCTGTTTTGTCTTGTTTGTAAACAACAGTAAAAAATTGCAGTATACTTTCATTTTACTGCTATAATTTATGATTTTTGAATTGTTTCAACAGAAATGTATGAGAATGCTTTTGATGATGGAATGAATTAGGATCAAATGTTTTTTTAGCATGAGAGAAAAGTTTTAGCCTGGATTTAAATTTGGTTTCAATAGAACTCATTCATTAAAATTGTTATGTCTGCAGAGCCAGGCAACAGTAAATAATTACTGTATGTATAGGTGGCACCGGAAACAAGCTGCTGTTTTTCAGCATTCTTCAGATATATAAGACAACGGCTTATTTCCACCACTTTCAGTCGACTTTTGCGACTTTTCAAGAGTCTCCTAATTGGCCCCAATGGGATTTCGAGCCCAAACCCAGACGTTCATATCTGTCGTTCACCCCCATCCCCACCCCCTCCTCCTACCCCAACCTCTTGTACTCATGACAGTATCATTGTAATCTGTGCTGATAATATTGTTGTAGTTTTAACAAGATTTCAGTGTTTCATCATGGCATGTGACCTCTTCTATTCTAAGATTTAATTTCCCCTTCTTTTTTCTCTTCCCTGCTGTCATCTTTGATACTCCTCACCACTATCACATGACAGATGCTCCCCTCCAGACCCTATAATTATATTTCCAGCTTCAGATTCATAATTCATCACACCAATGCAGACTTACATGTCATTATATGTATATATATATATATATATATATATATATATATATATTTACTGGCACAAATGCAAGTGCATTTACAGTATTTTCCTTCCCTTAATAATTGATAAATGTGCCAAAGAAAAAGAATTAATTAAGATGCATGGATGAAAATGTATACGTTTTAAATATTAATGGCGTTCTCTGCTTATTGTATTTTGGTCACTTAAAAGTACACAGGTAATAAATATTTAACGCTGATATTGAGACCCCACCCACTGTGGATCAATGTGCTTCTTGTCCTTGTGTTCCTGACAAAATGAAAGCTCCTCTCTTAATAAAGTATCAAACAATAAAACCAGATGTACCAGGAGCATCGTCAGAGACAAAGGCGGGAATCCTTCATCTCCACCAGGCGGGAGATGAGTACAAGCTGGGAGGTGACGGGAGTGGCAGCAGATGTAACTGTGCCTTTCAAATTGTGCAGGCTCAGAGTGCTGTGCCTTGTAAATCATTCACCAAAGTAGACACAGGCTGAGCACAGAGAATGGCTGTTTCTGCTCTACTTTGGTTTCCAAAGCTTTAATTCTGCACAGCTTCACAGAGCCTTTATGTGTTGAAGAAAAGAATTCTTAAGCATGAAATGATAGCAACAAGCAAATATGCAAACACTATGTGTAGTAATTAATGCAGTGGTCCCCAAACAATGAATGTATTATGTCTATCACTGAACTTATGACATAACTGTATTTATTTTTATGTCTTATTAAATTGGCAGAGTTACTTTTAGATCTGACACTAATGATAAAGTTCGTTCAACAACCGCACAGTTTGCACTGTACACTCTGCTCTCTTTTCTCTCCTTCCTGCTGTCTTCCCTGCATTACAACCTGTCTTTGCTATTTCTCTCATGTCCAGCTTCTTATATAACTTCTTCTCGTGTTAATACACATTTGTGCAGAGTTGAATCGGATGCAATAAAGTCACCATAGACATTCTTTAATGACAATGCATTACAGATTTTAAAAGCTGAGAACATATGACAACGTCTGTTCGCTTTCAGGAGACATTTGTCTGAACTGGTTAAATATCTTTGTAGGAGTCACAATGTCAGTAACACCCCATTCCTCCCATACACGCCCATGTACTGACTTTTGTTGGATTACTGTCAGAATCCAGCTATAACCACCATGAGAGTGAAGCCTGGGACAACGCCCTGTTGCACGCTGTGGGCCATGCTGGAATGTATTTGCGCAAATATTTCCTGGATGACTTGAAGAGGCAGTTGAAGACAGTTAACCTCAATTTTGTTACCAGTTATGCAGAATATTAACAGACTTATGAAGTGATGTCTAAAATCATCAGTATCTGATTTAATACTTAGAGGAGCACTGTCTTAATGTATTTTTTTTCTTATAAAAGAAATTATCAAAACTATCCATGAGAGCAAAGATGCAGTCGGAAAAGAAACTGCACCATTCACCCTGAGTACTATAGTAGTGTTAACCAAAAACCCCAAAATTGTTACTAACAAATAGAAAAAAATCCCATCAGCCCTCCAACGCATGTAATCAATAAAACAACCTTCATGAACACGAACACTTTAAACGCAAGCGGGTGTTAAAGAGTATTAAACAACTTAGAATATGTACATCAGAGTTTTCAGTGCAAAAGACTTTTAACCGTTAAAAAAAAAGAGCCAAAAAAAAAAAAAACAATGAAACTATGAAGCAAGATCAGAGCAGCGTGGGCACAGACACTGCCACCTACAGGGTTTCATTTTTTTTCATTCGTGTTCAGGGGGTATTTCCAATTTTATAAATCCTAGGTCCGGCCATGTGAGTAAAAATGTAATTTCAGAGGTTCATTGTTCACGATTTCTTGCTAACTTCTGCTAGAGTTTTGAATTTTGGTCCAAGTGTGTTCAGGAAGTCGAGATTATCGTTGTCGCCGAATTCACTGCAGCAACCGACGGAGCCGGCCTGTGAGCCCGCCCCCTCGAACCCGAAGGTGTGGATTATGTCGTCGGCATAGCGGTCGTCTCCATCTGTTGCAAAAACGCCCAGTTTCTACGGGAGGAGAAAGGGAGAGAGCACAGAGAGGTTGTTATGACTGGGTGAGGTGGTGGGGGGGGCGGGGGTAACGCAGCAGTGGTGAGGCAGAGCGATTCAGGATATGACTGACACTCAGATATTACATTTTGAACAAACAATTCAGCAAAATACGACACAAATTGTATTTCTCCACCCAAGAATTGGAGAATTATTAAAGTTTACAGAGGATCCTATCAGAGCAGAGAGAGGGATTATCTTGCACACCAGAGTCACCTGAGCCCAGCTCTTACAGATAACCAAGATGTTATTAAAGCTAAGAGCTGCAGGCCTGAGTGGACATTCAATTCTGTGTCGCTGTCACAGTTTCACAAATGTGTTCAGTGAAGGTAGTGTGACAAAAATTCATTTGCTAATGGTTATAAGTAGTGCAATGGCCAAAGATCGACTTCATACAACATTGTGGTAGTTAATAAACCAAAAAAAATTTAAATCTCTACATGTGCATCTTGAATGTTTTTTAGTGTTAAAATTGCAACTACAAGAGTGTCCAAAACCTCCATCCATCCATCCATCCATCCATAACTTCAACAAAATGGATACACTGCCATGTTTTACCTGTTGGAGATAGCGTCCATTTGTCTTCCAGTTGTTGATATAAGAGTCTTGGAAACGTTGGCTGTCGAAGCTCACACCACTGTTAACCAGATGGCCGTACTGACTGCCAAATTTCCCATACTGATCAACCTGGCCAGAGGTGAAGTCAGTGCTCTTGTATCTCCAACTGTCATGCCCATTGTGGGCCCCCATAGTGCCCAGGCCGCCCTTATATCCTGTATTCAGGTCCTTGACTGAGCCCTTTATGTCTTCACCTCCAATAGTAGGGACCATGATAAGGCTGGCATCCTGAGGAGCAAATAAAATAACAATCAGTTCCTCAATTCTAACTTTATTTAAGTGTCTTGACCATGGAATTGAGCAGAATCACTGTGGCCTCACCACTTCATCTCCTTTCCCCTCAGTGTTTGATTGGAGTAGAATTCCACCACTGTCACCTGTGTCCTCAATTTCTCGCTTTTCTCTCGTTGTCACACAGAAGAAAGCGGCGAGTAGACCTGATGACAATGAGGCACGGGGGTTAGAAATGATGACACAGGAACAGGAATAGGTTGTTTTTAATTAAGAATATGTGACAATCGTTGCTGGTTGGATTTCATGCAGTCTGTAACAACATCAATGACTTTCACTCCACAACTACATTTTTGTTCACCTGAATTTCAGGTTGAACTCACTCTGTTTGTTTAAGTGCACTGATAGGCCCAGACAGGTCTGCTGTCTGTGGTTTACTTACAGAGCAGGAGGAGCAGGAGCAGGGGTAACAACATAGCCAGTACAGCGAGTCCTCCTAATGTTGCCGAGCGGTCCTTGGCCAAACAGACGTTATTTCTGCACTGACAAATTCTCACCGTCACCGTCTGCGTTTTACCAAAACCCTGCAGATCGGTGATTTCGACAGGAACCTCATAGATCCCCGTCGGTAGCTCTTTGACCTGCTTCAATATGCCTGTTGTGGCTGGAGAGTTAAAAAGGCAAAGCTCAGCTCAGTGTGGTGAGACATTGAATGCTGTCTAAAGACATGATTTGATTTTTTTTTTTTTTTTAAGCACAGAAAAGGTTGTTGAAATTGAATCCACTTACCGTTAAAGGTTGCCACTTTCCATTTGCCATCATTGTCGGCTGTCGAACTGAAGCTGAAAGGTGAAGAAAATGGCGAATCGTCTTTATCTTCAGCCGTGATGTACACCGAGCCAAGCTCGCCATCCTTCTCGCAGATCACCTTTTCGCCAGGAGGCAGCGTCGGCATGTTGTCGTTGACGTCCTCCACTTGGATAATGACAGTTCCTGTACCTGTTTTAGAGCCTAGAACGGACATTTGTTCAATTAGTTTTATTGAGAGTTCATGAAGTAGATTATTGTGAATCCAGTAGTTTTTGTTGAGGGAGAGCATTGCAGGGAAACCACATAAAGCAAAGGGAGTTGAGTATTTTTTCCATTTCTTACTACAGAAAAATAGAAAACAAATTCTTCTAATTCTATTTAAATTCTGTTACACTATTTTAATGTTCCATTTTGTTATTGTTTCCCACTGATCCACCAATCCACAAGTGTTGCTCAAATTCTTCAGAAAGAAATTTTACAGGAACTATTACTCCTCCAAATTAGTAGATTAAGCTCCTAGATTAGGTTTCCCATGAAACTCATGGTTCTTAACCATGAAAGTGAGTCACAACAGTGGACTACTTATTACAATTAAAACGGAAAACAAGGTGAGTAGAAACTAGTGAGGGTGCAGTATCCTTAAAAAAACATGTTACTGATGAGGCAATACCAACGAAATCAGACACGTCTTCATTAGACCTACTGAGTTAGGTGGAATTTACCAACCCAACATTTTCCCCGGTAAGCTTTTCATCAATGTTTTCTAAACTTAAAGGACAAAATGTTTATCAAGAACAGATGGGGTTGAGATAATATAGTAGTATAGTATGGAGTAGGAGTAAGAAGTGTCCAATTTTAACAAACTTACTGGCATCCACAGCCTTCATTGTTATGTTGTAAATCCCATTCTGGACGAAATTTGACTCTTTGTCGATGGTATTTGCCACCTTCAGCTCTCCTGTATTTTTGTCAACATTGATCCACCCGGCTGGGTCTGCAGACTTGTAGTACCTGTAGTAGTGACAAACACATTCTTTCAGTGTCAGCAGTGAAAGCCTGCCCCCCAGTGTTGAATGAACACAGCAGTATAATATGAGAATTTGCAGCTACTGTTCCTGAATTTGACCAAAAGTTGACATGAAGTGGATACTTCAGTGATGAGAGACCACAAATGTCTTACTTGATGCCGTTACTGCTCTTGGTTTCAGGATCTATGGCTGTGTAGCTTCCTATCAGAGTACCGTTGGGGGTGTTTTCTTTGACCGTGAAGCGGATAGTGGGAGCTGTAAACTCTGGACCTTCGTCAACGTCAGTGACGGTGATGACCACGGGGACACTCTGCCATTTGGCATCTGTGTTGCTCAGCTCGGCTTCGTTTCGTGCCATTACATCCAGCTTCACAGTGTTGGTCTTCTCAAAGTTCAGAGGCTGCAAGAATTACAATTGTTAATATTTACAAAAGCAAATCTAGCGCTAGATGTCAACATTTCTTACTAGATTAATGATTTGTTTACTGGAAGAACCACAATATATATTACAACTGTTGTGACACATTATTAATGCTGTACTTTTGTGTAATGGGGCTTGAACTGTTAAATTAAATACATTGTGGTGACACTTGAGTTAATGTGTTTTAGCCAAATCCTTACGACTGTAAATCTTTTTTGTCCCACTTACCTTGACAACATACAGAAGACCTTCATTGGTCTTGGAATCAGTATCAATCCTAAAATTTCCATTTTCATTTCCTTTGGTGATGAGGAACTTTGACTTCCAGTTTGGAGTGTTGATTAAATCCTTGTCCTCCACTGGGATGCGAAGGACGAGTTTGTCCTGTTCATTTTCTACGACACTGGCGGTGTACTGTAAATTAACATGTTTTAATTTTTGAATATGAACCCATTCTGTTTAGTGTTGTTTAAAAGAGCATCGTTTTGTGTCTTTGACAACTTACAGATGCTGCAGTAAAAGTCGGAGGGTTGTCGTTGATGTCCCCTACTGTAATGGTCGCTGTTCCAGTATTTGATAGACCAGTGGGTCCACCGTCCATATCCTTGATCTGTACTGTCACCAAGTGCTTGTCTTTAACCTTGGGAAGGATGTAATAAAAATGAATGTATGTTAAAAAGAATAAGTTGAAACTTGTAGAACAGACTTGGGCAAACTCAGGCCTGGAGGTCAAATGCGGTCCATTGGGGTTTTTACAGTGGCTGCCTAAACTTGTCCAAAAATCTACTATTAATTCACGTTATCCTCATCCTTCGGCCTTCTCCCTGCAATGCCACAGTTTCCCCGAAAAGATAGTGTTCTTGTTTGTGCCACGGACCAGTTATAAGTCATGTTTTAATTTCACGGAATGGTGGTTAAGTTGTGGCAGAGTTATGCCACTTATTAAAAGTACATTTCTAGTGTACTGAAAAATTTTCCTACCTATAAAATCTTCCTAAATTGAATCAACTATCCATGCACACAAGAGTTTCCCATGTGTACACAACCTATAATTTTCTCCTACCAGACATACAAGGTTAGAATCTCGTGTCAATGACTCATTTTCAGTGTATTGTTGTCTTCACTGAGAAAATAATTCCTTGCTAGAATCCTAGCCATTCTATTGATTAAGTTATTTTGTTGATGTGGGTATGGACTAAGTGTAAGTAATAGTCAGATGGGGCCAAAAAGAAGCATTATTACTCTGTGGCCCGGCACCAAATCACCCACGGACCGGTACTGGTCCCCGGCCCAGTGGTTGGGGGCCACAGATGCAGATAAGCTAAGGCATTTAAGCCTTCATTGATGACATATATATGTAATTTATTGTACTTCACAAAAATGCTCCAACAATCTGCTCCTGACTTGGCCCCAGTCATATTTACAAACTATGACCATGTCAAAATATTTGCCCATGCGTGTTGTAGAGTATCACTCTTTGTTGTTTGTGTAATTCACTTAAACCAAGACAGCAGGGCTCACCTCTCTATCCAGACTGTTGACTACTGTAGTGATCACACCAGTTGCTGGATCAATGGAAAACAGATCAGTACCCGTCAGGAGAGAATACTTAATCTTGACGTGTAAGGTTCTTTCCTGGTCTCTGTCTATAGCTTCCACCTTGCCCACAGATGTCCCTGTGGGAGATGAAATACAATGCATCAAGTACACCTGCCTCCTCAATGTGGGTCAAACAACATATCTCAACAGGTTTGAAACACACTGACCTGATCTGCTATGCTCCAGCACGCTCAACTGAAGAGCACCTTTGAATTCTGGAGCATTGTCGTTTACGTCATCCACTATGATATGGATGTCCAGGGGCTGGTCTGTGGGCTGCGATGTTTTCTTGTCAAACACATTGGTTGTCAGCTGTGACGGAAAGAAACCATTTCATTTTAAGGATTCTGTTTGCGTGTGGTAAAATAAATGTTTGTCAAAAAAGTTTGACAAAAAAGGAATAAGAAATGCTCTCCAAAGTATGTACTTATACAGTATGTATAAAAAACCTAAGATAGTTGGACATCCTGGGAAGTATTCTGTTAATATTCTCTGGACACATGGACTTATTTTATTTGTAAAATTGTAAAACTCACTGTAAAGTTTGGGTAAATCTCACGATCAACTGCTTGATGAACTGTCAACATCCCTGTGTCTCTGTCCAGGCTGAAGACACCGACAGGGTGCTCATTAAAACCTGGTCCACTGATGGTGTAGTAAACGTCACGTGTGGCTGAAGAATCTGATACAATCTGCGAGAAAAAAAAAAAGAAGGTAAGAGATCTATTCGTTGTTGTCTTTATCAATTACAACATGGGAAATTAGGACTCTCTCTAACACTCTGTTGGCTTTTTTTATTCTGAAACGTCTGGTACAATTTTTTCTTCCAACTTTTCTTTCTGTGTCTCTGCTGAAGCAGATTTTAAGGACAATCTGGGCCGTTTTACATTACCAACACTGCTCAGTTAAATATTTCTTCAGCTCTGTCACATCTTTGGTGTGACAGTGATACTTTATAAGTTGATACTTGGCAAAGGATTAAAATTAGTCAGCACCAGAAGTCAACTGAAAGTGGCGCGACTAAATGATGAATCTATGAATCATAATGTCTGGAAATTAAAAATGAAAACAGGTGAGTTAGACGGATGAACAAGTAGGTTGTGTTTTATCCACTGTACTGCCAACAAAGAAAGATGTTGCGAGAAAATCATGGACATATGTATACATATGTGTGTGTGTGTGTTGTTTTTTTTTTTCTATTTTTGTCTCATAAATAGAACTGCATTTTTAAAGACTGATTTATGTGCTCCCTTAGGCAATAACATTATATGATCCGAGAAGGTCATACAGCATGAGTGCCTGTAATGCACAATAAATGTAACTATTCACCACAATACTTGTCACACAAAGGATGTTGTAAAATTAAATTGGAGGCTTGTGTCGAGAACAGGCAATTGTCCAACACATTAGTTATTGTTAAAAACCTTTACAGCTGCGTTGATCATGTGTCATATATCATATGTATATATATGTATATAGATATATATATACATATATACATATATCTATGTGTGTGTATATATATTTATATAAATATATGTATATATGTGAACATTTAGTAGGGGTCTCAAACTTGCAACCCGTGGGCCATTTGTGGCCCGTGGAGCGATATTTTGTGGCCCCAACCGTGATGCAAAAGTTTAATGTTAGCGGGGCCCTCAAGACTTTTAGAAGGATTTTACTGCAAGTCAATGCTAAGAAAATGGTTTTGTTGGATGCACTGCTGTGGATGATTGTGAGTATTAGAAGACTCGTCTGAAGTGTTGTATTGCAGTGGAAAATGTATTCTTTATTTTATTTTTACTTTGGCCTTTGGCCCTCAACTTATTTAAGTTTGACATTACTGAGGATAGAGCAATAGATGCAATAGTTCTATTGCTCCAGTTCATACGAGTCACTAGTCCTAGTACTAGTATTTTTTACCACACTGTTAATTTTTTTTAATTAATTTACTCACCATACGTATAGCGTATGATGCAGCAATATATTTTGACAGCCAGTGGGTTGCGCCCCTTATTTTGGTTATTTGACAAAGGCACCGTGTCATTTTTTTTCATTAACAAGTTGGATTAAAACTACAGGGGTAGGCGTCTAGAGAGGAAAAAGAAAGGTAATAGTTGGGCTTTTGTACATTACAGTATTGTTTGACCTATATATTGTATTTTGGCCTTGTTTACCTGCACCTACAAAACTTCTGAACCACAGCTGTAAATATTTACAGACCTCAGGGTGTGAGAGTTCCTGTCATTTTCCCTCCTGGCTTTCCTCTCACACACTGCTCAAACCTGCTTCACCTTTGTGTGTTATTACCCTCTCTATGTCTTTTGGATATGGTCCGGGGTCATTCTCCAAGATGTTGAAGGGTGGAGGGCTCCACCTTCTCTTGGTGCGCTTCAGGAGCCCCTCTACGGGCTGTCATGTTTAATGGAGGGAGAAAAAAAAAGAGACAGTAAACAGAGAGGAAAAAACACAATCGTTAGGCCAGGCATTGCGACAAATGAGGCAGAATCTTGCCAGTGGCGTTTCTCGCCTTTGGTTTCTGCGCTGTGCTGTGGATAAGGTGAACTTCCATCTCACTCCGCGGTCCACTACCGTCCTCTGCCCGCACATAAAATGTCCGCCGTCCTGCTCCGACATACACGTCCTCCACGGCTATTATTCTTCCTTTCTTTAACTTGAAACTTTCATCGGACACAGTCAGCTTTAAAGTTGTAATGTCGCAGTTGGCGGTATCCACTGAAACAGGGAGTAGGGAGAAAATGGAGGAAACCGAAAGAACGAATGTCAGGACAATGGTGTTAGGTGAGTTTAAGGTGTGCAACGGTGACTTTACAACAAGTGGACCGATATAATGGTCGGAAGTACCTTTAGTTACTTCATAGTTTGTCTCAATGTACTCCGGCACCAACAGATACAGAGAGTCCGGTATAAAACACGACTCCACACGGAGCAGACCCTACAGCGGCACAAGGAAATATTACTTTAAATGCGTTTTAATCATATTTAAAGTCGGAAACTTTGAATATTAGCGTTGGCAATACAACACAAATGAAAAATAAGTTAAAAAAAACACACGTACCAGTATTAAACATAAAGCGAAAACGAAAATATTCGCCATTTTTGGCAGCTCCTTGACGTCCCAGGCAGGAGTCCGGGCTCCGGAGGTGAATCAGTCAGGGAAAAGTGACAGTTGAGGAGCCGGTGTTCTCGCCGTTCAAAAAACAACAAGAACGACCAGAAAACAGGAAAATGAACCTATACCTGCTCAGAGCCAGCATAGACGGCATGTACTCTGCCGTGACTCATCCGACAGACACACCCTGCCCCACCCAGACTGTGACAGCCAGTACCTGAGGCTCGGCGGTACCGCTCAGCGTTGAACAGCCCCGGTAACTGAACAAGTCAACGACATTCAAGCTCGTTCACTTACATAGAGTATACATGAGAAGTGTTTCACTTCTTCCACTAGGGGGAAACCTTGCACCGTTCTTTTGGCAGACGGAAGCTGTTCTGTATTCAATTTCAAGTGTGGCGAAAGAAGTTAAAAAACAGAGATTGACAAACTGTAAATCTGTCACAGAAGAGTTAGTTGTGACAAATGAGTTACAGATGTTTATTTATAAGAAATAAACTATCTTTAAAACACAGGGTGCCTCCTCCTGGTAAAGTTAAGCATATGCTCTTGAGGTGCAGGCGGTCAAGTGTGTCCAAAGTCTGGCCAGGTCTGGTTCTTGAAAAGATTTTTTTTATGGTCTCTGAACTAATTTTGTATAATTTATGGCCCACTGGGATGATTAAACAGAGCTATTAAAGTTGTACAATAACAGCATTTGTTTTCTGTTTAGAAAAGCAGCCGCCACTGCATTCCCTCCTGTTTTATTAGTCATTCAGGCCAAAGACAAATAAGTGAAATTTAAGTGTACTCCTTGTCTTGTTTTTGTATGTATTATGCAGGACTATCTCTTTCCAAGACATTATTCAAGTAAAGTTAACAGGTGCAGGGTGTTCTATGACCTTCTCCGGGGTCTAGATGGTTCCAGGTTCGAATCCACCAATTGCCAGATTACAACTGAGGTGAAGCCATCATGGTGTCGTCCACATTCTATGCTGCCCGGGCGCTCAAAGCTGCCCACTGTTCACTTCAGTTGTGGGTCAAAGAGATCACATTTCATTGTGTGCAGTGGTGAGACACAATGACATGGAGTTTGCTTTCCCTCCTTTCCTTCCTCTCCTTTAGGAAAGAACCCTAAATTGATCATGTGATGGAGCACGTATCCCCAGTTCAAGATTAACTATATCATTAATCAAGTTAAGTTACATTGAAGTGAGTTACCCACTACATTTCCTTGTACATATATATCTTTAAAAATGTGAGTATAATTTTCTTTCTGAACCTTTGCGTAATTTAACCCTGTGGTTGGTAATAGTCTGTCTAACGTAGCTGCTAAAAGAAAAGTAATAACATACTTAACTTGACATTATTGCTGAAAAATGTACCCTAAATTCTCCACGCCTTTAGGTCTCTTTAGTGTGTAGCAATAAAATATGAACGTAAAGAGTAATTGATACGATTTGAGACAGTGCTACAGACACAGTTTGCAAACCGGCTTCACAAGTGAAGCATAACTGATCCAGCTTGGCTAAAACTCTGGATACAACATATGTTGGACATATGTTTGCTTAAAATGAATTCAGAAAAAAAACAGCTAATTACCCTGCTGTAAATAATGCCTGTTTTTCAAGAGTATCTGGTCTACACAGAGGTTGACCTCTGCATGCCCCTCCCCTCTTCTGCGGCTCCACTGAAGCATTCTGGTAGGAGGATCGGCAATCACTAAACGCCGCAGGAATGTGAGCTGAACTAAGCCCTGTGTGGGGGGGACTCTGCTCCCATGGGTGAGAAGCATTTACTATCTTTATAAAACTGCTGATAAAAAAGGAGAGTGATCCCAGCCAACAACACTAGGCCCTGTGTACTGTGCACTGATACTGAGGGAGAGGGCGAGGGGTGTCGTAGGAGGAGAAATTACATGAGTGTGCAACAGGAAAGGTGAGAAAAATGTCAGGAAGACAGCTCTGATGTGAGACATGGGCGTGGACGTAATGAAAGGTCTCCAAACTCAGAACTGGAGTGACAACAGAAAATGCAGGGACCAGCTCAGCAAAATACTGTGTCATCTTTACTCCATAGTCAAACAATACTTTTAACGTCAACACTTGTGCTATGCGTGTTTGCCTGTGTTTTTGAGTGTACAGAGTACACAGAGTGAGCAGCATTAGAGCGGATAGACCCATTGTCCTACGTCTTCTAACTGTAACAATCACACTGAGCTTGACCTCCCCCTCCTACGCTGTCCGCTCATTGTTAACTTTAGCAGAAGAAAAGACACAACACAGATGGTTGTAGTTTAATTAAAAAAAAAAAAAAAATCAAATTTCCTCTTAGTAACGCAAAATAAAGACAAACAGCAGGAAGTTTTTAAAATAAGTTATATGTATAAGTCTTAGAGACGTCATTCATAGTTTTGCATCACTGTTGCATAACCCCACGGGTCTTGTTTGTTTTGTGATGATGTTATCTGCAAAGGTGTGGTCGAGACATGTTGGGAAATACATTGTTGTCTAAATCAAACAGCAGACCTGGCAACCATGGGTCTACAAGCATTTAATTGCTGTCAGAACAATTGACAGCAATTAAATGCTGTCAGTGATTTTTATAAGGTGACGTAAAGGTGCAGGTTGATATGAGTCCTTGTAGAAAGTATGTGTGTCCTGTGACTTTTTTCCGAGCCAGGAAAGTTCCACCGGGCACCTGCCTCCATCTCCTCCACGCCCTTTGGATAAGAGCCAACTGGGGCGGAGCTTTCTGGCGTGCAGTGGTTGAAATTGGAACGAAACCTTTGTGTCACAATCGAACTTCCTACACAGGCAGCATTGGGGTTAAATATGTCCATCAATTATTGTCCTTTTTTTCCCCACTTCCTGCTTTCATTTCCCAACATTTAGTCAACTATCCTGAAGGAATCCAAACAGATTTCTAATCATAAACAACTACTTGTTTTGTGTGTAATTCAAATTACTTAGGAAACGTAAACAAAGACACCCTTCACCAACTCCATCTGAAGTAGTCTGGTGACTCAGATTCTTCCTGTTTCCTCTCTCCGTCACCCTGCTGCATTTTTTTTTGAGGAAATCTTTATAGACATGTTTGATAGTTTGTGTCTCTTTATGGGGAGTTGCTTTTCAGGTGATAACAACTTTTGTTTCTATCTGAGACATGTTATTTGCCATGTATTTTATTTCCTGAACTGAAACCGATTGCATGCCATCCTGGAGACATTGACTCATCAGTTTCACCAACAGCAACTGTTGGAGTGTTAATTATAACGTTCTGTGTACAGGAAGTTTATGCAAGGACATCTTTAAACTGATGGAAATCTAAAATGATGGATTTAAGAAATATAAGATATGATCGTAGATTTGTGATGTTAAACAAGAGCTGTAAAAAAATTCACGTTACAAACACTGATTAGAGGGAGTAAAAGTTTAATTGGTCTTGGCGAGACAAACACTCGCTGTTCTGGCATGTTTCTTTTTTTTTCCCTCTATGTCTTCTTTGGCTCCGCCTTGTGCTGATGCATAAAACAAACTGTTCACCTCATTCCTGTGTGGGTGAAGATAGATGTGTGTAAGAGGTGAAGACAGAAAGTGAGGTGGACTCGTTAGGAATTTCACAGGTGGAGGCAAAATTTTACAGGTGAGTGAGAAAGTTGGTGTGAGGCGACTGCAATTCATTTAAATGAATAAATGAACTGGCAATCAAATTCATACCCGGCCAATGTGCAGTTCATCACTTTTACTTTTTTGGGTCCTGAACCGCATGGTCCTTAACTGGGTGTTTAGGTATTTTTTGCACAACAGACGCGTAACGTCCTATGTGTTTATACAACAAACTGTCTTTTCACTGTGTTTCTATGCACCTTTTCCTCTTCCTCCTTTCTATTTCTTAAGGTGAGTATACACTGTAATATAGTATAGAAGTTTTTTTTATTATTATTAAGTGATTATAAATTGTTGGAATTACTAGACTATAACATTACTATATGCAAATTATTTTTTAAGAAGTACAAAATATATTGTATATTAAACATTGTCATTAAATATAATATATATAGTATAATATGTAAAAAAAAAAATGCCAAATTTTTTTTTTTTAATTAAAGTGCTTATGTGATTTATACGGCTTTATGCATCAGTTTCACCTGCTGACTGAGAGACATCTGTCAGGGATGAATCAACCTTGTTCAAACATGACTACATAGTCTAATAAATATTATGAAAAGATAAGGACAAATCAGCGTTGGCAAATATGTTGAACCTTTGTTATTATTCTCCTTTTAAATTGTTCCTGTATCAGTGGTTGCCAGAGCGAATCAATGTTTTCCATCTTCCCCTGTCCTCTGTATCTTCTACTCTGACTCCAACTACCTCCATGTCCTCCCTCACTGCATCCATCAATCACCTCTTTGTCTCCTACCTGGTAGCTCCAACTCTAGGATCATTCTTCTACCAATGTATCCACTGTCCCTCCTCTGAACATGTCCAAACCATCTCAATCTGTCTTCTCTTGCTTTTTCTCCAACACTTCCTGTCTGTGTTGTCCCTCTAATCACCTCATTCTTGATCCTTGTCCATCCTTGTCTCTCTTAAAGAGAATCTCAGCATCTTTAACTCTGGATGAAAACTGGATGAGTGATCCAAACAAAGGACGGACACTCTGATTGCGTCAATTATGCTGTTATGTGACCATGTCAGACAACGATTCTTATTTTATCAAGGTGATGTAGTCTTCATGATAGGCAGATGCAATTTTTAAGACAATGAAGGAGAAGCATGATTAGAAACTGGATTAATCTGAACTAGTCTTCCCAAAGTGGAGTGGGGAGGGTGAAATGTTGGAGGTATCAGTTGATGAATGTTAAGATTTCATTTAACGTGAGACAATGTGAGCTGGGGCAGTGGTGACCTAGTGGTTAAGGAACCGGGCTTGGGTCCAGAGGGTTAAAGCTGCCCACTGTTCACTTTGGTGATGGGTGTAAATACAGAGTCCATGTTTTGTTATGTGCAGTGGTGTGAATCACAATGTCACAATGACAAGGAGTTTGCTTTGCTTTGCTTTCCTTTCCTTTAGAATAACATATGACTCATTTGTCACAGAGATACCACAACCTCTTGACGTTACCAACCATTGTAAAATCATTCACGATACAGTGTACACATATAATATATCATTGGAAATACTATACTATAGCATGGTAGGAGCATAGTGTGTAGAATACTATAGCATATGTAGTGACAGTAAGTAAATGCACTTATTACACAGTCACAGGCTGTTTTAAAGTATATTATTATTGTATATATATTTAACATTTTTTTTATGTGGTGCTACAAATTCACCAATAACAAGGGCCGCTCAAATTTCAATGTTGGATAACAAAGAAAAAAAAATGGTATTTTATAAAAAGTCAGTTCCCCAAAGATTTTGTGTAACTAAACAACATTGCAGTTGAGTAGAAATAACGGAACAAAACAAGAGAAAACAAAACTAGAATGAGTCGGTGGTTTTGAAAACTATAGAAAAGATATAGAAAAATATATAAAAATACTGTAAATTTACTGGTAAAGCACCAGTACTATACTGTAGTACAGTCCAGTACATTCATCTGTGAAAATACTTTTACTGCGTTGGTCTGATGTTTAGATCATAACAGTAAATTTATTTAATGATGAACGTACAGAAAATAAATTTTATTAACCCAGTGGTCCATCAAGACTATTGTGCTCCGCTATTATTAAGATTTCATATCAAGGTGTGGGCCACAAAATTTCGTTTTATGGGCTCTGAATGGCCCGCGGGCCGCAAGTTTGAGACCCCCATTTAACAACCAGTGGCCCTAGGCTACAAAAAAACACTAGAACCGTCACTGCTCTTGTCTTTTGTGTCTGTGGACTTTTTAACTCCAGAACTATTTCAGAGTGAACAGCTCTGGTCTCCTGGTCAGAGACAATAGTTTCACAGCTATGCAGAGAGTGGCCTCCACCGCCCTCTCCGCCTGTTATCAGCAGTAGCCTGTGAGCAATCAAACAGGGTAAGGATCCGCCTTTTTCTGTAATGTCTCTGCCTTCGCAGTGAGCGGAGGTCGAAGTCTGTGCGGAACCAGCCGACGTTCGAGTCGAGCCCAGCTTTTCAGAACCCGACGGGGAGGATTAAGGCAGTTTCCATGGCGTTGGTGCCGAAGCGAAGTGCATTCTTTCTGCTGCTGTTCCTGGTCTGTCCCACGGTGAGGAAACTTTTTTTTGTTGTTGTTACATATGGTTATAATTAGTTTGTATGTTGAATATAAGCGTTAGGTGGCGTAGTGGCGTGGAGTTGGAAGCAGGTGCGGTTCTTTACGCCTATTTAGCCCCTTTCTGTGGGTCCAAATGAGTTGTAAATACGGTCTAAATTATTTTTACAATGTCTTCAACTTTATTTGACTTTTCGGTACTTTAATGACACTGTCGCTACGGATGAGAACAGGAAAAACGGTGTGTTTAGGTGTTGGAATTTAAGAGTGTATTTGAGGACAGGAAACATAACTTTTTTACCCAACAATGAATAATCTGCGGTTAAAGAAACCTCATATTTGTTAAATGTGTAATATATCAAGATATCTGTCATAAACACATCTAACAGGAAGCATAAATTGTTCTGAAAAGTGATAAAAAATGTCTAAAACTAAACCAAGTGACCTCTGTCAAGCTGTTTTAAACGTCTGTACTCAACCTAATTTTCAGAAATTATATTTTATATTTACACGTGCGCACGTTTACTGTGAAGAAATAAACAGGCAAAACTACAAACTGCAAAATATTTTGAGTTTAGAATAAAAAATCAATAAATTTGCTATTGCATTGTCAAAAAAATTGACAATATTATCATTTTGAAATATTGTAATACTTTTTTCCAGGCTGCAATTTTTTTATGTAAAGATTGTACAATATATTTATAAATATATATACAGTATATATATATGTGTGTTTGTGTGTGTATATATATGTTCAGTTGGTTTTTCTGTAACTTTAAACAAGGATTGTCTTATCAATAGTTTTTGACTGTAGTACTGTAGTTTCTATTCTTGTTTATTCTGCGTCTTGTTCTGCTGTCTTTCTATATGCCAAATAAAAACAAGCAGAGTTCATGTGACACACCTGGTTCACACACGGCCAAAAAGGTTTTAGTAGTAACTACATACGGACACATAATTAAGCTCCAGTAATCTTCTGACTGCTGCATTCTTTTCTACTAGTTGTATTCATAATCCATCAATTTTCTCAGATAACAGTACTGGCGTCTTGCCTTACAAAGCGAGGACAGGTGAGAGTCGAATAGTTTGGTCCTGCAGATATATATATATATATATGTATATATAAAAAAGAAATAATGTTGGTAACTGATGATATAATCTCCCCAACCATCAATAAGGAACCCATAGTCATTCAAAAATTAACTTCACGTTATAAAAACATTTTTTTTTTCTTTCTCTTTTGCTTTTACTGCAGCTTTGTCGTCTCTTCTGGTCAATAGAGGGTGAAGGAAATGAGGAACGGTCGCATCGACAGAAGAGGGAATGGGTGGTTGCTCCCAGAAGGCTAAAGGAAAACCATGACTACACAGGCCTGGAGAGTATTGCACGAGTATGTTGCATACCTTTTTGTGTTGAAAAAACATCCAAACAAACTTTGCACGTGCACAACTTTATCTGTGTTCCATCTAGAGAGTTAATCACGGTTAATATGTGTGAAGCAGCTCCTCACACGCTGGCTGGCTTCCATGACCTTATTAAGTTAATTACTACTCGTATGTCTGTTCACATGTTTAGACAGACAGTCCTGGGTTTGATGTTGCAAAAATTATCTAGTTTCAAATCTCACTTTAATGCGGCTGTTGATGCCATTGTTGGAGGAAAATAAATATATCACTGTGACATTCTACAGTGCAGTTTCCACCTGCAAGAAAACAATTCTGATGCCAAGAAAAATTTCTTATTCTTGTTACGCCCAGATTTGTATGTGACATTGCTTACAAATGATTAATAGAGGTGTAAATGAAAATACACTTTCGTATGTAATAGAAGGGGTCCGTAGATATGGGTTGTGACCCAAATGTGGTACAGGGACCAGGGTGTTTATTGAGGACATTTACTAAAGAAGTTTGCATTCTAAAGTTTCTACACACACATTGATGTTTCCCCAAGCCTTCTAGCCCTATGAGAACGTTTGCTCTGCTGAATCGTAGCGCTTTCAGAGGAGGAGACTCCTCCTCGCTCATTCTGCAGCAGACTCACTGTGGCTGTTAGCACTATGACAATGTGAATATTTATTGTGTTAAAATACAGTAACTGTTTCGATAAAATTCCTTTAGCGATATTTTTTTTTTTGCTAAAGTTCATAATCTCCCTGTCTATGTAGTCCCAAGTTCTGTTGGTTACAGAAAAAAGTAAAAATAGAACTTCTCGTACACTTGGTTGTCCTCACACTCTAATGAAAAAAATTTAAAAAAATAAAATAAAAAATGTATTACCTGTAACTAATTCATATTATTTTTGAGAAAATATTTCCTAATCAAATATAGCTGCATTATTGATGATGGAATCCTAGACATTCCATTGTTCTATAAGTTTTCACCCACGGACCATTACCGGTCCCCGGCCCAGTGGTTGGGGACCACTGGACTAGTAAATGGATTAAACTCCTGAAGCCCTACTGTATATATATATTTGACGT
Source organism: Paraplagusia blochii (assembly GCA_016785265.1). Classification (NCBI taxonomy): domain Eukaryota; kingdom Metazoa; phylum Chordata; class Actinopteri; order Pleuronectiformes; family Cynoglossidae; genus Paraplagusia; species Paraplagusia blochii. The sequence goes on along the minus strand of JAFBJS010001740.1, from coordinate 12,812 downwards.
GCAGTAAGTTGCTTCTCTGTCCAGTCATTGTGTGCTGACTTTGTGTTTTTATTTTTTATTTCCAGATTCGTTCTGATAAACCGGGCGTAATACTGTATTATTTATCAGGGCCTGGTGTTGACCAGCCACCTGTGGGAATATTCTCCATTGACCATAGCACCGGGTTTGTGAAAATCAATGCCATTCTTGACAGGGAGGAGATTGCCATCTACAATGTAAGTGCTGTCATGAGCAGAGGGTGTAAATCATATTGTTAAGGTGTCCAATGTGAACAGTACCTCATTTTATTAATGTTCTTGTAGCTAACGGGCATTGCAAAGTACTCCAATGGGCTTATAGCTGAGAAGGACCTTGACATCAAAATATACGTCGATGATGTCAATGACTGCTCTCCTGTCGTCAAGGGAAACCAAATAGCAATGGTGCAAGAAGCAAGCGCAACAGGTGATCCGGAGCCGCTGTACTGCCCATGTTTCTGACCATTCTGAGACCATGCTAACCGCAGTGGCTAATATTATGTTGTTTTCATTAATTCTTTTGTGTTTTTATGTTTAGATACATTTGTCTGGAAAGTGATAGCCACAGATGCGGACGAAGAAAATACAATTCGCAGTAAAATTTTTTACAGCATTGACGAAACAACCAACCCTGGTGGTATGTTCAAGATCAACTCAGAGACTGGAGTTATTAGGGTTAATAAAGTCACCCTGGACAGAGAGGTGAGACACCATACTCAATGTAATCATTTGTAGTGATCTGTACCAGGGGTCTCAAATCCGCGGGCCGTGGGCCATTTGCGGCTCGTGGAACGATTTTTCTTCGGCCCAAACCTTGATGTGAATGTTTTTATAATTTTTCGTAGAGTTGTTCTCCATATTTTATGGTAAATCCTATAGTTCTCAAAACCCTGACCCATAACCTTCCTCAGGTTCAGTGTTGTATTACACAGAAACTATTTTTAATTTTATTTTTTTCTTTTGTATCGAACACTGAAAGCTGACGCGGCCCTTGTTCACTTTATTTTTGAAATATTTGTTTAGTTTCATCGCTAGAGATGGAAATTATTGACTAGCTGTGGCAACCCCTGAAAAATGGGATAAGCCAAAAGGGAAAGAAGAAGTTTAGTTTCATTGCTAATTGGCATTACAATTGTGTTTGTTTTTCCTGTTTCCTTAGATACCATGCTTATTTGCTTATTGGCAATAGAAAGCTAGTCTGACTTAGCTGGTGATCCAAATAAACATTTTAGTCAGTCTTGTTAGTGTCAGTTCTAAAGTATATCCTTCTGTCCAAAACAATCAATTTTTGTGGCGCAGTGTGTACACTCTGAGATAAACTAAATCACTGTTATTACTACAACACTTTTTTTTTATTTTCTAGACAAGGGAAACATATAAGTTGATGATCAGGGTTGTTGACATGTACGGATCAGCAGGAGGAAATGCAGGATCAGGACAAATCGAGGTGAAACTCAAGGACATCAATGACAACATTCCAACACTGGAAAAAGAAATAGTAAGTGTGACACTGTGACATCGACTGCGTCTGTCACCTCTTGTCTGAGTCTGCATTAACAATGCGAATGCTCTCTGCAGTATATAGGGAGTGTGGAAGAGAACACCATCAATGTGGAGGTATTAAGGATAAAAGCCATTGATATGGATGTGATTCACACTGAGAACTGGTTGGCTGTGTATGAAATAGTCACAGGAAACGAAGGCGGCTATTTCACTATCACTACAGACCCCATAACCAATGAAGGAATAATCATGGTCAAAAAGGTAAAAATAACAGAGAAAACCATTGCCTAATAAATGCTGCTAAATGTCCTAAATACAAAGTCTGATTTTGTTTGGTCCCTTTTCATTGCATAGCAATTGGACTATGAGGAAATAAAGACTCTAAACCTGGGCGTGGTTGTTCGCAACAAAGCAGAGTACTTTTTCGGCAGCCAGATGACCACCGTTGGCGTTCCCAAATCGTATCCTGTCACAATTAATGTGGTTAATCAGAAGGAGGGGCCTCGGTTTCACCCAACAGTAAAAGTTGTGACCCTCTCCGAAGACCGAACGTCGATCTCCATCAACAAAATCATCACCACCTACTCGGCCATTGACAGTGACACACTTGAGACAGCCACGAACGTCAGGTACGTTCACTAACTGTGCACAGCGAGATATCAGTTGTTGCAACTGAATGGCTTCTTATGTATTTTTTTATAAATGTTCCCAACTGTCAGATATGCAAAAATCAAAGATGACGACAACTGGTTGATAATTGATGAAAAAACAGCAGACATCAGGCTGAATAAACTTCCTGACAGAGAATCCACCTTTTTGGTAAATGGAACATATTATGCCAAGATTATATGCATCTCTAACGGTGAGTCACTTTGCATGATTTATATTTATATTTTTGCGTTTTTTTTCTCCAACTGCTGTCTTAAAGCATTTCTTAAATCTTGATCTTGACATTCTTACATTTAACACAATTTTGTTACAACCTACAATAAATACAAGATGACAAAAAGCAACATATTAAGATATTCGGTTTTTTTTTACAAAATTTCAAAAGTCTTATTTTGTTCTTAAAACTGAATTTCTTCTGGTCTAAGTATCCAGTACAATGTTTTCAAACAACTTTTCTTTCTATCTCCCTATACACCTATGATCACAACTAACATCTTACGGACCCCTTCCCTTTTACAATCACAGGGGTCTCAAACTCGCGGCCCGTGGGCCATTTTTGGCCCGTGGAACGATATTTCGGGGCCCTGCTTTGATTTAAAAGTTACATTTATAATAATATTGTAT
>JAFBJS010001737.1:0-20000 GCA_016785265.1 Paraplagusia blochii | reverse complement strand
AAGACGTGCACACGCTGCAGCTTATGGTGGGGATTGCACTAGGGGGAGATTGCATTACCGCCTCCTGCAGTGACACCTCCTCTTGACTTTCTACAAGAAATTCATGTGGCTGTTTAGCTCAGTGGTAGTAACACAGATTTAGAGATTTGTGAGCGCAAGTTCAAAACCAGTCTGGGGTTAGGGTTTGGAATTAAAGCCATGCTCACAGATCTCTAAAACTGTGTCACAACCAATGAGATTAACAACCACACACCCCACCACCATAGAAATTAGTGATGGTGAGGCATTGAACCACTTCAGCCAATTGGATTGAGAAAGGGTTAATTTCTCTAAGCTTTGAGTGTGCATGGCACCCCATACTGGCCAAGTGTGTAGTCACAGCAACCTCTATCTGAAGCGTGTGATGCACTCTGAATGAATTGCAAAAGTTGTGTGATCAAATCATCTTTGTAAATGATATTATAAAGTATAATAACATCTTGGAGTGTGCATTTTCCCAAGAGGGTTATTAGATACAAATTTTTTCTGAATGATTGGAATGGATCTCCATGGGTGCAATCTGGCAGTTGACCGTGAAATTGCTTGTCGAACTAGGAGAAGGACAAAAATTATGCTTGTTTAACTTGGATGTACAAGACAAATTGTATTCATTTTAATTAGGAAACAAAAGCTTTCTAACTGTTTTTGGTTTTAAAAAAATTCTCTCTCTCCTAAATTCACCAAAATATCTCTAGATCACATAGAGCCTATCCAAACTCTCCTGCAAAAACACAAATTTTTGTGTCTATTCGGACTGACCGTATTATAATAAGAGTATGGCCAAATAATTTCAGTACATAAATAATTACATGTGTGTAATAACAATTTGGAATTTTTATTCCGTGTGTAAATCTATCCAAAATGCAAACTTTGTCATAATTTTGGCTCCTCCTCTAAATAAAGCATCCTTCTTTGCTTTCCCTCAGTAAGACCTGCACTTAAGGTTTAGATATTCACATACTCTTCACTAACCTCAGCAGACAACCGATCCTTACCTTACCAGATGTGTTTTTAATAACCACAGTAATCACAGAAATCAATTTAAACGCTTTAATTAATTAAAATGGCAAATAAAATGCAATAAAGTTGATGCAATAAAGTTGATGCAGTTAAAGAAGGACAGTTATCAGAGTTAAAAGTCTTAACAGTGAGATCAGATAAAATAAACAAATAAAGCTCTAACTTTCTTTTCTACAGTCAATTCTTCGGTATTAACAGAATTAATGTAAACTGTACAGGAAGAAAGACACAAGTTCAGGATAAATAAAAATAAAAGATTCCTCACAACTCGTGTACTGATCCCAGAACCGTGTTAAAATCTGCGGTTGATCTAAGCACGGGAACCAGAACTGCAAAATCTACAAACAGCAACATGGAGATGAACCATAACCCAGATTACTGCTAGATAACATCTAAGCATGAAGAAGAGTGTGATGTGTTAACAGCTGTGTGGATTGAAGAACCAGTCAGTGACTAAACACTGGTGTCACTGTTACCAAAATCAACCAGATACCAAAAAGAAAGATTTGAAAACAGAGTAGATTTACAAGGTCTTCCAGATGTTTAATGTCTGTTTTCATCCTCTACTCTTCAACTGTATCTGTATATATAAAAAAAAAACATTTATAGTGAACACAAACCAGGAAACAGTCTTCCTTCAAAAGCAAATTTGAAATATTGGATGTTACCTGGTTCTTTCAGGGCTTGTGCGTTTCCCACAAGTGTGGTCAGAGACTCTGTGTTTCCACTGAGGATCTCAACAGACAGGTTGTTCTTCTGCTGCTCCTCCACTATTCTCTTCTGGAGCTCCTCCTAAAATAACAATCAGAGTGTGCCTCAAAGAGATTAGATTTTGTTATAGACTGTGGTTGATTCCTTATTTTTTGGAATTGAAAGCATGAACTATCAGCATAGGACCCCTATGATCACAAACAGCTAGTTTGTGATCATAGGTTGCCATTTTCAATGGCAAAAAAACAAACATTGCACATTAAACAGCAGCATACTTTCACTTTAGGGCACACCTCACACATCACGGTGAGCTGCAGAGGGAGGTCTTCCACCTTGACAAAGTCTTCTTCATCAGATTTTTGGCTTGTGTTACCTGAGGCCACCTCCTAAAGAAATAACAAAAGTCACATTATTCATATTTTCCACCAATTCTAGATTTTATCAGAGCATTAATTGTGACATACGTCCACGTTGATCATGACAGGTGAGTCTGTGTCAGGACTGCTGGCCGTGGAGGACTTCAGTCCCCCAAACACTCCTGTGTTCGCTTCTACTGCTCCTTCGTCTGTGCCACCCCGCTCCTCCACCTCCTCCTTTTCTGGACTCTGGCTTGTTGCTGTAGTGTCTTCAGCCAAGACCGGTGTAATCATTTCTGCAGCTTAAACAGACTTACGAGTTAAAATTGCACAGATGACATTGCTTGAAGGGATAGAAACATCCATAAAGTATTAAAAGCAAAAGCCTCACCAACTTCATCCTCTGGGCTCTGATCACTTTCAGTCCTCTGGACTTCACTGGCAGTTGTCTCCTGAAATGTAAGACAATGATCAGATTGAAAGAAACACAAAATAGATTGTCAGGTGACACTACACCTGCACCTCACCTCTGTTTGTCTGTCAGATGACATCTGGACATCAACAGGTCCAGGTTGAAACTCTCCCACTTCCTCTACCTCATTCTCATCCTCCCCACTGACGTAGTTTGTCAGGGCCAGGGTCTCTGCTTTGAAATCTGGAAAAGAAGCAGAACTTGAAATTATTATTAGTTGTTAAGCAGCTTGTATACAACAAGTGTTTCACTAAGTGCAAAGGTAGCAGCATCCAAAATTGTACAAAGTAAAGCGCACGACTAGCTCCAACTTCTTTATCCTCTTTCATGATACCTGTATTGTTGAATGTGTCCTTGGAAGCTTTGGTTCACAAAATGCAAATAGGAATCAGATTAACCCCATCTTCTACTAGAGCATGGGTGGCCAGCAAGAAAAAAAAAGTCGCAGAGATATGTTGCCCAAACATTGACAGTACTTTAAGCTCTATCAGTTTGCATTTGGTTAGGGTTGCCATTAGACTCACTCACATTTCTACAGTGGCTGAGGAAAGAGAAACTGAGCTGAATTCATGCATGAAAAATGTAGTGAGTCTGCAGTTGCAGCAGACACGCTGCACTTTTCTTTTTAAGATACAGTTGCCTTATTAAACTCTTTAACCTCATCAAGAATGGTGTTTTCTTATCTTTCTTGTAAACAACAAATATATATTCTAGATTGTGTAAAGAGATTCTGAAAACTGCCTTATTAAACTCTTTAACCTTGTCAAAAATTGTGTTTTCTTATTTTTTCTTCCAAACAATACATAAGTATTCTAGATAATGTAAAGGGAGTCTGAAAACTTTTTTTGACCACTGTATAACAACTGTATGAAAAATGTATTCAGTTTCTGTGTATATGATGACATAAGACATTTAATCCTGTATCAAAATAAATATTTATAATATATATATTATAAACATTAAGGAACTTCACCTTAAATAATAAAACCTTCACATGGTTTAGTTTGGGCATTTTCATTTTAGATTATGTAATATATTTTTATTTTGGTGTATCACTAGTTACAACCTGACAGCTTCGTCCATGTTCCATCAATTTCCAGATCTAGTTGATTTAATAAGTTTGCTTGTTTGCTCCGCCAGAGCAGTACCATGTTACAGCCGTCTGTTTTGGAGCATTACATTGCACAGGTAAAGAAAGGGTCCTGCTCCTTCACTACGACAAAGATCTTTCTTTTGGACATTTTTTTGTTTTTTTTTTTACATTTTACTTACTGAGGGACAGAGAAATCTGTCCTGCACATTTATCTTCCTCATCCTCATCAGCCTCTGACACTTCACTGCTGCAAATGTACTTTGTCTCTATTTGTAGGTAACACTGCTGCTGTGGTTGTTTAGGTTTTTCTGTGGAATCATCCTCTTGCTCAGCTTCATCTTGATCCTACATGAAATTAAAAAAAAACACACAGTTAAAATGGACTTTAAAAACACACTGTAAATTGTAAATGTAAGTTGTAAAATTGTAAGACTAACCTTGTCTTCATCTGAATATACTGAAGCCACAGACTTGTCACAGACAACTGGATTTTTCTGATTTAAATGTGGCAGAATGTGGGAAAATTAAATAACTTTGTTCCTGACATAATTAGTTATTTTAAAAATCTATTGTGAAAAACAACCCAACTTACAATGACAACATGTCTGACTTCACTACTTTGTGCACTTTGCTTATTCTTCTGCTTTTCGGCTGAGACAACATTGCTGCTTTTGTCCAAATCCTGCATGAGCCTAAAAAAGGCCAGTTCATTGAAGAGAATCTCAGAAATCTCCACCAGAAGGTCTTCTCCACAGTTCTTTAGAGGGCAGCCGATAAATTTACTCAAAGAGTCCTAGTATAAGACAAAATTGGAAATTTGAATGGTTCTCCTGCAGTGGAGTGTTGGAGCAATCTGGCATTTGAGATACCAACTTGCAGGATGCCTCCCAGCTGTCGGTGGAAAAAGTGAACAAACTCCTTGCTGTCGTCGTTTTGTTGGGTGAGCACAAGGACCCTGCGGCGCACTGATGTCAAGAGCTGCATTGAGCAAACCTCATCCATGTTCTCCTATAAGAAAACGGCATTATTTCCTGTCTGAAGTCACTGTAAACATACTAACACATACAAAGCCACTTCTTTAAATAGAGCTTGCTTCCTTACGTACTTACACACCAATAGTACAATCAGATGATCGCAGATTATATGACTTCTCTGACCAAATTTCTTAATAAATTATAGACTTATGTCTAATTTAGAACAGAAAATGTACATTCTAAAGTTAGTAGTAATATATATTTTTCACTTTCGCTGTCCTTCAAAGACTTCAACCATCTGTTGACAGCACATCTGCAGCAGCTGCACAATTCTAATATGTCTACATTTTTGAATCATGTTGATTATTTTCATTTTTTCTACCGTCAAGTAGGGAATGACTTCAGTCATGATGGCTTTAATCTGTCGGTCCAGCTGCTGGGTGTCTACCTGGGGGTAGTCCACGTCACCACTTGCACCTCCTGCTAAAGCACACAAAATACAATTCAAATTTAGCACTAAAGGGCAGGATTTTAAATAGTTCATCTTAGTAGTTGTGTTCTGGACTAGGTACCTTCCATTGGTTCAGCAGAGAAAGCAGAAGTCTGTTCTGCATGTAAAACTGCTGCATCACCTACAACTGCGCTGCTGGCATTGCAGGGGCTAAATTGAGCTTTTAGCTTCATGCGCTCATACTCCCTAATCCTGGCCAGAGCTTTGTCTAAATGAATCACTGTGTTGCCTACCGGAGCAGCAAAGAAATAAGGGCAAAGAGAAACATGGGATATCAATAGTTAAAACTGTAGAGTTGCAAGGAAAAAGCAGTGCTTACATCAGAGGATCAATGTCAAATTTTGTATCTGTTGAGAAAACAACCAGCTATGTTAAAACACTTAACCCTGGAGTGTAAACTGGTTGGTTCATCAAGACAAGCTCTTCTAGAAGTTAGAGGCAGTAAGCAGAGCTGTTCCACAAAATCTGATCAAAGAGATTTCACTGCTATTTTATGAAAAGCATTCAGCATGACACAAGCAACACTGTACCCAGATCATCATTGGCAAATGGTTCCATGTTGGAGGAGATTGACTCTGGGCTGTTGTCCACAGATTCTGTGTCTTCACTCTTTCGCACCATTTTCTGCGTGAGCCTGAGGTTTTTTTCCACCAACTCCTGAAAAGGAAGATTATTCTGTGTTAAGTTTATTAACTTTGTTTCAAATGGATGTTTTAATGTGCCTCCTTCTCTCTGCAAACATTGAAGGGTAAACATTAGTTCTACTATCCTTGCATGGTGAGTAAGTGCATTCAAACTTCCAAACAAACAATTGTTATGGGAACCATGAAGTGTGCTACAGTGTTGATTTTGGCAAGTGCACCACCAAAAATGTATGTTCTCCCTGTTTTTCTATTTTAATATATTTTTCTACTGAAAATGTTCCCAATAATAAGGCCAGTGCTGAGGTCCATACTGAAGCATGGGCTCTGTGTAACTATGCTTAAACAAAAAGAGACTTGGACAAAGTATTAAGACTAGATGATGATGGTCATTCTTTGGTGTAGTAGAACTGAAGGAATATTGCACTGAGAAACATTACTGTGACTCTTACAGCATCACTGGTTGCCAGGCTCTCACTGGGCGTCAGCTCAGACTGAGAGCCTGCAGTCCACACAGGCCCATGAGGAGGCATCTGGTCCTGGGCTGCACTCTTCTCTGCCAGATGTCGGCTTACTAAATCCTGGAGAAAATACAAAGATGAGAGTTTCGCAACAGATTTGGTAGAATGAACGAAATTTTTCCCACAGGAAGGTGCACAAGCAGCTTGCACAGTGTGGTCTTACAATTTCAGGACCAAAGGAAAGCAAACTCCTTGTCATCGTGATTCACACCACTGCCCACAACGAAACATGACCTCTGTATTTAACCCATCACCAAAGGGGACAGTGTTCAGCTTTGAGCACCCAGTGAACTGTCAGTGGGGACAGTGCCATGCTCAGTGAACCTCAGCGGTAACTTGGCGGTAGGGGGATTAGAACCGGGGGCCTTGCAGACCCAGGTCGCCTTCCTTAACCATCAACTGCTCCTTTTTTTTCTCTTCGTAGGGTTGGTCGGCTGCCTCCACGACCCACTAATGATTATTATGATGTATGGACAAAAATTATTAAACTCCCTATTCCTCAACAGCTGTGCTCATATATCCAGTTGATATATATATGTATGAAAATAAGAGCCATGTTGCTATGACGCGAGAGGTGGCAGGCATTTATTGAAGCACACTTGGGTTCGAATCCACCAGCTGCCAGGTTACTAATGATGTTCTCTGAGCATAGCACTGTCCCAACCCACATTATTTCCAGTGAGTTCCACCACCTGCACTGAGGCTCAACATATGATGCACTCGTGGAGACTGCTGGCCCTGAAGCCCGTTAAGAGGGAAGCAGATGAAACTAAGTGAGTGCAGAGCTATGTTGTTGACAGATGCAAAATGCCGTCAGACTCCCATGTCTCATTAATTTCAGTGCAAAACATCTTGGTCAAATAAATAATATAACGTGAATAGACTTGTAATCTGTTTATTTATAGTGCATTTAAGTGAAATGTAAATGTAAAGCGTTTTAGCACTAATCTGTGCACAAAACATGTCTGTCCTTACCTGAAGAGAATAAAGTGCTCTCTGCCGTAGATAGTCACTGTTGAGGAGCTGTAACTCGTGAAAGAGCTCAATGAGAAAGTGAGGCCTCGATTCATTCTGGGAGATGAATGTGGCCACCTCAGAGTAAATGGTCTCCCTCAGTGCCTCAAACAGCGAGAGGTCGTTGCTGGCATCTGGGGGTTCAAAATACTTAAATTGAAATTTAGCAGAATCTGATACATTTTGGATTTTTATGTTATAAAACAGCTTATGCTTAAAATAAGATATGTCGACTTAGTGATGGTTGTATTATTGTATACGAGTTCACCTGGTGCTTCTGTGCATGCAATTCTATTAGAAAGGAAGGGTGTTCTCCAAGCATAAGCTGTAAGTGACAAAAAAGGATTCAATGCATACAGGTTGAGACAAATAAGACAAATGTTTCAAGTGAAGGCGACAAATATCAAACAATAGTAAAGAATGTTAAAGAATGAAATGGCATAAATAAAGTATCTAGTACAGGAGGAAAATCTTGGAATGGGCACAAAAACAAGTACCTGAGGATAGGTCATTCTTTTTATTTCCAAGCTTGGAACGACTGTCCAATTTTTCTTGAGTCAGCCTGTTGAGCAGGGTCTGATTATGCTCCTTGTGATGAGATGTAACTGCCTTAGCTTGGGCAAAGTCTGTAATGCTGCTCACACTGTCATTATCATGGTCTGGGGAAAAAAAACATGACATTATCACTTTTCGAACAACCTGCATACATCCTTGGCAAGCCAGACAAGGGCCCATGCCACTAGGGGATCCCAGACAAAAATAAATGTGTGCAGTGATAAGTTGGGGACCCCAGCAATATCTTGCTTGGAGCCCCAAAAGACCCTAGTAACCTAATTTCACCTTCACTGTTTTTGTTCTGCCCTTTGCTCCTCCTCTTTCGTCGGGTCTTTGACCCAGGTGTCTTGTGGGAGGCTAAGCTGGCTTGCGCTGAGGCCTTACATCCAGGCTTGAATGCCTTTGTTACAGTAGTGGGATCCACAGGATCTGCCTTGCTTCTGAAGCTCTCATGTGATGCACCATCAAACGCTTGATTTCTTGGGCAACTGTTACCAACAACTGGAGAGCAGAGCTGTGTCTCATGTTGATCTGTTTTCGAGGAGTGAGGCTGGATGTTGTTTGTACAAGTGTTCAGCCATGTAGCGGGTCTAGGAAAAGAAAAAATATTGCTGGAAAGGCAAAATGCATTTAAGATGCCACATGGAGAGACAACAGAGGCAGAGAAGCAAAGACGTACCCTTGTTCTGTTGTCTTGTTGAAGGATGAATGCTGCAAAGGGGGTGGGAAGCCCATGTACTCTGTTTTGATAGAGGTGTTGGGGTCGAGCTGATGCTTTTGGTGATCAGCAACAGCAGGGCCTGCTGCACCTTGAGGGAAGTCACTGACTGGAACAGGGAAGAGTGGATAGAGGCTGAAGTCTGAAATCAAATGAGATCAATGAGATAAACTTTCAGATTATTTATCAAAATAGTAGGGTGTGACGATTCACTGACATAACGATCCGATTCATATCTCGATCCACAGGTTACGATCCGATTCAGGAACAATTCATAAAAAATGTTAAAAGATTGATCCAGTTCGATCTGATTTGGTCCAGTTCCATTTGTTTTTGAATCTTGAATAAAAATTTGCAACTCCGCTTTCAACAACACTATATAGCTGCCAGTCTTTTTTAGTTTAGTTTATTTAAAGGGAGAAAATAGAATTTCATAAACACATGGTAAATATAAATATAAAAGAATTAGCCAAAGGTTAGTTTTCATCTGTAGTCCCCCTGGCCATGATGTAAAAAGGTAAGAATAACACAATACATGTACAATAGAAAATACATATGCAAACACTTTTTTTACAATTAAGATTTTTTTCAGCTTCATCTGGCATCTCCTTTCTAATTGCATGAACATTTTCAAGATTTAACTTGATATTCATTTTTTTTTTTTTACACAATTTGTATTTAATCTCCATAAACAAGTATATCAGGATCAGGTGACACTCTACTTATTTTAGTGAAATACATGCCTACAGTTTTAGAGAGGTTTAGCTGTAGACAGCACTCCTGTAACCACATTGACACATAGGACATTGTTTTGTTACATAATGAGCAATAGATTCCGTTATTGCCTTGGACTTTGCAGAGTTATTGCCGAACTGCGGTTGGAAAAACTTTTGTATTTTATTCTGTCCGCTCCTCTGACTATTGGCCATTCCTGCCAGCGTCACCAGAACCACTCTGCTGTCTCTCCGGGTCACTAATAAGGTTTGTTGGACTTCCAGTGTATTTGATTGTCGCACTGGAGAGTCTGCAAATTGCATCGCTTTTATCTATCTTTCCATCCTTCTTGAAAAAACCTAATGATGTCCAAACCTTCGATTTTAAATGAGAAACGCTATAAGTTTCGTCTGTGTTGTCTGCCATGTTGCTAAGATCAGAGTATTACCCACTACCTGAACTCCAATTAAATGAGCCCACGCCACAGTTCACACACCCCAAATGACACAACCTGCATAGACATGCGTGAATAGATGTATATGTGTGTCTATGTGCTTGCCGCTCTAATGGGCGGAAGCGGCCCATGTCGCGCCTTTGTCTAACGTCAATGTGTGGGCGGGGCCATGGAGCAGGAAACCGATCCACAGACAAAAACCCTAATCATCGGACCATTTAACTGCATTTTCGATTAATCAATGCTTTTTGGACCGGTACACTCAGATCGTGTAGGTCACAGAACGATAACCAATCCAAAAGGATTAATTTGCACACCCCTACAAAATAGAAATTCAGATTTTTAAATTCAGTTGAAGGCAGAGTAATATAAAGGTTGTAAGCCAATGCCAGATGTTTACAAATAGTAGTAGTAATAAATAGAGGAATATACGGTAGGATATGCAACTTACTGGGAGTATATGGAGATAAAGCGGTCGTGGGCATGTTGTTGGTTGAAGGTTGTAGGGTGGAGGAAAATGGAGGGAAGACGCCCTCCATTGAGGTGGATTCCTTGCAGGAGCCCTGCTTTTGGGTCTGCCAGCCTGCTGTAGGCAGACAAGAAATAGGCTGCTGCTGCTGCGTAATAAGATCGTTCAGGACCAGTTTCAGCCTGAAGATAAAAGATTTGTTACAGCAAAGAACATCATGAAAACACTGGAATATTTATAGGGCTGCCACTGTCACCTTTGTACATTGTTCTGCTGCCAGATCAGTTGTGTGTAACACTGGTTCAGCTGGTGCATGACCAGTTGGACCTGCGGTGATGATAGATTGTTTGGTAACATGCTGTAATGACCGGTTAGCAGAGTTTGCAACATGTAGGACAGGTTCTGTGGAGACAATCAAATGGAATGACTTATATTTTAAAATTCAAAGATTAGAGAGAACTCTAACGCCTCAAGAAAAGCACTGACCTGCTGGTCCTGCAGGAGTGTCTGGCACATGCTGGTGCTGAAATCCAGTTGCCTTTGAAGCTGGCTGATCTGTTCTTGCCACTGGCTTGAGGATTCAATGAAAGAAAGCTCTGAGGGCAATGGAACGTTTTCTTGTCTTTGTGCATGGTTGCTAATACACTGGTTCAAACTCTGGGACAAAAGCTGCTGCTGCTGCTGTTGTTGTATTTGTTGTTTGCCTAAGGTTTTGTTTGAAAGATTTCCAGTATACACAGAAAAGGCTGGTGGAGGATTCAGGTTACTAGAAATACAGACAAACCGTTTTAATGTAAATATTTTTAAATAAGTAGTAGTAGAACAGATCACTATTTCAATTCTCTGGCCAACCTGTCTTGGTTGTTCCTAGCACTGTACGAGCACTGGTTCCTGCTGGAAGAGTATATGTGGATGTCATCATCAGAGGTGCTCACTGTACTTTCTTCCTGTTCCTCATCACCTATTTCTGTGATATATTCATCATTGTCATCTTCACCATCACCATCATTATCATCTCCATCAAGGCGACAGGGAGTGGAACCCCAAGAAGCCATTGTCCTAAGAATACATTGAAAAAGTGGTTTACATCTAACAGACAAAAGACAGTAAAATACAAACAACTCTCTCTTACCTTTCATCCCTGATGGCAGGCTGTGAAGGTGCATCCAGGCTATCTTGGTCATCATTCCTGTGAGTGGGAGAGTCATTTAGACCATTACGTCTTTGGTGTTCAGCCATCAAGGACTCCAAGTGCTTCCTGCGTTCACGCAGCTCTTCCCGCAGGATCTGGTGCCGGCGCATCTCCGACCACAGCTGCTGATAATGTAAGGCATTTCAATCTGCGTCTAAACATGCATTTCCAATATAAACATGTATTTTGAAAAAAAAAAAAAGAAATCTGACCTCATTATCAGTGACTGATGAGGTGGCAGCTTCTGTTGGAGTGGATTTGAGCAGAGCTGAGTTTGTTTTGGATTCCAATGGAGTAGCTTGAATGGAGACTGGATTGGTCATTGGAACTTTTTTCTGCAAACCCGATTGCCTGATGGAGCTAGACAAAGACGACTAAAAAGACATTACAGAAAAGGAAATGTTAAGTCGTTTAAAGAGTTCAACTTCCTTGATTAATGCTCCTCAAATTTGATTTAGATTGCAAGAAGTTTTTTTTTTTTTTTAAATTGACAGCCTTTCTCTGTTTATAAATGGAATACCTGATAGTCGGGACAAGCCCATCGGAGATCTTCAATCTTTCCTTGTATTTCTCTTAGTTTCTGCCGCTCTTCATGAAGCTGCTTTAGCTCTTGTTTCTGCTGAAGCAACTTCTCCTCATACAACTTCTCCCTGCTTAAGAAGTAGTTTCATTTACCACTGTGTAAAAATCAAATAAGTGCTAATTCTACAGACCAATTCCCTGTAAGATTAAAAACATGCTTCACCTGGCTTTACTGGAGACAGGGAGGTTTCTGGGATTCTGTTTAGACACAGCTCCAAGTGGCCGTGAAGCAGTAATTCTAGTGTTGTTAGGCTGTTGGTGTACAACTTCATCTTCATTGGTTGTAGTGACATCTGTGTCATCACTCTGGAATAGTGAAAGAGAAGATATATTTTCCATGCAAACATTGAATAATTCATAATTCCTAGTATTTCATCACTCAACAACTAATTCTGCCCACAGTCTTACTTGAACCATGGCCACCAGCTCTTGTAGCTGACGCAGCTTCTGCTTTGCTGTGTGACGATGATCCTTCTGAGAAAACCCTGCATCATCTGCATTTCCCAAACTGCTTCTCCGACTTGATGCAACACTGTCTGATACCAGAGCCTGTGCTTGTGCGACATCAAGACAGTTGTCATCTTCACCCTCGTCCTTCACCAGACTGAATGCCGTGTCACTGTTGTACTGACAATCTGAACAGGATCAAACATAGGGCCAGGTTATATATAAAAACATGTTTGACACTAATGAGGGCTATCACAACCCTAACCCCCATATTCCACTGCATCATTAGTACGTTACAGCCGCAACATGGTTACCGCTGTACTTAGATACCATTGTAGTAATAGAGAAATACTCGACTGGGCACCTTTCACGTTGAAATTTCTGCTGTACCAATCCAAACAGATAAGAACACACATGACTGGAATTAAGCCATGGTATAGCACATTACTAGTACAATACAATAACTAAAGCAGAAGGAAGAAGCAGAAATTTGACGAAAATGTTTTATACTCGTTGTGACTCATCCATAGAATGAAATTATTAAAATGAAGAAGAGTCAAGAAACTATAAACGTATAACCAATCACGGAGCTAAATGGATAAGGTGGCGTATCAATATCAGTCAACACATCAACTTTTTTTCCTCTTGGACTTAGCTCCTGTGGACTACCTAAGGTGCCCTTATTAACAAATAATAAAACTTGTCAATAAGAGGATCACAAATTCACAAAAGAAACAAAATATTTGACTGCATACACGTTAAAATTTAAATTAGATTTATTAAAAAAAAAAAAAAAGGAGAAAATACTGTTTTATTTTGACAGATGTACTTCTAACATACATTATGAGTTTGTGCATACAATTACCTATGGCTGAGGGCATTTGGAGTCTGGAAAGGTTAGCTGTGGACCGGTTGTTGATCTCACACTTGATGTTTAATCTTCCATCCTGGTTGTTTGCTCCATCACTTTTTGCACAGCATCTGTTGGTCAGGCTATTAAGGTCTGTCCAGTTTCGATTGTGGTTTCTAAAGAGATAATAATAAGAGTTTTATCATCCATTATAGTAACACTCTTGGAAGAGAGTTGCACACAACAGATGTAATTTGAGATTGTAATTTTGCTACTAACAACAATGTTTAAATTTACCTGGGCACCTGATGGATTTTTATAATTCATTCTTTAGAACATATACCTGATATTAGTTATGGCTTGCCGATTTTCCTGTTGAGACTCAAACATGACTTCAAACAAGGAACCGTCCGTTTCCTCTTCCTGTCCCTCCTCTGCATCTCCATCTTCTTCTTTCACATTCTCATTGATTGCGTCCACCATCATGTCTGAGGTTTGTTCATAGTACTGAACTAATTCTCGCAGCTCATTCAAACGTTTGTGGACCTCTTTTAGCTTCCTGTTAAAAAAAAAGACATATAAGATACAACTTTATTAATCCCTGAGGAGTATACTTCAGGAAATTAGGGAATACATAAATACATGATGAATACATATAAATGATGAAGTATAACATGAACTGCAACTGTATGTGTCTATGACCATACTTGAGCTTGTCTGAAGAGTTGGAGCTGTCCTGGGGTTGAGTCAGTGATGGATGAAATGAAGTGGAAGCTGTAGGCCCATTAGAGGAAATGGCAGAAGGACAGTCTGAGGACACCCCAATGCTACAATGTGTAGATAGTCCGCGACCTTGAAATATAGCTTTTTAACAAAAAGCTTTTGTTAAAAATGGATGTGCAGAGTTAATAAAACATACAGCCTTGTAAATGTTCAATCGTCTCACATGAGCTGTTGTTCAGAGTGTGGTCTCTAAGGGAATGCAGTTCTTGGAGAATCTTGTCCATAGTTTGCTTCTTGTCTTGCAGTTCTTGGAGCTTGGTGATTTTTGTGCTGTGGCCAGTGTTCAGCCCAGCATGTGGACCTGAAGCAGCATGGAGAAGCTGTCTATGTTTGGGTGGACCAACAGAATGAGGAGGTCTAAACCAACACTCTCTGGAGAGAGAAAGACTCTCTGCCTGTCGACGGTTATCTGGTACTGCTTTTGTCTACACAGTAAATCAAAAAATAAAAGAAACAAAAGATTACTCGTTGTGTGAATTATCTAAACCTGTGATTTAAAATATTTAAAGGCTCTATTCTAAAAGCTATGGCTAGCATTATGTTTACCTGTGAGTCATGTAGTTGGTTGTGAAATCGCTGTATCAAATCGTTTAACTCGTCATTTAATTCTGAGGTGATGCTCAGTCCTGATACACTGCCTGTGGTTTCTGTGACAACTGGTGTCAATACACATTTAAGACAAAAAAATGAATAACTTTATCATTGTGACACAGACTGTGAAGTGATCTCTGTTTTAAACCCATAACCCACGAAAGCAAGAACACCTGGAGGAGCAGTACAAGGGGGCGGTGATATGCTTCTTGCCCCGTAGTGGCAACTTGGCAGCTGGTGGACTAAAACTTACAACGGCACTGAACCAAGCCCACTCCCTAAACCACCAAGCAACCACTGCCCCAAGAAAGAAGTTACTACTTATCCACAGACTTACAGTGTCTGTTATAACTGTTGGCCACCTTAGTGACACAGTAATTTCTGGGAAATCTCACCAGTGTCTTCAATCACAGCCAATGCCTGTTCAGCATTTTGCTGCATGGCCATCAGGGCCTCTTGTCGACCCTGTAGGACACGGAGCTGCTCCTGCTGCTCTAGCATTTTCTTCAGAAGTTCATGTTGTTTTCGCAGATTCTCCAACTCCTCCTTCTGGTCAGCATGCACAATCACCCTGCTACCCTGTAAAATATATCAGCAAAAATATTGACATGTATTAACAAGTCCATCTTACAGTAATTGACATCACAAATCACAAGACAGCAATTTAGATAGAGAAAAACAAACCTCTATATTAAGAGAAGTGCTCTCTGCCAGTAAACCTGAGCACACAGCAGAATCTAAGGTCCCTACATCATCCTCTTCATTCTCTCGTGCCTGAAGGGAGTGAGGGGAATAGATCAGCCACAGACTTGCATATTCCTTCATCATGATAATAATAAGAACCATATTAATCCCTGGGGAGTATCCTTCATGAAATTATGTCTCTGCATTTAACGCATCACCATAGTGAGCGGAGGACTACTGGCTGAGCCTGTGCCGAGGGAGCAGTTTAGGGGGACCATACGCAGGGCACATCAGCGGTAACTTGGTTGTACAGGGATTCGAACATCTACAAAACCATCTCTGTCATTCGAACATCTCTGTCATCATCTACAAAATTACAAACCAACTGTAAATCAGGGGTCAGGAACCTATGGCTCACGAGCCACAGGTTGCTCTTTGGAGACCTGCACCTAGCTCTTTTGAACTACTGGAATTTCTATCGCCTTATGTTTTCGTGGTCATTCTACTATTACGGTAAAAGCAACCATAGACATTCTCTCACAAGTCCAAACTGTTGATAAGATAGATAGATAGATACGATAGGTAAAATAGATAGATAGATATAACTTTATTAATCCCTCAGGAGTAAAAATATATAATATATAATTTTATGTATATACAGTATATACACACACACATACATACATACATACATACATACATACATAAACATACACACACACATACATATTCAGATAAAATATTAGTGGATTAATTTTGTTTTTAATTTTTCAGAAGAACACAGAAGTGTGTATTTTAACACATTTAATAATCACAGTTTCTTGTGGCCAATGCTACTGCAGCATACTTTCTTTCAGCGGTGTGTAAAATAACTGCAATAAAATCAAGCAAAGTCTGAGTATTTGGTAGCAACATACAAACACACGCATGCACACACACACATCTCACACTGATATAATAAAAATGCATTGAATGGTAACATTGAAATGTTAAACTTAGTCAATGACGTTCTTCCTAACTTTTTCACTTACAAAATATGGACAGCAGAGGGCGACTTGTTTTGTTTCCTCCTCTACTTTTAAATCCATACATTTTTTTGGCGCTGGAGCCAACCACATCTAAACCAGTCAAAATTGCTTCCTTTGACTTTACAACACTATTTTTATATTTATTCACTTTAATAATTTTTATATATTTCAGAGACTCACTTAGGAATTATTGGTAATATAATAAGTACTATATAAGAAAACAGTAAATGCTATCCTGCGTTATTATATGTAATTAAGATTTTAGAAATTAATGAGAGATATAAAATTACCTCAAACTAGACAGAAAGTGTGTTTGTTCTTTTCCAATTGTGCAACGACATAAAAGAGACTTCCAGTTTTGCAGCTGGCTGACTGAATACCAAAGACATGTTTATATTTAGCTTCAAATACGCTTAAGTGCAAGTCATCTAATTGCAACAGTGTCAGGTTATAGAAACTCTGTTTACATTTACTTACCAGCATTTTCTGCAGGAAACGTAAATAGGACTTCTCTTGTTCCTTGAGGTGATTGATAAGGTGAGAAAGACGTTCCACATTGGCTGGGACATCGTTCTTCTCCACCAGGTCATCCCGCATGGAGCAGGCTTTACTGATGTACTCACGGATCTGTATCAGTTTGCTCACCACCTAAGAGCAGATAAAGAGGCAGGGCAGGTGTACCGGTGTAAGTTTCAAAGACGTAAAACCAGAGACAAGGAACTGTGACTGAGGACAGGTGGGCCAGCATCTATATCGACAGCTCAAACAAGGACAGAAGGGGGGGTTGGGCACACAGGAAACCGAGAGCACTCGGTACCAGGGGTGGAATATTTATAAAGTGCCCTAAATACAGCCTGGCTTCAGCAACTCACTTTTATCTGAGTCCTACTTTACGGTAGTTGTGGGGAGATGTAAAAAAACTTCAACATAACATTGTTGTACAGATATACATCTTTAGGATAGCACCACAATATTTTTGACCCTGAACTTTTGACTCTATTGACACTTTTAGCTATTACTGACATGGTGTATCACAAGCTTGTGCACAAATTGAAGTGAGTATTGAATTTTTTTCAATATGATGCCACTACTGATGCTATTCATGTTTCATCACGGTCTAGTGTTTTGAGGATGGCTCTTGTTACCAGGGGGTCAGACTTGGATCCTTCGCCATGACATGTGACAAAAAAAACATGTGCACGATTAACAATAAAAATGATAATAAGGATGGATCATCACTTAATTCCTAGTTAGGATTTTAAATATAATCACCAGCAGATAGAGAGTGTGTTTGACAGGGTATGTTGGGGAGTTGTTGTTGCATCAACAACTTAAAAGCTGATTTTTTTTTTTTTTGCTCTTATAGGATTATTCATGAAGCACATTAATGACGTAGTTCAAATGAAAACTGTACCTGGCTGCTGTCTGTTGGTAACTCTTTCCCATCATGCTCTCTTTGCACCAGGAGCCCTTTCTCAGCTCCAACATGACTAAGTCGTGCAGTCTCCTGGGTAAGAATCACAGGAGTTAAAGGATCTCGAAGTCCTGCACTCTGTTTCTTGACTTCTTTCATGACAACAGGTGTAGTAGAAGCAGAGGTGCAGGGAGGAAGCAGCTCCTTGCTTTTGTTTGTGTTTACATGCAGAGGTAGGCAGTTGTAGGGCTTCTTGTTCTCTCCAGCCATCTGGCGCTGGTTGTTGGCAGCTGTGACACGCCCCTGAGAATCACTTCCAATGCTCCTCTAAAGACAGAAACAACATATAGGTTTCACAAAGTTTCTACTCTCAATTACCTACTTACAGCAAGAGACCTCGGCAAAAATTGATTGTTTTCATCTATGCACATGATCTCGGTACAGCCCACAGAATTAAATTTTTTCTATTATCATAGCTGTCTATCAGAACATTAAGGTATTTTCTGTGCATTTTCTATGCTGCATTTGCAAATGTAGTGAGGGTGAAAAAAGGACACAAAGGAATTCATGCTATAGCTCCCGGGGAGCAGTTTGTGGGGACGGTGCCATGCTCAGAGCACCTCTATGGTAACTTGGCAGTTGGTGTGTACACAGTATCCAGTGCACATCATGTCATATATTATATCAATTAACCAATCAAATTTTATTTATATAGCCCACATTTTCAAATCAAATTTGTCACATAGAGCTTTACAGGGTTGGTAACATCCTCTGTCCTTAGACTCTCATCCAGGGTAAGGAAAAACTACCGAGGGAAAAAATCCTTTTAACAGGGAAAAAAAACGGTAGAAAACCGTAGAGAACCACAGGAGATGGATCCACTCCCTCGACGGACAGACAGTGCAATGGATGTTACCAAAGCATAGAAATACAATAAAATAAAATAAAACAAGTACAAAAGATACAACACATAGATAAAGTTTAAATGCTTCCAGTAGCCGTTTATATATTATATCCTTTCAAAATATTCTAGCAATGACGAAGAAATAATCATTAAAGCCTTACAGCTTGACATTAATGACACACTGGCAAGATTCACAAAAATATTACACGATTCGGGATGATTCAGTTTAGTTGGATTCAATACAAATTGACCATTTAACTCCCAAGTGCTTTATGTTACTGAGGAGAAAAAGAGAAAAAACAGAAATGAAATTTTAATATAATGCCCGCTTGTTTATTTATTGCTTATTAAGTGTGAAACAGTCTATTAACAGTCTACTGAACTTCAATTTAGAGAACAAACCTCATGGCCCCCCCGGATACAGGTGGGCCTATGATCTACCATAGAGTGCAAAACAAAACTGCCAATCCAGTGTGCCTCACTTAACAGATTTGCAATACTGTGCTCATACATAAAATACAAAACATACCTTCCCTCAAGGAACACAATACTATCAGGTTAGATATACAATATAAAAATAGACCTCATAACACAAGCATTCTGCCTTAAAAGGCAGACCACAGAATGATTAATGCTTCAGTCACTGATGTGAGTTTAAGTAACTGTAAAACAAGTGCAACAATTCACAAGCAAGATACATAGACATTGGTAGGCGGTTAAAGAAAATAACACATTAAATCCAACATGTTTGTGATAACTTTAATAAGCCTTTCTTGACAGAAAAAAAGAAAATCAGAAAATTAAACACACTATCAACTGAACAACTAATACTTTTTCCCTTTCCTCAAAACATTTTTCCCAGTGTCCTCTGAGACAAAAATCAACGGTCTTCACCAGTCTCTATTCACCCTCATCAGTCCCTCTGCTGTTTCTCCTGGTTATTGCTAACATTTTTCATACTTTCAGTGTATGTTATGGTCTCTCTAGAGATTCCGAATTGCAAGGCTTTTGTCCAGCTTACCATCCTTCTTGAAAAAAAAAAAAAACAATGATTTTCAATCCTTTGACTATAGGTGTGAAGCATTGACTGACCTCACTACCTGCTCTCCCATCATCAGCTACATCAGGGTTTTACACTGGAGTCTCATCACACACTACAAATGGCACAACCTATATAAATTTATACATAGCAGTAGGGTCAATGCAGAGCCTATGTCTATAGGCCTATGTCTAGCATGTCTAGTGAATACCTATATATATATA
>JAFBJS010001734.1:183689-226355 GCA_016785265.1 Paraplagusia blochii | reverse complement strand
ATGTGCAGGGAAAATAAACAAGTTCATCAAACACTGAGAGATAGAGCTCCTCTCAACTGACTCCAGCCCTGGCCCCGATGAAACAGCAATCAGCTCAGTACCATAGGGAGCCATTGTGTTTACAGTCAGTGGGTGGATAGACTGCTGTTAGCTGGGGGGAGATTAGACCTTCGAGACCAGCTGGGACATTCCCAACGCCAGCTAGTTCCACCTGTGAAATTGCAAACAAGACCCCGTCCTTTTCCCGTCAACCTGCGTAGCCGTTTGAGTGATCAACGCCACGCTGACACATTCCGCCGCCACTTCAATCACGTACCGGAGGAGGGGCCTGTGGCCTAAAAGTTGAGGAAGGTCGGTTTGCATGCTGGTGTGGTGACAAAGCAAACGCAGCTGATCTCTGATTACATCTGTAATGTAGTTAAGCCGCAAGATGTTGGCCAATCAGAGCCAACTGTCAACCCCGGTGTCTTCTACCACCCAAAGATCACATGCTTCCCACAAATTGCTTGAAAGTCTACACTATTTTTTTTTTAATTTTTTTTTTTGGAAAGCCTCCAGGCAAAAACTTGGTTAAAATTCCACAGTAGCTCTTTCTTCAGATATTATGTTCATGGACCAAGTAATTCTGAGCCTGCAGCCTGGATAGAGTGTGAATGTAAGACTCAGCTGACAGCCCTGGAACGTGTTTCTCCTCCTTTGGTGGGCAGAGGAGAAAACCTCACCAGGTGTGACAATAACAGAATGCCAAAATAAGGATTGGACCAAATGAGCTGTGAACACAAACAAAGTGGCGAATTTGTTCTGTGTTGAAATTGCCGGACATGTGTCGCCTCAGCATGTTATAATACCGCACAGAGGTCTGATTCTGACAGACAGGCAGAGCGGGGAAACTGGAAGAATATTTAAAGAAAGATAAAAAGGCGAGTCGTACGATGTAAAACGACAGTAAATAATGGGTTTCTTAATCCTTTTTGTGTCCTTACTACAGATAGGTTTTGTGAGAATGCAACTACTAATGTATCCTACATAGGTAATGACAGTAGCAGGACATTGTTGTTATACTAGGTCTCAGTAATAGACAATGTCATTGTCATTGTGACTCAAACCACTGCACACAACGATATGTGACTGCACACAACGATTTAACCCATTACCAAAGTGAACAGTGGGCAGCTTTGAGCGCCGGGGGAGCAGTGAGTGGGGACGGTGCCATGCTCAGTGGACCTCAGTGCTAACTTGGCCGTAAGGGGATTCGAACCGGGTACCTTGCGGATCCAAGTCCGCTTCCTTAACCACTAGGCCACCAACTGCCCCAATATGGACTAAAGTGGTTCTGGAAATAGAAATCAGATGATAATACAATGTTGTTTTCGTGTCACGGGTGGTTGGTGGCCTAGTGGTTAAGGAAGCAGTCTTGGGTACGCAAGGCCTAGGGTTTGAATCCCCCTGCCGTGCTTCATGGTCCATTAAGGATGTTGCTCTGTTCTGTTTTGCTTGTGATATAAGGCCTGGATTTGGATTAATTTACGTGAAAACCTTTGTTTTTTGTGAAAATCCAAAATAAGGACACAATCCTGTGCATTGTGCAGCTGCTCTATGTTTCATGACCCACTGAGCCGTGATGAGAAAAGCTCTTAGTGTTTTTGAAATGTCTATTTTAGCAGCAGCAGATCATCACCATTTCACTTAAATTCTTTCTTGGTAGATGGTCATTCAGCATCTGGCCCTTTAAACCTCCAACAAAGTTAACTCTGCATTATAAGAGTTAGGGTTCTGATTGTCCAGGTTATCACCTCGACAGTTACTTTAGTTTTTGCTGGATCAATAAATAACACAGAAAAAAAAAAGTACTGACAAATCCCATGCCTGCTAGCGACTTAAGTCCTATGAGCATTTGTGACACACAACTAGACAGTGGCATTATATTATCTGTATATTTTACGCTCTTAAAAAAAGATAATACGGAAAACAGTCGCTCATCTCTGGTGGTGAGTGTTAAGGAAAATGACAGGAATTATAAAATAATCTAGAATAATATAATACAGGCAAAGCAAAAGATCCCTGGGAATTTATTCCAGAGATTTTGGTGTCAAACTGTCAGTTCCCCAGCAAATACATCCATCTCATCCCTTGAATGTTGCAGTGATGTCTACTGTCGCAGCAACGTAATTCATTAAATCATGCATTTTATTTTACTTAAGCTTCCTATGTTTCTGCAAGCTCTCCAGTTTCATCATTTGTTAGAGCCATTCAGAAAAGTCTCCATAATCCAGATGGAAACGCAGTGTCGTAACTTATTGTTTTCAAGTCTTTTTTTATAGCTTGTTTTTTTTTGGTCTGAACTAACACAAGCGTAAATTTGACACGGAAAAGATCTCTTTACAAAATCAAATAATTTCATGCATGATTAAACTACACTAAACGGAAACAAAGCCCTGCAGATGATAATAATGTGACGGAGGAACAAACTCTCAAAGCAGCAGCTCTGGCCTCAGGCTGTTTTTACCTTCTTCTTGTTTCCTTGTCTCTTCAGACATAAACACCGTCCCGCTCTGAACGACTTCAGTATTAATTTGGTTTTAAAGTCTGTGACCGGTGGCGTCTGTGTGAAGTAGACTTTGGTTCCCTTTAATATTAAGGCCATAAAATCAAAACTGAACAAAGCCTTGTTCATCATCTGGGGAATTGTGACAGGTTTTTCGACTTCCACTCAACTGTGTTTCGAAAGCTTTTAAACTGAGAGTCTGACAGACTCGCGGAGACAGAAATGCCTAATTACCTCTGCGTGATTAGCTGGCGAGCTGAATGGAAAATCCACTTCCCTGATGTATGTCATTTGGTAGGCTTTTCAAATGGCTGCCCTCCGCTCAGATCGATAATTGGGGTCTGATGTCAGAGGATGGATGATTCTGAAGTCAGGGTAAAGACAAGATACATAATGTTAACAATTCTATTTATTCAGAGTCTTGACTGGTTTGTTTACAAAATTTAGTTATTATTAATATTTTTAATGGTAATTTACAAGGTATTTAGACCAGGTGTCTCAAACCTGCGGCCCGTGGAATATTTGCGGCCCATGGAATGATATTTTGGGGCTCCCACCTTGATGTGAAAGTTGAATTTATAATAACATTTTATAGATTTGTTCTCCACATTTTACGGTGAATCCTCTCAAGGGTTCTCAAAACCCTGATCCACAGTCTCATCTGGTTCAGTGTTGTATTACACAGAATCTATGGGAAACAGATTTTTTTTAATTATATATTTTTTTTCTTTTTAACCTTCAACTTATTTGAGTTTGAGACTCAAAGTTGGCATGTTTGGTATTGTAAAAGGACATAAATATGGACCTGACTTTGAATACATACCCTCGAGTTAAAGACAATAGACAAACGGCCATTTTTATTGCAAGAAATTTCCCTACGTCCATTGTGTTGCGCTCATTCCATCGCCAGCTTTGAACAGCATGACAAAAACCTTTGGACCTCTCTTCATATTAACAGGCTTGATGTGTGAGAAAGGCTGTGTATTATAGCGGCACGAGGGCCAAAGTTCCTGACATGGCAATTTGCTGTCTTTTCTTTGGGGTGAGTGGTGACAATAGGCCACTGTAGCCTCAATTTGGGTCCCAGTGTAGTGCGGTGCAAAAGCGCCGTGACTTTTTGCCCCCGGGGTTAGCGCGGGGATCTGAAACACCTCGGCTGATGAGCACTAATCTCGCCTCCTCGGCAAACACAGGCCTTTCTCTGTAACCTTCAAGCCGTGAAACACAATTTAGCGAGGTGGCAGGGGGTCGAGGGTACAGGGATTTCACAAAGCAGAGGGGGCCGGGGGGGGAGGCCGGGGTAAGGGGGATGGGGTTTAGAGTGACTATGACTTCCAAAGCGTTTTACATGCATTGCTTGTAATGATTTCCCGCTTTTGATCGATTTGTATAACGTGATTATGAAAATGTCAATGCAAACCTGGTTACTCTCCCCATTTTTCAGGCTATGGCACCGGCCTGCTTGAACTCACAAGCAGGTGGTGACATTTTCAAAGTGAGCTGCAGCGACGCCTCAAGATGGATCCTTTGTGCTATTCTTAATTGAAACAGAACCATATGTATGGTTCTGTTTCTTTTTATAGTTCTATTTTAAATAAGACCCCATGGTTTCCCTTAACTTCCGCTTCACATCCCTCGATGTTGCATTTAGAGTTGTTTGTTGCCAACACAAACAGACAATGTTGCCTCATGGGATTCTCAGAATGTCTTTCTATCGAAATACAAGAAGTGGCAAATGTAAAGTAATAGACTGTATGCGCTTTACCAAAGGAATACTGTAGTATACCTAGACAACCATTTCTCATAATACTTTGTGTTCACAAGTCCATCATTAATATATACAAATATATTAATATTGTGTCTGCTAGCAACTTATTGTTGCCTTTGAGATGTGAAGTATCTATCTATCTATCTATCTATCTATCTATCTATCTATCTATCTATCTATCTATCTATCTATCTATCTATCTATCTACCTATCTACCTACCTACCTACCTATCTATCTATCTATCTATCTATCTATCTATCTATCTATCTATCTATCTATCTATCTATCTATCTATCTATCTATCTATCTATCTATCTATCTATTAATCTATCTACCTACCTACCTACCTATTTACCGTGATTTACGGACTATAAGCCGCACTCAACACATATTTTTAAAGAAAAAAAAACAAACATTTTGTACATACATAACCCGCAACTGACTATAAGCCACGTGTGCCACATTATTTTTGTATTTTCCATGATGAGGGTCTGTTTATGCCAATTTTATTTATGTACAAAGCGCGTTACTGTACGTTATACTTCTTTTTTTTCTACGGTGTTTATGGCTTGCGTCTTCCTCGACACCACCTGTCTCATTCTTACCTTTTCTGCTCGAACGGTTACAAAAAATGCATACATTGGCTGCAGCGTTGCATAAGCCACAGGGTTGAAATTGTGTGACAAAAGTTGCGGCTTATAGTCCGGAAATCATGGTACCTACATACCTATCTATCTACCCACCTATCTGTTTACCTACCTACCTACGCATCTTTGCACCTATCTATCCATCCTTACATCCAACATCCATCCATCCGTTCGTATATGTATTTATTTCAGAGTTGGAACAGTGCTGCCTTTTGTGCTACTGTGTCCTTACTTCATCTTTCCTACCATGCGCACTTATAAAGCCTTGATTTACTGCAAAAGTGATAAACCTCTCCAGAGCATGCATCATTTCTCTCAGTTAACCTCATCATTGTAACTCGCTGCAGTTATAAACAACCCTCTTTTGGAACAACTTAATTAAATTTCTAGGTTTTTTTTTTTCGTTCGTTCCGGAATCTGATCCCAAATGTTTATAGAATTCATTTTTCACCAGTGTTTCCACTATAGTCTTGGCGTTTCGCTAACTTCTTATTTGATATTCCGAGAAACACCTGTGCCTGGGTAGATCCGCATGAGCAGCCCTCCCCTTACGGAGCTAATACAGGAGTTGATTAAAGAATTTAAATGGTCCATTTAACCCCTAACACAGACCAGGCCTACCTGTGTGATATTACCATTACTTTGCTGCAATTCCTGCAGGCAGCAGCTTGAATTGATCCCTGCTCAGGCATCAGGAAGTTTTACTGCTGCTGTGTGTGTGTTCAAAGCCCAGTTTAATAAAGCTAGCTGGTCACGAGCCATTAAAGCAAGGGGAGAACAATAAATAAACACACCCGCTCTGTCTCGCTCTACTCTTTCTCTTTCCTTCCATCTTCACCGATTCCTGCCTCCAACCACACGGCGGATTTTCTCAATGCGCACTTCAGCACATTGACGACTCTTCACAGCTGCAGGCGGGCACTAAAGCTTAAAATGCTGCTGTTCAGTTTGCTCCTGATGTCGTTCACCCTTTGTGATTGTCTCCCCGAGGAGACGGACAAGCATCATATTATAATAATGCTTGTTTATTTATCTGAAATTACATGCAGCACTTCTTTTTTTTTTTTGTTATTACGCATTAGTGGTGTTGTAGGAATGGGTTATGATACTGCCTCCACAAAACAGGCCATCAGCAGACCAGATTGATGTTGAGGAGCCTGGCCGATGGAGATAGAGTTTATCAGCAGCGGGCCCGGGATGTGAAATCTAATCATGAGTGCCATGTGAGGAAGAGCAGTCGCAGATGAGCCACTAACACACACACCATCACACTTGTATTCATCAAATGGCGAGGAATTTCTTCCTGCAGGGTTGAGAAGGACGATAAGACGGCCCCGGACAAGAACTCTCCGGCTCTGTAGATCTGTCTTTCAGGGAGAGGAAATATTAATTCGGGGGGAAGGTTGCGAGTGAAGGAAAAGCATTGGTTTGTTTGTGAAACGAGATTGAGAACAGATGTGAAAAATTGCGTAAAATCATATTTTAAAATACTATAAGGAGCACGGAGTAATCATCCGAGGCCTGTTGATATCTTGGCATTGGAAATAAAAGGGCTGACACGTTAATGGGTTTTCCTGTGATCTGCGTTCGCCAATTTTAAAAGAATAGCAGTTTATGGAATCTTTCACATGAGTTAGCAATGTTTTTCTTTTGCGGCATGGGGCGCAACACTTGTGGTTTTTTAGCGTCATAGTTCATGACATTTTCTGGGAATGTAAGTTGCAGAGTAAGCAAAATGTAGTTGGGTAACTGAGTGGTTTTAGTGAAATTGTGTGCTCTCTGAATTGTACTTCCTAGATTCCTTGATACCCGTATTATTGTTACCTTAATTAATATTTTTATTCATTGACAGTGTGGCGTCTACTTGTGTATATGAATATAAATCCTCTCACTTTTATGGCTTGTATTTATTTCATATCAGATTCATTCATTGGGTTGAAGAGCATCAGTCTCCACAGCTGCCACCCAAATCACACTGCACCATATTGTTAGTGGATTTGCCTTTGGTATTTAAGTCCGCTGGTCCACTACCGGACCATCACCTATTTCAATATTTCTTCTCATTTATTCATCCTCACTAATGCACCGATATTTTGAATTGTCTTCATGAGTCCACCAACATTTTGGTTTTCGTCTTAGAATCGATCTTGACTGAGCTTTTGTTGAGAATCAACACTGAACATAATTCATGCAAACACATCAGGCTTTTTATTTTTAGTCAAAACACTCAGTATATGCACAGAGTTGCATATATGTTCTGGAATACGCTGCCCCCTTTACTGGCTTCTTGACTCGGCAATGAGGTGCAGTGTGGGCCAAGAGCTCTTGTTGGCTTCCCACCCACAAACACTGCCAGCTGTGGAGGATTCAGGCAAGCCAGAGGCAACAGACTCAGAGCTGTAGCCCTGATCCTTGGTTCCTCAAAATTTGAAGAATTTCCAGGCGTACCGGGTTTGTTAATATATACTTCAGCAGCTCAGTTATGAATCCTGACAGAAAAGTCAGCCATTAAAGCTGAAACACTTGTATTTTATTGTAGATCCACAGTTATTGACCCGTTCAAACCAAAACAACACCCAACGGCGATGACTTTTGTTTATAGAAGTGCAATATATGATATTTTGGTATCTTGAACATCTTATTGATGCTGGTTGTAGTGTTTGTTTTGAATCATTGGATAAACCAACTAAAATAATGAGGGATGTAGTGGTGACCCAGCAGTGGAGGAAGTGGACGTGGTTTTGCAAGGGTTAAGGTTTGAATCTACTAGCTGCCTGGTGCCATAGCACCGTCCCGAGACACATAACTTCCAGGGGGCTCACCAAAATAGGCAATGTCTCCGTCCTTGGTGTGGAATTCCAGGGTTCACCTTCTGTGCAAGATGGAATTCGGGAAGGTTGGCTCCTTCTCATGGGCTCACCATACACAGGAAGGTTCAGGAGTGGCTGCTGTGGTAAAGTGTGTTTTGGGAGGTGCTCACGTCACCTGATTGATGCCCTTACTTTCCAGAATGTGTTTGATATCTTGTCCGATTTATTGGGATCTAATGCCATCTTAAATTGCAAATCTAATGCTGACTTGTTTTAAGGCAGAGGTAAAACGTCCATGACTGTGGTGACTCTGATACAGGGGCAAATGATTGTTATTAAGGGAAGAGTAGTTAGTTACTCAGGCAGGAACCTAGCTTAACCAAAGAGTTGCATCTAAAATCTTAGCGAAAAATAAGACAAAAAAAAAAACAGCGTTATTCCACAGGTTGTCCTATTAATTGTCCCAAAACACTGCGTCTAAGACAGTTCTTAAAGGACATGTTTCCATACAATGTATGGCATCAAAGTGTTGCAATGTGTCCTGTTTGCCCTACAAGGTAGGGGGTGGATGTTGAAGGGCGTGAGAGCGGGGTCAACCTTTTCACCCAGTCAGAGACGGAGCCATCTGATCCTAGTCAGGAAAACCTGCTGGCTACATCTCTATCTCCAGCATTCCTACCCTTCACCTCATGTCCCCACACATCCTTCAGGCCCTCACCGCACCGATGATTGTTTTTCATCCGTTAAAAGTTGAGCCCAGAAGATCGATGTTGCAGCTGGCATGAGAGTTCGTGACACAGGAGTGGACATGGACGGACATGATTCCTGGTTCTTCTCCCACAGACCCATCGTAGGTCAAAACTATGGTTCAGGCTCATTATTTCAGTCCCACGTAGTGGGCAGAAGACCACCTCCTCCCTGGGTGTCTCAGTATGTTCTTAGACTAAATATCCAGAGCAATTATAGCCCTGGACTGAAGCAGGATGACCTCATGCTTTTACCTTCGTAATGGCATTATGCAAAACGCCATTACTCTGGAAGGAACACTTGAGTGTGTGGATGCGGGTCAAGAGCTCGTTTTAAAAAGGAAGAATCAGAGGAAAAACGCAAATTTTATTTGCTCTCACTTAAGAAAAAAAAAAAAAAGATAATGTGTTTCAGCTGAAAGGATTGCAATTTTATTTTCTTATGTTCGCAAACAACAATAGA
Organism: Paraplagusia blochii; assembly: GCA_016785265.1. NCBI lineage: Eukaryota > Metazoa > Chordata > Actinopteri > Pleuronectiformes > Cynoglossidae > Paraplagusia > Paraplagusia blochii. The sequence continues at coordinate 217,375 of JAFBJS010001734.1, read as the reverse complement.
TGGGAACGCGTGGAGATCCCGGAGAATATTTCTTTGTTCTCCTACCTGCTCCTCTCCGCTCTGTCTTACACACTCAGCATCTCGAGGTGCTGTTGAGACTTTGGTGAATGTGGCATAATGGAGGCTCTTTGTTTGCTCAGGTGCAGCTCCTTCACAATGGGTGGATAATGGAAGAACACTCCAGAGACAGATGTTTCCTCTTCATCACACTCCTCGTGTGTAACGCTCTCATCGAGCAAAGTGACGCAAACAGCACAAGATCAGTCTTAACCAGCCTGATTGTCTCTCTTTTTTCTCGAAAACATTTATTTCTACTTGGGAAACTAAATCAGACCTACGTTAAAATCTACCTCACGTCTCTTTTTCTCTATCGAGTGAAGTATTTTACCTGGGTACGTTAATCATTGTTTGATAAAAATGGACGTCCACTATCTAAGCGTAAACACAACTTGCTGACCCTTAATAACAGCGTATTGTAGGGTTGTTCCACAGGTTTGCAGGGGCTGTTTATTAGTTATGGGTCACCTTGAAGACAGAAGACTGGATGGAGGGCAATCAATATTTAAGCCAATAAGGAAGCAAGAGGCTAAGGTTAAGAGGGTAATCCTTGATGGCAAAGCAGGAAATCTATAAAATAAATGATTCCTCCACTGCTGCCAGGTGGAGGTGGTCATTTATTAAAACAAGTTTTGACACACACTCTGTGTTACAGAAATGGAAAACAACAAATAGCAATTGTGTGGAATAACCACGGGGCAAATTCAGAAAAACAACGTGAAATATTGCGCGAACCCCATAATAAATACATAAGTGAATGGACAATTTGAACAAAACTATTCCCTTATTGATTAAAATTTGATTTATTCTTTGTTCTGTATTTCATTTTGAAATAATTGAATTACATACAAATTGCAAAAATACCTTATATATACTTGTATATTATATATATATATATATATATATATAGATAGATAGATAGATAGATAGATATAGAATTGAATTATATAAATAATTGAATTATACACACATTGCAATTAGTGGATAGCTCTGGTCGCCTTTTTTTTTTTTTTTTCATGTCTTTTCACTTTTTCAACACCTTGTCGGTGTCTTAACTTGTTTTTCCTCACCACTTTGGTGTTTTCATTTTTGCCGTATAACCTTGAAAGTGTTTCTTGTCTTTTCGTGAGGTGTTAGCTTATGACTTTAAGTCTCTGTGATCACCACTTTTCACTGCCAGCATGACAGTTTCTGGGGAAAATTAGTAACATCTGGTGTCCTCCCTTGCAACAGCTGCAGCCAGCACGAAGTAACAGGAAAAAAAAAAGACACCTAAACCAAAGGAAAAACATATTTGGTGGGTTAGGGTTTTTATTTTCAAAGTAAAAGCATGTGCATAGGAGGTAGTGTTTTTTTTTTTTTTTCATGTAGATGGGTGTTGTCATTGGTCTTCTTTATACATTTGGCTGCTAGATGTTTGTACATTATGGGCATTTTGACTAAACGTCATGTACGTTGTACTAGTTTATCATCAGCAGTTTGTAGTGTTTTCCAGTCAATTTTGTGAGTCACAGCAACATTGTAACAATTTCTCGACATAATTTACTTATCAGCTGTCCTCGGTAAATGTTGTTACTAGTAGTTCTACATCTTCTGAACTCTTGTCTTCAGAAGATTGTCAGGAAGGTGCAACATTTTTGTTGCCAAAATTTAGGTCAATTGTCTGTTGACAATATGTGTGTATTTAGTGGAAGGACAATGAGGGAATCGTTCCCATGGAATTGATCGGCATAGGCCATCATGCGATTCAGGGGCGTAGCCAGAACCCATAAAATGGGTGGGCACTGAACAAATGAGGGTGGGCCAACCCCATAGTGTTATAGCCAAGTTTGATCAGCCCACTCATTGGATGGGGCAGGCCTGACTGACAAGTGGGCGGGCCAAAGCCCACCCGGGCCCACACGTGGCTACGCCTATGTTGCAATTGTGGCCACTGTAAGAGTTGGTATGGTATGAAAAACATGGGACTATGACATGTATTAGTTTTTGCTGTAGTTACTATCTTTATCATTGAAAATATTTTCTCAACAATTGACCCGAATATAGCATGTGGATTGATGTAGCCTAGCTAGGCCACTCACTAGGCCGTCACTTGAGGGGCAGTGGTTAAGGAACCTGGACTTGTGTCTGGAGGGTTCAAGGTTTGATGTAAGGTTCTGACTGAGGTCCACTGAGTGTGGCATCGTTCCCACACACTGCTCCCTGGACGCTCAAAGCTGCGCACTGTTCACTTTAGTGATGGGCTTAATGCAAAGTTGACGTTTTGTGGTGTCACACTGCACCACTGTCTTCGGTGGACTCGAACCTGAAACCTTGTGGATATGAACCAGTTCTAATTACTCCAATGGTTGGTGCAGTAAAGAATCTTGAATCTTGGAGAAATGAGAGTATATCATCAGCATGTACAGTAATAATACAGATGGAGAAAATGAACGTGTGTGCCCCTGTTGTTGAAATTAGGCATTTTACTCTTTATATTCCTTTAACAAGGAATAAAAAAAGTGAGAAAATAAATTATCCCATTACTGCCTGATTATCACACATGTCATTAACATAAACTCCGACTGAGGGATTTAATCAGACAGTATCAGTGAGTCGCCATCTGTTACATTGCTCTGCGCAGCGATGAACTGTGTACCCTCAACAACAAAAAACACATGGGGACGAAAGGGATGACAAACAAAGTTCATCCTCCTCTGGTTGATAAAAGAGGATTTTCTTTTCTTTTTTTTTCTTTTTTTTTTTTTTTCCTGCTGGTCACATGTGTTTTCCATTTCATCCCTGCGGTCCTGTTTTGTTCGGCAGAATGAGGAAGCCAGTGTGGAGCTGACTGTCAGCTCGTGTCAGTCACAGCCTCGCTGACTGACTGGGCTTTTTTTTTTTTTTTTTCCCGTGCTTGTGCTACGGTGCTGTATGAGATGGTTGGTTCTACTGCATGAATCCCCAGCTCCGGAATATTCCATTAGCACCTGCTGTGCGAACCAGAAATATTTCTTTAAAGCGTACTGGACTGTTGTGCATCTAAGTAATCTCACTGGTGTTCCAGCTGATATGTCTTTGATGTCCTCATGTAACAGTGGCTTCAATTTAATAACGTGTTTTAAATGATAATACATAAAAAAGACTGTTTCTTTTTTGCTTAAATCTGAATTAATTCCACCCAAAACTGTGTCTTCTTTTAGTTAAAAAACAATAACAATCTCTTTCTATTCATGTTCTTTTATAAGTTATAATAAATTACTCCTGACATTTTTTTTTTTTTTTTTCATTTTCGGGACAGGAATTTTTTATTGATTAAAAAAAAAATTCTAGTTGACTTTGACTTTGACTTTATCTTGTTGTACCAACCCTTTTTTTTTTGTTAGTTAGTTAAATATTTTTCCCTATTTTGTTTTCTTTTATTGGGAAAATGTTTGCCAGATGCTGGTCGGCTTCTGACACATGATTTCAAATGATGCTAAATGGCCTTACGGGCTGATGCGGTGAAAGGTTAAGCAGGGTTGTCCTGATCAACCTCTGACACAGCGGTCATTCAGAAGGTTGTGCTCCAGGCACGGCTTCATTGATAACGGTCAGTGAAGAGGTCATCCTCCGTCCCTCTCTAGTTGTATCCAGCTTAAGCCTCGGCAGCTGAATCAGTTCCTGGTGTTCGTAATGGGAACATTCATTTGCTGGTTGATTGGCGTGCGGTTTGAGTGCACGTCCTCCAAACATCACACGGCTAACTGTGTGGTTTCCGTCTCTGAACCGCCGGTCTTCACCATTGACAGAAGACGTCCTCTGACGTAAATCCTCCTGGAAAAATACAGGCTCTAAATCAAGAAAGTGTCACTGCCTGCAAAATACGACAACCCTCCACTGTTGCGTCAGGGTTTAAGCTCATATTCTGCTCTTAATCCTGACTGTGATCTTTTCATCAGCGTGGTTAAAGGGGCGGCCTGGCATCGTTATGGAGTGATTTTCAGTCATCCAATCGACTTAGAAGCCAGAGAGAAGACACACCCTGTTGTTGTACTCTCTCAGTGAAGCACAAACTAAGATTTGCTCTATTTAATCTAAGCGGTATCATTGTTAGCAATTGGCTCAATTGTTTGGGGAAAGAAGAAAAACAATCTTTTTTTTTTTTTTGCATTGTTGCTAAACCTTTAATTGCCACCAAATATATATCTGATGTTTCGCCTTTTCCCATCATTTTCCCTTTTTTACAGAAAGCAAAAGTACAACTGAGGTCTGTGTTTACACTGTTTTCTGAAGAGTGTTTTTAAGGGGTGTTTTAGTAACAAAAAAATGACATGGAATTGCATTACATAGGCTATGGTGCCAAAAGCAAAATATCTTCAGCAGAGATGTGTGGTGAATGGTTTGGGATATGATGGTTAAAAGTTTTCTGCCAGTTGTTTAAAAAACGAGTTTATGATAAACGCTATAAAATATATATCCAAAAAAAATTAAAAATAGGGATGATTGATACAAGTCATGATGGATGGACTAGGAGCACTACCAACAGGTAGGAGAATGGAGGAGGTGGAGTTAAAGATGTTGAGGTTCTCTTTGGAAGAGACAAGGATGGACAGGATCAGGAATGAGGTGATTAGAGGGACAACACAGACAGGAAGGTTTGGAGAAAAAGCTAGAGAAGACAGATTGAGGAGAAAAGACGAAAGAAGCCAGATGAGATGGTTTGGACATGTTCAGAGGAGGGACAGTGTATACATTGGTAGAAGAATGATCCTAGAGATGGAGCTACCAGGTAGGAGACAAAGAGGAGTTAGATTTAGTTGAAGTCAGAGTAGAAGATACAGAGGACAGGGGGAGATCTAGAGAATAGCCCAAAAGAAGTTCCCTTAGACCTGGTAACTTCAAGAGTCTGAAGATAATGGAATAATAAAGGTATCAATGATTATATAATTTTGTTAAAAAAACATTTATTAACACCAAACTCCCCACTTTAATACCTGCGTTCAAGTAAATCTGTTTTTGCTTTAAATTCCAAAGTCCTACGGTCAACGTCAACTGTTAGCTATGGTTCCGATGACCTACTTAAAGTGGTGATTGTATAAGAGACAGGCTCAGAATCTCCCGTCACCGTCACGCCTTGATGTGACTTAAGATCATGGAGGTCAACACCAGAGTGTCTAGACTCCTGATGGATATTCTGCTTACAATTCAGATTCTCTTTCCGCTAATGTCATCCTCCATTTCTGTGAACTCCCTCTTTTCTATACAGCACCGTCCAAAAATGCCTGTATGGCACCACACTACCCTGCATGTATTGATCGCAACCCAGCATATGTCTCTGGATACCTATAGTCTGTCATATGGAAACTTTATCCCTGATCCAATGTTCTCACTCAAACCACTCGGTGTCTTATATACACGTAATGATCCGGACTTTCTCCCCTGATACCGCAATCAGCGATACGTACATTGACCCCGCAGTATGGAGTAGGTGAACATTTGAGCACGCAGTGTGCTCTTCAGACCGTTTATTAAAAATGCATAAACATCAGTTTCTGAATAATGATATCTTGAAATAAATCACAAGAGCCAGGGATTTTTCTTTGGAAGATTTGTCCATCAGCTTAATTGGAAATAGAATAAGGATTCAGGAATTAGGTGAAGGGAAAGGTTTGTTGTGAGTCGTGAGACCAGCCATGATGTATGGATTAGAGACAGTAGGAATAGGTAGAGGACAGAAGACAGAGCTGGAGGTGGAGGGGTAAAAGATGCTGAGGTTCTCTTTAGGGGAGACAAGGGTGGACAGGATCAGGAATGAGGTTATTAGAGGGACAACACAGACAGGAAGGTTTGGAGAAAAAGCTAGAGAAGACAGATTGAGATGGTTTGGACATGTTCAGAGGAGGGACAGTGGATTAATTGGTGGAAGAATGATCCTAGAGATGGAGCGACCAGGTAGGAAACAAAGAGGAGTTGGATTTAGTTGGAGTCAGAGTAGAAGATACAGAGGACAGGGCGAGATCTAGCCCAAAATAAGTTCCCCGAGAACTGGTAGCTTCAAGAGTCTGAAGATAATGGAATAATAAATGTATCAATGATTATATAATTTTGTTAAAAAAACATTTATTAACACCAAACTCCCCACTTTAATACCTGCGTTCAAGTAAATCCGTTTTTGCTTTAAATTCCAAAGTCCTACGGTCAACGTCAACTGTTAGCTATGGTTCCGATGACCTACTTAAAGTGGTGATATTAGCTGCTCATTAGACAATCGGCGCCCCACAGTGAACGAACTAAACCCATTCCCTGTGCTGCCCACGTTCAGACCATCATAACCACTGTCCAAACGCCTGACACCTCATTTACCTCCGCAGGCAATTATCCTCCTCCTGTGACCGCGCACGTGTGACCGTACCCTCATTGTTAACAGACTGGTCTTGGCCGCCTTCGTGCGTCCTTTCATTTAAATGCATAATTATGCAGTATTTTACAGTAGCCGTCTCTACAGCCGGGCTTTTAAATGCATCTCCACAAAGACTGCTCAGTTCCAGAAGTGGGACAACACCACCCCGCCCCTCTGAAAATCCAATTACACTAAACTAGTTTTTTATCTGTTCTAAATGACTTCAGAGAAACTATTCATTACGTCTGCCCTCCAGTCCTGTCACAAATACGCTCCAATATTACATCTTTTTAATAAATAGGTTAATTTTTTTCCCCCCCTCTCTTGTTGTTTTCTCGCAAATGCTTTGTTGCGGTAAATAAGATTTTTTTTTTTTTTTACCCATCGTTATTCCCACAGTGGAAGTGGAGACTCTCACCATTAATGTCGGGATTTTTATTAAACCTTTAAATCTCGCTTGTTGTCAAATCCCCAGTCCAATAGCACCTTTCACCTAAACCAGCAGATATGATGAGAATATAAACAAGTGATCAATGACGGGATTTACACTTTACTCTCATTTTTCTGCGGCGCTGCAACCACAGCGAGGGGGTTCGGGATGAATCTACTGTTTATTGAAATGACATGAGAATTACCCCTGAGCTCCTGCTCTGCTCTGTTCCCTTTTCTCTTCTGCCCCCGATCTCAGCAGCAGTGATCGAAGCAGCTGATGGAGGAACAGAGGAAATCAATCACCTGCTTCTTACCTGGTTTTTGAAAATATAATGGGAATGGAAATGGAGGGATTACACTAAACTTGTTTCCAAATACCGGGTTTTTTCCTTTTCGGCACCAGGATGAAGCAGTTGAAGAAAATAAATCCCATTATAATAAAAATTATATCCCGTAGTGAGGATCAGGAGATGCAGGAAAATTGTTGTGCGCAGCCCACACACAATTACGCGAATCCATAAAGTGAGAATTTCCTCCTTTTCCTTTTTTCAATATCGGAAACTAAGGAGAAAAAAGAAATGTCTCAGGCAGAGCTCTGCCCTCAGTCTTTTTGGTTTTGAAGCTTTATTTTCTATGACTGAAGATGAAAAGCTTGCCACAGCAAATCAACGTTTTCCATCTCACCCTGTCCCCTGTATCTTCTACACTGACTCCAACTACCTGCATGTCCTCCCTCACAGCATCCATCAATCTTCTCTTTGTCTCCTACCTGGTAGCTCCATCTCAAGGATCATTCTTCTCCAAACGTGTATCCACTGTCCCTCCTCTGAACATGTCCAAACCATCTCAATCTGTCTTCTCTAGCTTTTTCTCCAAACCTTCCTGTCTGTGTTGTCCCTCTTATCACCTCATTCCTGATCCTGTCCATCCTTGTCTCTCCTAAAGAGAAACCTTGCATTAATTTACAACATACGTGTCAAACTCAAGGCACGGGGTCCAAATGCAGACCGCCAAGTCATTTTGTATTACACGCGAGAGGTTACAAAGCATTTTTAAATGTCAATGTAGCAGAGTTTCTAAACCTCAGCAACCTATAAAATGTATGTATGTATATATATATATATATATATATATATGTATGTATGTATATGTATATATATATATATGAAGTGAAATAAAATATATTTGGCAACATCGACAAAATGATATATATATGTTCATATACAGTATATATATACGTACATATATACATACATATGTACATACACTGCTCAAATGTATGCATGTATATATACATATACACATAAGTGTGTGTTAAAGTCTCTATCTCTCTCTCTCTATAGATATATATGTACATCTATATATACACTGTATATACATATACACATATATACAGACATGTCGATGCTTCCAAATATATATTTTATATATTTATGTGAGTGTGTGTGTTTACTGGCAGGTCGTGGTATCAATCCAAGCCTAGTTGTCCAATATCCGTGAGTTGTGTCCCATTCAGTGACTTCATCTCTGTCTGTCTGTCATAAGGAATTGAAAATTGCCACGTTAGCACACGCCACTTATCGCTCCACTCCACAATGTCCACTTCCTACTGTTAGGTCTCCACGTCTGATCCTGAACTAAGAGTAAAGACATTGAAAAACCAAAAGGTAAAATGAAATAATCAATAAATAAACCTTCTGTTTGTGCACTGGACCCAAGACAATAAAAGGTTCCCACCTCGTACACACTGCCAGCTTTGCATTTTATTTATACGTGGAATATATTTCCACCCTATAAAACCAGTTAACTCTCTTTGCACAGTCCCGCCCCTCCCTTCTTAGTTCCTTTCTTTCTATATATTTATTTGAATACAGTTCTCTGTCTGTCGTATAGTTGAATAATCTTTTGTGTTACTCTGAGCCGAGGTCGACGCTGACAAAAATACGATGCTATTGTGCACGACCTGAAGTAAAAAGGCAGAGAAATGTTTCGGTTCATGCATGGCTGTCTGTTTAAATTAACTGGATAAATGAGCCTCTGGGTTTTTCTCCCTTTATTTACTAACATTTTGTTTTTAACCAGAGAGAATGAGCAGGAAGGGTGAATGTGCATTGTTTTGATTTAAAATGATTTTTATTCATTATTTTCCATTTCCATAAAGTCGTCAGCATGAACAAACAGGTGCTTTCGCTGGCATATTTCTGTTTATTTTAATTTTTTTTTTTTTTTTTTTTTTTTTTTTTATCTTCCTGGTCTCTTAAAGACAGTGTTTTCACTGTTAGGTCTGGTCCAGGTGGTCACACATCCTCATTATCTGAGCTTATTTTGGCGTGATGAACAGATTTAAGAACAAGAATGTGTATTGTTTTGATTTAAAATGATTTTTATTCATTATTTTCCATTTCCATAAAGTCGTCAGCATGAACAAACAGGTGCTTTCGCTGGCATATTTCAATTTTTTTTTTTTTTTTTTTTTTTTTTTTTTTTTTTCCTGGTCTCTTAAAGACAGTGTTTTCACTGTTAGGTCTGGTCCAGGTGGTCACACATCCTCATTATCTGAGCTTATTTTGGCGTGATGAACAGATTTAAGAACATTTTGAAAAGGGATAAAATCACAGGTGTCGTCGCAACGCTTGGCATCAATTATGATCCATCACGTACCAAGCTGTCACTTCATTCAACAGCAGGCCTCTCACCTCAGGGCTGTCTAATTTTCTTCATATAAATTCTTCCTCTTATGTATCTTGATAATATAAAATTTTTTATATATATTTTTTTATTTATGCTGATTACTGGAATTTTTCTTACTGACCACCTTGACAAGGTTGTAGCTCATATAGTATGTATATATTTTATACATATTTCCATTTTTACATAAACACTATATATATAATCATTTGGGCAGTTGGTGGCCTGTTGGTTAAGGAAGCGGACTTGGGTCCACTGGGCCCCTGGTTCGAATCCCTTTTCCGAGTGCCCTGAGCATGGTATCATCCCCACACACTGCTACCCGGGTGCACATTGGTGATGGTTTATATGCAGAGGTGACATTTTGTTGTGTGCAATGGTGTGCATCACAATGTCACAATTTATTTGACCCCTTGCAACAGCAGGATTGTGCTCCCAATGGGGCCGTGCCCTCTACTTTGAGAACCACTTTATCTGGTGATGAGTAAATCTAAGTGTTTGTCATTTCCTCTACTGATCCTCAGTGTTTTGCAATGCCACAGTGTGTAAATTCCACTTCAAGTTTCCTTGAAAGAGGCAAAGTTGTTGTGCAACAGGGAAGTATTGGTTTTCTTTGTTTTTACATTCATTCATCTTCTTCCTTTTATCCGTTACCGGTTTGCGGGGGCAGCAGTCTCCACTACTGCCACCCAAATCACACTGCACCATACTGTGAGCCTTCCTATGGATGGTGAGCTCACCGGCAGTTACAGTATGTGGGTCAGGACAGTGCTATGCTTAGAGCCCCTGAGTGGCATTGAACTCAAACCAGCATCAAAACGAAGAGTATATTTTTTGCCCATGGAAACTGAATAAACTAACATAGTAAGGCAATGATATGTATAACTCTATGACACATATACTTCAAAAATATATTATTACAAAATAAAATCTTTGCGAAAATACACACTCTGTGTAGAAGGACCAGCCGCCGTCAACAGTCTCCTCCTTCACTAACCGCTGTTTCAACAGCAACCTCGTGTGTATATTTGCGTTTCTACAATAGTTACATTCCAACTGTCTCGTGTTAAATGAATGCAAATATTGGCCTCAAAATGACTGGGCACGAAACCAAGGTGTGAAGCTGGAGCTCTGAGGGTGCTGTCATAGTGGGAGCCATTATGGAGTTCCATTTGAATAATACCACATCTCCAGAGAAGAGCGAGTGCTGCACGGCTGCGTGGCTTCCCATTGGGGATCGCGCGCACACGTCCCTTCAGTGAGACGGTTGAATGGGAGGATGACCAGGTATTTTTTTTCCCTCATTATTATTGTCAGTGTCATTCATAAAGGTGTGAGTGACAGAGCACTTCATTACCCTTCAGACTTTACCCCCATGCTGCTGACGGGGGGTGGGGGCAGCTTTAACAGTTGCCGAAGAGGCAAAGACGGTAAAGTGAAATAAAAAAGAAAAAAGAAGCATCAGTGGACCAATAACAGCCCACATTGTGTTTCTTTAGGAATGCTAAGGAGGATGTTGATGTCGCGATTATGTCGCATTTGCTGGAATTGTGCAAGAGTCTTGATATTTATCTAAGATTTAGGTGCAACTACTGTTATCGGTTGGTATAGAAATAAAAAATAAGGGTTTGGAACAGATTTTGGTGATGTTAATATCAGTGGCTGGCTGTGCATTTTAACCTTAGGCCTTCAGTGACGTCATAGTTTTGTATATCAGTAGTACATCAGTATGATACTACCTTGACGATTCACGTATATACATTATATTACCCTTAATAAAGGCTTATCAAGCAACACATAATCACAAGAGCATTTAAAATCAATTATTCTTAGCATTTTTTAAATTTAACTGGGCTGGTAATGATTTGTTTCGTCCAAACTAAGTTTGGGGTCCGATGCCGGCCAAGCAATATTTAAAAAAACCTTAAGTACCAGCACCTCTACCTACAGGTAGTCAAAGTACAAATGTGTATGCCAAAAAGTTTGACAAAGGAGATTCTTAATTCTAAGGTGAAGGCTGTAGCAGATTTCATGGAACCTGACAATACTAGCTAGCTAAAACACGGTTGGATAAAATCGGTTTATCCAACATTTTGAATTAAAAAACAATTTTTGTGTTAATAATAAATAATTTATAATACATTTTTATTTATTTGAATTAATATTTATAAATAAATGTGTTTAGGCCAGCAGAGAAGGCCTTGCTGGCCCTGATGGCCCACCTCTGGTTAATATCAGATATCCCCAGTTTCTTTGTTTTGTTTTTGTAGAATTGTAGCCAGGGTTTGGAAAGTATTGATATGCGAGAAAGGTATCGTTAACAAAGATAGGCTTCGCTACAGAGATCTGTACCTTGGTTTGAAATTTGCCGGTAAGTATTTTAAGGCCGACCTTCCCCAGAGAAAAATTATCCGCTTAATTAAAAGGACCAGCAGGAAAGGATTGAAGTCAGGACTGTATAATTATAAAAGCCCCATTTCTGTTAATCCTTGGATCTACAGAAGGGAGGCATGACATCAAGCCCGGGCTGGACGGCCACAGTGCAGTGAGACCACACAGGCTTTTACAAGTAGAGACAGTGGGAGAAAGTTAGGTCTTTGCTGAGGACACAGGAGGCCGGGACTTAGCCGAAGGGTCTGCTGGAAGCCCTTTTTTTCTTTTTTTTTTTTCGCCGCTGCAGTTAAGCCTGGGAGGACAGCAAGCACAGCAAGATCGTTTATGAAGGACATGGAGTCAAGAGGCAAATCATGGGCATGCTTATAAGTCAAGTCTATGAGCTGTGTGTGCCAAGTGTTGATGCATTGTCCGACCCCCGGGGAACAGAGCTGCACCGCTGCAGCACTCACTCTTTTCATGTCCACGAGACCAAAGACATTTTATTTAGTCAGTTCTCATCACGTAGCCTGGTAAGAAGTCGTGCAAAAATGCGAGAGGTATTAACTGAGAGGTTTTTCATGTCTGAGTGTGGAGGTGGCCTCTGTGCCCGTTCCAGTCCGGCTCAGTGCCGGGGTCTTTGATTTGTGTTGCACAGCTGGGACCGGGGAGACATTTCTGTGGGCAGCTGCGGACGCTTTATCTCCCCCGTGCTGACACAGCCTCAATTAATAGATAGCACACTTTGGGAGTCTGCAAGAAAGTTGTCAGGGCAGCGTCAGATAAATCACGGGAGAGGATTTCGCCACGGCTATCAACCGGCTCAGACCGCAGTGGCCATTGTTTTCTTTAACTCCTGCAGCCACAGAAGGGCGATGATTTTCATAGCTGATAAAACTGTGATTCTGCAGGTGTGATAAAAGTCACTCAGGCCTGTAATACCTCCACTACAGCCTCATGAATGCAAATAATCATCGGTGTACTCAGAAGCAGCCAGTGTTGTTTTTAACTACTTTAATTGTGTTGTTTACGATTTCTGCGTAAAAAGACATTTTATATAACAAAGACAAAACACCGGCTTGTAATTTGTGATGATTTTACAATCACAGAAAATCTGTTTGTCTGCAACATATTTAAACCTAAACCAAAAACCAAAAGGAGATTTTCAGTGTAAGACAGTTTTTTAGTGTCAACCTTGGTCCTTGCACAAGGTCATGCACATTTAGGAGCAGTTTCTACATGACTCTCTTTAACATTTTGGGAATATTCCATTCATCCATCCACCGATCATCACCCGCTTACCCGTTACAAGGTCAAGAACCACCACCCAAATCACACTGTACCATACTGCGAGCCTTCCTGTGGGTGATGAGCCCCCTGGGAGACAACCACCCTAACCGGGATATGAACTTGCCCAGGTGGTGAACCCTAGAGTTTTACAAGATTACATAGATGTTGCCTCTGGGCCAAGGTTTAAGCCTGGGATCATTCTATGTAAGACAGAATTTATGACGCAGCATGTTTAGATATAGTTCCATTTGATGCACAGTGCAATATGTCCCCTGCAGCTGGTGGATTTGAACCTGAGACCCTCCAAAGAAGTCCAGTTCCTCAAACACTAGGCCACCATTGCCCATAATAGGTATTTCAGAACTTTTTTTGCATTGTAAATCTACTCAGCGTTTGATTTGTGTTATAGCAGTAAAGTGTAGAAATGCATTTGATCTCAGTTCAAATGATGTCTGAAAAAGAGGCAACCGCGGGCGGCAGGGGTAAAAACAGTAGATGCTCAGATATTAACCCCGAAGTCTTTCCAGCGCCATCAACCCACAGCAAATGGCATTGTCATAAAAAAAAAAACCCTTTCTGATTTTATTGTTACTTAAATGGTTATTGCTTGTGGTTTATCAAGCAAAGAAATTTCATATCAAACGCCTGGAAACTCAATTCTTCCTTCCTGATGTTTTCGGTCTTTACTGCCACACATCTTGGACATGTAAAAACATCCAAAACACCTTTTTCTTTTTGTATTTTTCACCAGTGATGTGAAGCTTATAATAGAAAAAAAAAAATCCCTGTGTTGCTGAACATACTGCTGCGCAAATGTTAATGTATTACACAGGGCTGTGGGCTTAGTTCAATCGCTGGCTGCAGCGAAACCAAAGAAGCATGCATAATAACAACAGCTGTTCATGCATTTTAATCCAAAGTGGTGGCCTTTCATTTATTGTTTTCATCTTTCTTCATTCCTGCAATTATGATCGAGCCAAAGAGACTGGCCTGGAGATAGGAGCGTGCCGAGCGGCCGCCGCATCGACAGCCCCTCCCTCCCCCCACTCCTCACCTGCCTTAAAGCTCGCAATTCAAATTGCACAGTAATTACTTGCATTTGTCTGGTCCCGTCCACTGGTGTTACTTCTCAGAGCGGAGAACAAAGTGCCTCTGTTCCAACTCTAACCTCTAGCCAGGTTGTTCTTAGAAAAGCCATCTTTTACCATCACCCAGCCGCCTCTCATGGGGTGACTCAAGTATGAACTCTCTGCAGGGGAATAATTTATGACGGGACCAGGATCAGGATACACTCTGGGGGCTGTGTTTGCTGGCTGTATTTTCTCAACATTAGTGTGTGTCTCGCATTAGCCTAATTTCCCAAAGAGGGCAATTTCTTCAGAAGGCGACATTTAATTATGTCTCCGTGTACTTGTGGGTATATCAGTGTGTTGGTGTGCAGATAAAGTTGTGTGTGTTATTGATTCCGTACGGAAATGTCATTAGGAAACAAAATTATGTGTCTTATGTGGCTTATGGGTTTCCACACTTATGATATATATTTATATTAAAACCAACATATTTTTACATATTACTCTTGACTGGACAGGTGCACTCCAATGGGAGCCATTGATATTGTTTGGCTGACAATGACATAATTATATATCATTGGTAATATTGTCATTTATTCCTCCTTTAATACAATTCCTGTAAGACAATGTCTGATTCTTTCTTTTTCTTCCGGCTTGTCCCTTATTTAGAGGTCGCCACAGTGAATCGATGTTTCCCTCTCACACTGTGAACCCTATCTTCTGACTCCAACCACCTCCATGTTCTATCTCACTGCATCCATCAATGTCCTCTTTGTCTCCAACCTGGTAGCTCCATCTCTAGGATCATTCTTCTACCAGTGTATCTACTCTCCTTCCTCTGGACATGTCCAAACCATCTAAATCTGTCTTCTCTAGCTTTTTCTCCAAACCTTCCTGTCTGTGTTGCCCTTCTAATGACCTCGTTCCTCATCCTGTCCATCCTTGTCTCTCCTAAAGAGAAATCTAGTATTAGTTTACGGCATGTGTGTAAAACTCAAGGCACGGGGTCCTAATGCGGCCCGCCAAGTTATTTTGCATGGCCCATGGGTAGTTGCAAACTATTTTCAAAATGTCACTGTAGCAGAGTTTCATATCCTCATGAATTAAAACAGGTGTATTGCACAGCAACAACATCCATATACGTTAGATAAATAAATAATTTTATACTGCAGTAACATGTATTTATATGTTATGAAGTAGTTACACCTACAGTCTTGTTTTTACAAACTATCTATCCATCCATCCATCCATCCATCCATCATCCATCCAGCCAGCTAGCTAGCTAGCCAACTAGCTAGATACCTAACCACCCACCCACTTGGTGATTTAACAGATGGACTTTATTTTCCATTATTTTTTTAAACATAAAACATTTTTTTAAATCATTTATGTCTTGTAAAAGTGTAGACAGAGAAAAAGTCTAAGCACGGAGTTGGACTTATTTTGTATAAATATATAGTATATATTTCCTAAACAGGCAGCTTATTTCCACGGACTTTTTAACTTTCTTCCTACAGTACCACGGTAGTGCAGCACTCTGGTGGAACCCTGCTGTTAGATGTCTTTGATGTCAGAATCCCTCAAAGGAAGGATTTACCTGCGTGTCGTGTTGTTCTCATTTATGTTTTCAGGGTTGTTCAGAAGGGCTTTGATTCCTTGAATCCACCGACCGCCGGAAATGCGTTTCCAATAGTAAACAGTCAATTGTTGAGATACACAATGAATGGAGTGATGGCTAATTTGCTCTGCCGTGTGTGGTTCAGCCTTGAAAACAGCCTAAGGTTACAGCAGGAGCTCAGAGCAGAGGATGGAACTCATGCTCTACCGTTAATAACTATAGTGACCATCTCCCTGTACTAAAACGGTGAATCTCATAGTTCCGGTGCCTTCTACGGCTAAGCAAATCCTATTTGGGAGAAAACATGCTTTCATGACACGACGTCCTCATCACCAGTGCACCACAATGGCCGTGCAATATAGGTTTGATATTAAAAGACCCGCTGCTGTGAGTCTCCACGTTGACATTCCCTTCACCTCTCCTCGTTCCTGAGGCGGTAATGTTAGAGCCGAGGTGCCAAAGGTAATCTAACCTAGGAGACGAAGCAATAATAGCCACATTGACAGAGCACTTGTTAGTAACTGGAGTCCGGATGAGGAGTCAAAGGTGATATTAAAGGCTAGAGTGAGGAGGCGGGAAGTGAAGTTTCGTGTATATCTGTGATTATAAAGACACCTCCACCCCTCACCCACCCCCACCCCCCGCCTCCACTACAGTGCCCAAGATGAAAGCATGTCTTAAGGCCTGGATATAGTAGTGGACATAAACGCGGGATTTTTCATCAAGAAGGCAATCGTTCCGTGTGCAACGGTGCCGTGTGTCCACACGACGTCTGCTTCATGGAACAGAGGCTTTTATTAGGTTCTGCTCATGGGTTTTGATTTATGGTTATGGTTTTTGTACCAGGGAATATAACAAGAGTGGGTTTGACAGTGGATGTTCTCAATTTATTTTCTGCGAGCAGTCAGGGACACAGAAAAAGATGTACAGAGTACACATAGATATTAACAGTAATGGTAGTAGTAATAATAATAATAATACATTTTTTCTAGTGCTGCTTTAACAACCATGCAGCTCAAACTGCTTTAACAAATTGACAAAAGGAAACACAGGGTTGTTTGGTCATACAGTTCAGGGGAAATAATCAAGAAATAAAATTATTGCTTCTACCACCATTGATGCCGCTTATATTATTAACGTTAGCGTTCTTGGTCTCTGGTATGTCTGTGAAACTCCAAAATACTGTATTTCAAGTATATTCTCTTTAGAGTGTTGTTAAATATATATACAGGGGAAATATACAGCATTTGTCCAGTCCACCAAAGGACAGTAATTAAATATTTACACAGTTGTAGGTAGGTAGCTAACTGTAGACTGTGTAGATTACAGGGTTGTAAAAGTTTTGGATTTTTCAGTGTAGTTTCATTTTAGTTAGTTTTGCCTTTTAGCACATTAGTTTTAGTTAGTTTTAGTTATTCATAAAAAGCAACTAATTTCGTCTTAGCTTGTTTTAGTTTTGTCCAAAATGTTAAGTTGTAGTTTGGTTTTAATTAGTTTTAGTTTTCTGCGAGGTTCGAACAAAGACGAAAACGAAGGGTAGTTCATTTCTAATTTCAGTTAATTTTGTTAGGACACATTTTCGTTTTTGTTGTATATATTTTTTTTTAATTTAATGATCGTCTTAGTTAGTTTCAGTTAACGAAGAGTTTTTTTCAGTGATCGTTTTTTCGTTTCGTTAACGATGCTAACCCTGGTAGATTCTCAGTCATCCAGGTCATTTAATTCAAAATTAGTTACTTCGAGGGTAACTGGACATAGCAGGTTTCTTCAAGACGTTTTACCTCTTGGATAAAAGGTGAAACGGCTTAAGAAACCTACAAAAAACATCTTCAAGAAACCTTCTACGTCCAGTTTCCCTCAAAGTAACTCATTTTTGGTAGGTAACTGTAATTTCACAGATACAGGTCAAGAAGCCAGATCTATTATGTAAAACTAAGTCTGTATTTCTGTCAGACATCATGTACTATTCACGTATTACTTCATTTTGTTAACATTTTGACGTGCCGTCTTCTGTAAAGACAAGCTCTTCTAATAATATATCACCGACCTCCTGAGACTTGTGTTCTAAAAAGTAAACAGTTGCTCAGGTTCCGTTAGACAGAGTGACTCCGCCGCCACGGAGCCACAGACCTGGAACAACACAACAGGGCTGTTAAGGGTTAGAGCTGACAACTCTGAATGTGAAGTCCAGGACGTCTCCTTTGTCTCGGTCAGTTTAGCATGGCTGGAGTTTGGCACCGAGTCGTCCGCAGCTGTTGGCCTCCAGGTTTCCAACGACTGTGTCACATGAGCTGTGGTAACTTAACCTGACATTTCTTTACAGCTCTGGGAACAACAGCTTTACTGCTTAGTTGGCTCAACTCAACAGGCAACGCTAACTCGTAAAGTAATTTTAAATAACGGGAGTTTGTTGAGTGAAAACGCTGCAGCCTGTTTATATCGTAATATGAACAAGTTGCCTAAACCGTGTCGATCAGGGGTCTCGGACTCAAATAAGCTGAGGGCCACCAGCCTTTATGGGATTTACCATAAATGTGTAGAACAAATCTATAAATATTATTATAAATTCAACTTTCATATCAAGGTGGGGGCCGCAAAATATCATTCAATGGGCCGCAAATGGTCCACGGGCCGTGAGTTTGAGACCCCTGGTGTAGATTGTGTATATATACCTGTATATACATATGCCTTTGTGTGTGTTTGTATATATTTATTTACTTATGTATATGTTTGTTTGTACTTATGTGTATATTTATCTATAGAAGTATGTATGAGTGTATACACATATATATTACACACATAATATATATATATATATGAAAATAGCTAATAATAATAGCTAATAATCTGACTTGATAAAGACTTGAAAAGCTGTTACTGTTGGTCAGACTTATTTGATATATTTAAAATGATCTATAATAATATGATAAGCATAATTTCTCATAGTTATTTTTACTTTTTTTTTACTACAAAAAACTGCATATTTTATCAACAATTGCCTAGAGGTCAAGGAAGCAGACTTGGGTCCGCAAGGCTCCAGATTCCAGTCCATCAACTGCCAGGTTGCCACTGAGGCGCTCTGATCATAGCACCATCTTGACCCACATAACTTCCAGTGGACTCACCACCCACAGGAAATCTCACAGTATAGCACAGTGTGATTTGGGTGGCAGTCATGGAGACTGCTGTCCTATTATTCCTCATCCTTGTCCCTCGTTTTTTTTTTTCCATTCTGTCCCACTCTTCCACATGAACCTGACACTCCTGACTGGTTTGTCAATAATAACATGGATCCACTCTGCTACTGTGGAACCTGTGATTCCTGTGCCATTTATTCTGGCTGCGGCTTTCAGAGCCGCATCGGGGGAATTATAAGTCATGTAAGCCTGAGGTATTTTATGTCACGTTAGAGAGTAACATCTGCCTCACATTTATTAGTTCAAATCCCCTGTTTACTGAGGTATTATGGGTAAAAAAAAAAAAAAAAGAAGAAGATTATTATCCCCTTTCTGGGAACTTTGTTACAGCAGAGGGCTGCATGGCTCCTGTTGCGTTCAAACCGCGATGATTAGGAGAAATAATCCAGTGTCTCAAGGGAGTAAGCGCAAAAGTTTGAGCATATTCTACCTGACATTTAGTTCAGCCGCATCTCTGATTGGCACATGATTAACGGCTAATCCAACTCATTATCTCCTTTAGTGAAATTCGCAGGGAACGCTGCCGTAAATCGCAGAGGTGGGATCGTGGGGCGGCTTTGATCAGTGCACAAACTCCGAGAGCTCTGTAAGGAGAGATGGGCTCTGTCGCTGCCATGGATACCGACAAAGAAACGGTGAAATACAATATGAGCTTAATTCGCACTGCGCCAAAAAACGCAACGAGTGTTGACTCAAAGAGGAAAGCGCCGGATAAAAGATTCGTAATTTTTTTTTGACTGATGTGTTTCACTCGGTGTTGCACACAACCGATTGTACGAAAACACGTCCTGCTCTGATATAGGTAACATCCCAGTCCCTTTCTGTGAGATTATGTACCGATAGTAGGACCTGTCCACATGCTAGCGGGTTGAATCCAACTCTCGCCCTTGCTCCTGCACCACCCTGTTCAGCCTCCTCTGGCTCCAGTCCTGAACCTAAACCTCGGAGGATCAGAAAATAATTAGGAGAGAAAATTGCAGCTGACACTATTTCTGAAAAGCAGGGTATTGTAATGGGAGCAGAGCAGGTAGTCATTGTGTCTGAGGCAGCCGTTGAAAGGTTTTACGCCGCGGCCTGGGAGAAGCCCAGGGAGGGTGAGCGAAGCTTTGACGAGTCCCGTAATGCACGTGGGAACGGAGCCTTGGGAGGACGGGGCTGAGGTGTCTCCGACAATGGCAGCAGCCAAGGTTACAGCTGAGTAACTTATTCGGAGTGCTCCGCAATGACGCGCACTCACACTTGTCTTCTTTGTGTCCCTCAATATGTCCGTCCCTCTGTCTCCCGCTTGCTCCTTGTTCCCATTATGAGAACAGAGGGATACCGTCCAGCCACTGCTCAAAGTTATCTTCATTAGCAGAGCCGACTTGGCGAAGTAGCCGCTCGGAGAAGCTCTTTCTGAAAAGATGAATAAATATTTTGCCCCACATTGGGCCGGCCCGGAGCGGTGGCAGGCTGCGAGGAGAGATAGATGAGGTATTAACTGTTGTATTTTTCAGCGGGGGCTGAGGAAGCCCAGTAGAGGGGTGGACAGAAGCAGATGCTGCTGCCGCCTGAATATTAAGCCTGTTAAATGAAATGGTCTCCAGAAAGAAGTCCTAAAATAAGTTGAAATACGACATTATGTTGTACTTCACAATGTTGTCTGTCTGTCTGTCTATCTATCTGCCTACCAACCTACTTACCAATCTATCTAACATAAACACCTACCTAGTTACCTAGCTATATACCGACATACCCATCTATCTACCTACCTGTTTACCTACATATTTACCCATATTTGCACCTATCTATCTATCTATCTATCTATCTATCTATCTATCTATCTATCTATCTATCTATCTATCCATAGACCCCTGACACCCACCCGCCCATACACCCTACCCCCACCCACCCATCCATACACTCACCCACAAACCTACGCATCCATAGACCACCCATCAATCCATCCACCCGTCAGTCCATTCATCCATAGACGTATCCATCCGTTAGTCCATCCATCCATCCATCCATCCATCCATCTATCTATCTATCTATCTATCTACCTATCCATAGACCCTCCCCCTACCCACACATCTATAGACCGACCCACCCAGCAATCCATCCGTCCGTCCATCCATCCATCCATCCATCCATCCATCTATCCATCTATCTATCTATCTATCTATCTATCTATCTATCTATCTATCTATCTATCTATCTATCTATCTATCTATCTGTCTATCTGTCTATCTGTCTATCTGTCTATCTGTCTATCTGTCCATCCGTCCATCCGTCCATCCATCCGTCCATCGGTCCATCCATCCGTCCATCTATCCATCCATCCATCTCTGTTTTTCTTTTATACTCTAAGTCCATTTCTTTTTATACACTATACATGTCCTCCCACTTCCAGTACTCTATGTTCCAGCATTTTTTTTTTTTGCCCTTCGTGTTGTTTTCCCTTTGTCTCGTACAGTCCCTACTGTACTCATGTACCCGTGCTGCTTCTGTGATACTGAATACCGCAGACTTCTGCAGTGTTGCTGCAGGAATCGCACTCCTAATGGAATTCCACATTATCAGAAGCACATACAGCATGAAAGTGTGATTAAACCATACAAATTACAGCACTATTTATGTTTGTCGAATTTTCCTGGAGAACAAATGGATACTAAACCGATGGTCCTCCTTCTTCGTTAGGAGGGATTTGCAGTGTTGCCGGCATCTGTAAAGTAGAGGTCTGGTGGGAATTGTGCTGGAATACCATTTAAAGAAGGAAATAAATTGATGTGCAAATTACATGTGGGTCATATCTGCACTTATGGGAACAGAGAGCTGCTTCTCATCGCAACAGTAATGGAAATGACAGAATTTATCCGCCATTAAGTTCCCATACTCTTACATTTTGTAATCAAATTTTATAATTTTTATTTATTTTTTTTTATGCCTTTGTGTGAAGACATATATTTCTGTCCAGCTCATGAGATCATGTTGTATCTGTTTCGGTCTAATGTCTTCACAAAACCGTCTGAAAAAGACAGTTAATCAGCTCTTTGTATCACTTCACTTCCAGGCAATCGTCCAGATCAGTTCATTATCTGCTTTATTGACATTGTGGCCAAATTTCCTGGGTCGTAGAGACTCAGTGACTCTAGATTAACAGTTGCTTCACAAGTTGTCATCAGAAAAGTAAGTGATTTATGCAACTGAGAACCAGAGAAGCAGCAGTAATAAAAGCTACGCTGTTATCTTCTTTTTTTTTTCGCTTCAGAGATGAATCTCAGAACACCAGGCTCTTACTCTCTCGGTTTCTTGGGTGCTCAGACGAGATATCAGCCCCCTGTGGAGGATGACCCCCTGCTGTAAAAACTAGATGGCAGCATAGAGGGCATAATTATTTTTTTCCTGTCCTTACTGACCCCTAAATGATCATAGTTTACTTTACACCTGTATAAATGCAGACTTGAACAGTGCTGTCCTTTGCCTTTTTTTTCCACCGTCAAAATGACTCACTCTGAATAAGAACATTTTTCCATCTTAAAAAAAATATTTTATTTTTATAAACATCAATTCCACACTATTTATTTGTACCTATTCTGAGCATTTCTTTTTTTTACATCTTCTGCTCAGAATCGAACTATTCAAGGATGCACTGGATGACAATGGAGCCCAGCAGAGTGGGCTCTGACTGCTGCCGACATTCAGACGTGCTTTTCACTCTCAGTAGGTTGGCGCTGTGCAGTGAGCAGCATTTTATGGAAGGGTTTGCACACTGACAATAGTGAGCGTCAACATATATTTGCTATATAGTGACCATATGGGACGTATGGATTTATTTCAGTGCTGCAATCATACAAAGTGACACATTCACACTGGTCAGTAACTATAGTAACTTACCTTGGGGCTTTTGCTTGTACCCAGCCTGAAGTCATTACATCATCCGCCCTAAGACTACATATGTTCTATATATATACTTAAAAATAAGGCGTATATATACCACATTGTCTGTGAAGTCATGATATCTAAAAAGGGTTTAGTTGTCAGCAACTGGACTTCTGGACATTTCATACCTCGACTGAGGAACTTCTTCACTTTCTGGTTGATGTCAGACTGACCACTAGTAGTTCTACTCCTCTAGTCCTTGAGAGAGGAGTGAAGGAAGCCATCTATGCCCATCTGGAATAACCAACCTTGAATGAAGGGGGAGGTCTGCGTCATCAATTGGCCTTGAAATCCCATCCTAGAATGTGTTTAACTGCTCATCAATACCTTCTCTAGATGGTTGTGGCATCATTAACATCAGCAGCAGTTTGTGTCCCAAAAGGTGGGACCAAAACAACTCTTCACACCTTTGTCCAATGGTGAAGGGAGTGGTCAAGAGGTGTAGAACTACTAGAGTTCCCTCGGACATCAAACAGGAACTTATCACATTCCTCAGTTGAGGAATGAAACGTCTTTCAACTCTAAGAAGAAGTCCAGTTGCTGACAACTTAACCCTTTTTTTCTGTATACCACATCAGTTTATATTTGGGACTAATGTAAGGAATTGTTAATATGGAACTTCATCAAGAAAACCATAATTAACTTCATAAGAAAATGTATCCCCATAGAAAGTGGCCTTGAGTCCACAAGGCTTTATGTTTGAGTCCCCCCTCAGGGTTGCCACTGCTAGTTGCTCCAAGCATGGCAACATTCTGACCCCAATAACTTCCAGTGGACTCTCCACCCACAGCAAGGCTCACAGTTTGGTGCAATGTAATTTGGGCGGCATTCGTGGAGACTGCTACCCTTGAGCACGGTACTAGCTAAGAGGACGAGATGTATCTCCGTAGAGTTTGTGGGTTTCAGCCATTACCAGAGTTGGAACATTTATTGGCAGTGTTATTGACATAACATGTGAATCAACTATGAGTCCCAGCATCACTGGATGGACAGTGAAACAGGTCTTCCAGCTCATATCCCATCTCTTTGTTGCGTTAAGGTGCTTTTGTCCTGGTAGTGACCAACGCTCCCACCTCACCTCCTTTGCTCCAAAATCCTCACCCCACCCCACATCCACATCACTGTCACACTCATGTTACTTTTTCGAAAAGCCATCAGGATTCGTCTCTGTCAAGCTCCTGTCCCTCAGTCCATTAAAGATGATTGATAGAGCTGGAAGAATCTTCCGCCCAGCTGTTGTCGTTGCCTCGTTCCTGAGAAATTGAAAGGAGCTCAGGAGGAGGACCATCCCTCATCAAAAGACCTTTGTCTGTACTGATGATGTGGAGCACAACTACATTTTTTTGGGGGGGAGATAACACGTAACTTATCACCGAGCTCCTCTCACGGCGTTTTGTTTTCCCGAGCTCCGAGTGTGAATAATAATTACATCTCAGGTGGAGACGGAGATTAGTCCAGTCACATCCCCTCTTTTATCGGGGGAAATAAAGTTTGATTATTTCTTTCATTCACCCCTGCTCCCTTTGTTTCACCGGCTGAATATGTAAATCTCACTTATCTAAACTCCCAACCGTTTTCGGCGGTGACGGATAAACCCTGACTGTTGTTCTTTTCGCCACCCAAGTTTTTCGCAAAAAGGAGAAAAGAGCCATCTGTTTGTCCGATTGCGACCGTCCTCTCTCCTGTCTTTGTTATCCTCTAATGGCTTGTGAGGATTTTTACAGGACAACTTGAGGAGGATTTTATGATGTTTCACTGTGATTGATAACATGCTCTTGGAGGAATGTCAGGCTTTCAGAGACGGATAATGTGGATTTCTATCTCCCTGCCTTCTTTTGTCAGACACACCATCAATCAAGTGTATCATGGCCTTAACCCGGTAAAATTAAAACCTTTGGAGGGCGGGGTGCGATGGTCCCCCGCAGAGCTGGGACACTGTCGTATCAGAGAGCCGGCGTGACAGAATCAGAACACAGATTAACATCGTAATAAGATCGGCGACAAAAACGGGGCAGATAGCAGGTAGTAAATACGGTTAATGATCGGACTGTATATCTGTGTTGACAGTAGGGAAGGATTACAGGAAGAATGTTTCATTTTCGCCGCGTTGCGAAGGCGATATTGGATCTCTCTCTGCCCGGCTAATTCGATTTCAAAGATCGTCAATATTTACCAGCGACAGATAATGGACACAGTGCACCTGATCTCCCTGCAGAGGACGGACGCGCAGCTTGGTTATTTAAAATAGTAAAAATTTACAACGGCAGCGTTGACCTTTCGAAGCATCAAACAAACGGCTAATCATTCCGGCTGTTTGAAATATGCCATCCTCCTGGCTTTCCGTGTTTCTCACCAGGTCGTGCTGGTCTCACCTGTCTTTGTACATCTGTTTGTGTTTCAGTTGATGGCTGCATACACAAAGCAGCAGGGTCCTGTCTGTATGATGAGTGCCACTCGCTAAATGGCTGTGACACGGGCAAAGCCAAGATCACCTGTGGATATGATCTTCCTGCAAAATGTGAGTACCACCTTCTGTGTAATTTTTTTGGTTTTTTTTGTAGCTTTTTTCTGGTCTGTTCTGGCTGTCCAACCAAAGCTAAAGTCATAAATACACTTTGCAGCTCTTTCCAATTGCGGCATCCATATACTCATCATACTGTATGAGTGAATCGCAGGGGTGATCAATTCACAGCCCATGAGTCATGTTCTTTTAGTACGGGTGTCAAACATACGGCTCGTGGGCCGGAAGCAGCCCACAAGGAGGTTCCATCAGGCCTGCAGGATAAAAAAATATGCATAAAAGACATTGATTTATTACTTTTTTTTAATTAAATGCAAATCAAAAAAATTCCGCTAGGGGGCCCACTGTTTCCCTGAGAAAGGCCAAACAGCATACCTTAACAATGCACCATCTGCTGCTAGTTACGTCACTTTTTTTTTTACCCTGTTCTCTACTTTCCCGCTACAACCTTATTAGCCAAAATGTCATTATCAAGACAGAGATAAAGAGTGTTCAATTAAAAAAAAAAAGATGGAACACGTCCTATTTATTTACGGAGACACACAGGTAACCTCTGTGCTTGTGTTTCGGTATTCGGTATATAAGGAAAGACATGATGTTTTCGTTTTTTTATAGCTGAGTATGCTGTAATTTTAATTGTCCGGTCCATGTAGCCCGCTATGTAGCCTGCAACGTGAAATGAGTACCGCACCCCTGTTATAGTAGAAAGCGTTGTCTACAAATAAGCAGACCAGGACGCACTTCTCCGTCCTCGAGGGACCAACAAATCCCATATACTGATACAGGTGTGTTTTTCCCATACAATCACATCACAAGACATTATTGGTCAGGCCTCTGATGCGGAATGTGGAGTTCTGTGCTCCTGCTGGGCACCAGTCTGTGTATCTTACATGCTTTGGGTGCTACATCAGTATTGTCCGCCACTTTGTCTATTCATAATATCAAATTCTCCACCACATTCTCTCACTGTATGATGAGATGATTGGGACTGATCACACTGTACGTGCATACACATGTCTCCGACATTTTCATGGCATTTTGTGCCATTCTGTGCACAGATACTGAAAAAGAAAAAGTGACGATGATGTGTATGGATAAGGAAATGTCTTTGCAGAGGTGGACAGTATGGACTGTCAGTCCTATCATGCTGCTCGGTGTTGTTTACTTGTTTTCTCCTCTGTATCTATGTTCACGCATGTGTGGCAGACTTTACAAATTGGTAAAAAAAAACACGTTCAACAGGAAACTGGTTCGAGAAACCAGAGTTGAAGTCACTGTAAATTTCTATGAATATGTTGTAATTTTTATTATTCTTTATATTAATTGAAATTACAATAGAACTGCAAACATTCCGACTTCTCCAAAAACTCCAAAAAGTTTCAACAGATTTCTCTAAAAGTTGATTAAGTCTAGATTTAAGTAAATGTCATGCTATCTCTCCAAATCCTGAAGTATATTTTAGTTTAAGTTTATTCATTTATAGACACACATTTCATACAAACATGTAACTCAATGTACTTGAACAAATATGGATATTTACAGCAGGAGTACAAAGATCATATTTACACAAATTTATTTATACAAATTTAGTATTTTTTAGTATTTAACAAATTTTATTCAGTACCTCAAATGTAAAATTTCTCATAATTGCTCAAATGTATAACTCCATAAACCAGTGTGTTCTGATTCTTTTTGATTCTTGGATGTTTTTTCTACGATAAATACTTGGTTTATGTCCGTGGAACTAAAGCTTTAAGTTATTTTGTTGCTTCTCCTTGTCATCTCACGGACCATTAAAGGTAAGTGCAGCTGCCTTTCCCTGCTGTGTATCCAGTCAATTCAACATGTGGTGTTTGTTGCACAGCTTGTGTTCTAAGACTCCAGTCTTATCTCATCTTACTTTGGAGACCGGTAATTGTCCATAATACTTACGTAACACACTTTCGCCACGAGCTTTCCTTCCCGCGGCCTGGAAATGGAAGGATGACGGTCTGGGAGAGATGTCACTTGGTGTAATTCGGTCGAGACAAACGTCCCCGCAGTCTTAACCTAACCCTGAAGGATTTCTAGGAGACAGCCGAGAGACGACATGGGGACCCAGATGAAATTAGGTTGTGTTAATATGGCGTGTCGTAAAGATGTCAAACAAAATGGAGCAGATAAACTGTGAGTCAGTGTTGTGGGCAGCCGGTTCAAGTGTGTGCGTCGCCCCAAACCGGTTGACTGCGGTGACAATTTAATAACTCGCGGTGTCATCTGGGAGCAATCACGCTGCCACAGTGGAGCGGTGTGGTAATTATTTCAGGGCAAAACACCTTTCGTTTTTCTGATAACTTTTTTTTTTATATAAATTGTTTAGTTCTTAACTCTTAGCAGTTGTTTCTTTTTTTATCAGTCTGTTTTTATATCGTTGCCATCTTCATTCAACGCCGCCATCACCTCCTTGTCTCGTATCTCTGATCACTATCATCATCTGCATTGTCTGCTGTGGGAGAAGGACAGAGGTGTGACACATCTGTGACTCTTTTTGTATTTTTGTTGTCTTGCTCTTGCCATCATTCATTTTTTATACCGTCGGCTTTTGCGTTCCACCTATACTTCCATTATAGTGCTGCAGTGACAGCTGACAAAAACGTATTTAGGTTATGAAATCCCAAATAACAGTCTGTCCACCCCTACGATCCCGTGCGACGTAAACAAACAAGGCAACGGGCAATTTTCATATAACTGTGTTTTACTAAGCTCAGTGGTTTCACACGTGGGCGTACAAGAAGGCTACAGAGTGTTGTTAAGAAAAAAAAAAAAAAATAGTCGGGTAGAATAATGCAAATTTATAGAAATGCTGATGACCTTTTCCTTCAGGCAAGAAGCGAGATGTGTTCAAAGCTTTTTTCAAGTAATTATCCCAGTGGAACGTCTGTGTCGTTGTTGGAACATTGTGATGAGCATGATAGAAAAAGTGATTTTTTATAAAGTATAAACTTGACACCAACTTGAGTAGACTACTGCTGAAAGGCACCACTCGCATATTCATCAGATTTATCAGTATTTATCAGTATATCAGTGGTTCTCAAGTGGTCTCAACTCTGGGACCCACATTTTCCTGTGGTCATTCAGTCGCGACCCACTCTCATACCATATCAAACCCATCAAATAAATTTTCTAAAAAAAAAAAAAAATTGAAAAATTAATTCTTTTAACATACTAATTTTTATTCAGCAGAGTGTGCTTTTCAAAATAAGAGATTTTCTAAAATAAATGACAACAGCTGATTCACATTATTTTGATTTTTTGACCAATTGTTAGCGACCCTATTGAGAATGGGTCTGCGACCCACTTTTGAGTCACGAGTTGAGAACCAGTGCACTCTACCATATAATGAAGTTCTGTATATTGTGTAGGGTTTGTTCCTGGACCACCTGTAGAAAGCAAACATATGTGTCAATGTGAGTCATGCTCTGACATCATGAACTCATTCTGAAATTTAAAGTGTGGAGAAATTTTGGGTTTAACCATATTTACAAAATAAGAGTTGGTTAAAAAAAATGCTTTCTTGAAAATCATCTCCAGCTCCTAAGGGGAAAAAAATGCTGTTTATCTCAGCTCAGACGTGATGATGTTGAAGGACCTGATGTGCTGAGGCAATGGAAAATGACCCCCAAACCCAACAACACACCACCCCACCCCACCAACCCTTTCACTCCCAGCAATCTCAGAACCCTTTTTCACCAAGACAAGAAAATTGCTCCCCATTACGTCCCCACTAAGCAGTTTAGGCTGCAAATCTTGGTGGCAAATGAGGTTTTTCCTTGAAGAAAACCAAGCCCATGTGGGACTGATTATTACTGGGCCGGCCCAGGATTATTAATCAATGACAGTAATTACCCACCTACCATGGTGGAGAGGCTTAAGGACTGTCTGTAACATCTGTGTGACGAGGAAATTGTCTACTTGCCCCGGTGTTAGAGGAAGTTACTCTTCTGATGGCAGACTAATGATCAAGAGAAAATATGTTGTCAAATGAGCGGAGATGAGGTTGTGGATATAGTTGTGGGTGAGGAGAGATGGTTCATTATTGTCACTTCAATTAGGGCAACTCGTGTTGTAGGGAATAGATGTTGTCACGTTGCACTGTTGCGTGGATGTTTTTAATGAACACGAGATCGGAAAACGGAAATGGCCATTGATGGATTCGGTCTCCTTCTCCTTGTCCCTTGTTTACGTGTTGCCACACAATCAACATTATCCATCTTCCCCTGTCCTCTGTATCTTCATCTCTGACTCCAACTACCTCCATGTCCTCCCTTACTGCATCCACCAATCTCCTCTTTGTCTCCTACCTGGTAGCACCATATCTAGGATTGTTCTACTACCAATTCCTCCTCTGATCATGTCCAAACCATCACTCGTCTCCAGTCTAATGTCGTTGGAGTAACTCAGCTGGGCCCCCACACATGTAGAACACGGTTTTAGTCCCATCATGCAACAGTGTGAAGTAAAATATTGATAACGAAGACGTATTTAATCCATACCACAGTACTTCTCCAAGTAAACATCTTGGATCCCACTTCCTCGAGGACCTTGAGAATCTTTTATTTCAGCGGAGATGAAAAAAAAAAATGAGGCTGTCATCAGAACTTTATTTGTCCTCCATTTTGTTTTGGTGAGAAATATAACAAAATTGCACCTTTGGGACATTTTTGTCAAAACAAGTCCCTTATTTAAGGAGTTGCCACAGTTAATCAACACTTTCCACCTCCGCCTGTATCTTTTAGTCTGACTCTCTGACAACTCCAACCTCCAATCTCCTCCCTCACTGCATCCATCAATCTCCTCTTTGTCTCCTACCTGGTAGCTCCATCTGCAGGATCATTCTTCTATCAATGTTTCCACTGTCCCTCCTCTGAACATGTCCAAACCATCTCAATATGGCATCTTTAGCTCTCTTCTTTTTTTGCCCCCAAACTTTCTGTCTATGTTTTATGACCTTGTACTTAACTATATTTTGCTTTTTTGAGTAACTTTTTGTACGAAGAGAAACTTGTACTTGGGCAACAGTGTGATAGTTTATGATATGGTGCATAGAAACAGTGTCTCTGTCAAAGATGAAGATGCTGAGATCTTACACTGGGAGGGACAGGATTTGAAAGGAGCAGATCAGAGAGACAGTTAAGGCGGAGGAGGTTGGAGATAAACTGAGAGAGGAGATGCCGAGATGGTTTTGGACGCAAGCTGTGAAGAGTTGTGTGTGTGTATATATTGGATAGAAGATGTTGCAGTTGTCTGGGAAGAGGAAAAGATGAAGACCTCAGAGGAGGATTATGAATTAGTTGAAGGAGGACATGGAGATGGTTATTATAATAGATGAGAAGTGAGGGTGAAGAGGGTGGGGCTGAAGGTGAATGATTTGCTGTAACAATCTGGACGTGAACAGCCTAAAAGAATGTTTCACTATTTCAGTAAAGACGTGACCAGAGAGAACACAGTAACTTAAAGCTGAACAAAGGTAATTGAAACATCTAGCCAGGGACCAAAGTAGAACATATTTCTCAAAATCAATAGAACAAATTAACTGTCTTTTTTTTTTTTATTAATAGTTCCTTTTTGCTGCTGACAAATAAAACTTGTTTTCATCTTCTTCTTTACCCTGCAGGTTGTACACTATAAAAAAAAAAAAAAATTGTCTGAGTCACAGTCATTTAAATGCACTAAAAAAAATGCAAAGATTTAACTCCACGACTTTACAGTCGTGTGATATGGAACGTTGTGGTGTGGCCATGTTTATGAATCATCTCCTCCACAGGACCAGACTAATAACTTCCTCAAAGACCTTGTGGGTTAATGTACACTCACACAGTTCAGGCCTGGCTGTCACCGAGAAGCCGGCAGGTATTTAGAATTCAAACCAGAGGTCTGTCTGAGAAAGTTAATGTCCCTGTGGGACGTTTAAATAGACACTGTTTGTTTTTCTCTACAGTTTCATCTGAAATCTTTAACTCGTTTCTTTCTCCTCCCTGGGGCTACTTTAGATTGACAGTTCAAAAAGTCTCCGCTGTTTATTGTTTGTTTGCTCCATTTTCCTTATTCATTACTGCACGAGTCTGAGAATATGCCCTAAATAATAAATCATATTTTGATTAAAAGGAAAAAAAAAAAGGGACACATTTTATCGTCAGGGTGTCACAGTAGGGGTTGACTTTAAAGTTTCATTACTTTTTTTTTTGTGTACACTGGAAGTTTCAACCAAAAAGTAATTCATCTCTCAGTGTCAAAAGGTCAATCACAGCAGTCACAATCAGAACCATGGTCTTTTTAAGACAGGGTGGACAAACTTTTTGACCTGCGGGCCACAAATTATCCTAAAATTGGACACAGGGGCCGAGTCAAGAGCAGAGAGATGGGGCGTTCCTTTGAACTAAGATAAATAGCATGTAAAAGTCATGTATAATTCAATATAAATGAATGATTTAATTTGGACAAAGGTTGGAGGGCCACATTAAAAAGCTCAACGAGCCAAATCTGGCCCCCGAGCCTTATTTTGCCCAACCCTATTTTAAGCTGTTGGGTGATAATACAGACCGTGAGTTAGAAATCCACATCGGAAGCATGTCTCTTAACTGGTGACATTTTGGGTTCTTAATTTTGGGGCAGTTGGTGGCGTACTGGTTCAGGTAACCGTCTTGGGTCCTCATGGCCCCCGATTTGAATCCCCCTTCTACCAGATTAGATCATGGTATCGTCCCCCCCACATTGCCTAGCTAGCTGTCCACTGCTCATTACGGTACAGTACCCATGATGCTCTGACAGTCCTTCATGGTGTGGCTTCATGCAGTATTTTACCAAAGTTGTACATAACCACTTTCAACAAATGTGTGGTTGCTAGAGGAGGACCAGAATACACACATTACAGGTTAATGAACCAAACTGGGGTCCGGAGGGTTCCAAGTTCGAATCCACCAACTGCCAGGTTACCACTGAGGTCCACTGAGCATGGCACGGTCCCCGGTCACTCAAAGCTGCCCTCTGTTGACTTTGGTGCTGGGTTAAATACAGACGTGACATTTTGTTGTGTGCAGTGGTGTGAATCACAACAGCACAAAGACAAGGAGTTTGATTCCCTGTCCTTTCCTTCATATGCTTTTAAGTGCGCCTTATGAGTCGGACAATACTGTACTTGTAGGTTGGATTGGACAGTGTAGGCGGGTGGATTTATCCATGTGGACTAAACACCCGAGTAAAGCCTGTAATGAACATAAAGAAGGTACAAGCAGAAGGACCAGGGATTGAACCCTGAATAGTGGGTCTTCTTCTTCTTCTAAGGAAGAAGGAATGCAGCTTCAGAACCGTTTTCATGCATCATCAGAATACAGGCAGATCTCAGATGTCTCTCCAGTTGACAACCGAATGCCTACTGTTTTAAGAGCACTTAACCGCTCACATGCACATCTGCACTTGAGCTCCAAGAACGACTCGGGGCTTTGACATCGTCTTTTTTTGGGTTATTTATTTATTAATTTCCTATCGGCCTACCAGACTGTTGAACTCAAAATCAATAAATCGTAATGTTCTTCATATATCATCAAACATCAAATACGCTACATTTATTTTGTGGTTTATGCTACATATGCAGAAACATGCAGAGCCAAAGACTTGGTTGCATCTGTTTCAGGCAGTTTCAGGGACAATTGACTTTTTTTTGTATCATTTTTAGGATGTTCTCAGTTTAAAATGACTGTCTTACTGTGTCCAGGCGGGTTTAAAGAGAGAGGCATTGTTGCCCTTGCTATCAGGAGGTCATGACAGTGTGGACACCTGACAGAAGATAAAACTGAATTTTCATTTTTTGCAAATATTTGTTTATTTGTTTATTTATTTTTAACTTTTGATCAGCCGATGAACTGCTAATATTATTGCAATGGTTGGTCGCAATCATTCTTAATACATCTTTAAATCTTTTATATATGTATACTGCTGATATATATCGTACTGTATATGTAATGTATTAATATATATATATACTATTGATGCCAAATTTGAATCAATAATTTTTCAATGGCCTGCAATATATATATATATGTATATAATTTTTCAATGGCCTACTATATATATATATATATATATATATATATATATATATATATATATATATATGCACTTA